>OY735234.1:15372357-15414857 GCA_963457665.1 Thysanoteuthis rhombus | reverse complement strand
TAATACCGCTCGTAGGGCGAGTTTTCGGCTAAATGCAATTCACACAACAAATGAGAAAAGGTGCTTTTCTTGGAAATGGGTTCTACCTGGAATCCCTGATTTACTTCAAAATGGTATCTAGAATTCTTTTTATACTAAGAGGATCGTGGGGAGTATTTGCCAAGCGCGCCAATTATCGATGTGACGTTTCGTAACAGTGGAACTTCTGTTCTTATCTAAAAGATAGAACTAAAATAAATGAAAATAAGTCCAACAAATGAATGAAAACATTCAACTTCGTTTCCCTTTTTTTACTTGACACATCGACTCTTTATTCACATGTCTCTTCCACAAAACGTTTTTTTTGCTTCACCCCGAAGTGGTTACAAAGTGCAAACATGTGAGACCTGCCTAAATTTTCAATTGTAGTAACTTAACCAGATTATTAGCACACTTTTCACCACACTGTGGTTACTTGAAATCTGTTTTTCTTTCTTTTTTACGATTTTAATCTATTTGTGAAATCTTTTTCCATTTAGGAACTCATAAAGGAAGTCGGTTTTCTTTAAAAAGAGAGAAGTCAAATTTCACATCGTGAAGTTAGCATGGATATAAAATCCATAAAAAAAACCCAACTTTCTTTGTTATTACCCACCCCCATCCGGGAACTAACGTTCATATTCTCTACGTATGGAAGCCTACAAAGCAGGGAAAAATACGTTGCAAATATTAATTGCAACGTAGCTGTAAGTGAGGTCACTTTCAATAAATGTATTCATGAAGAACCGTCCAATACTTCGGAAATTATAACAAGATAAGAGCAAACGTTTTTTTATAATTCGATAACATATGTTTTGAAGATTCAATTCCATTATTAAACGAACCTATCCGGTCTGGCCAGTTGGTAATGCTTTTTAAAGTATAATAACCAATGAAGCAGAGAGTAATAATAATAGAAACATTGGATTTTTGCCAATCGATAGTCCATTATTTCCAAACTAAAAGAGTAAGGGTTTTCTGAAGTCAGGATATGATGTTAGTTTTCTGAAGAATGTTACTTAAAGTGATTCTTGCTTATACAGCGAGTAAAATATGATAGCTGCAGCCTATACACAACGATATTCTACATCTGCAGATGCAAGGATTACTTCGTTTTTTGTGTTTCTCGGGAGAAGATGGAGATTTTCTGAATAAGTTCTCACCAAACGATAAAACATCTAAAATTTCTCAAACAGTGTTTTCCAAACTTTTTCTTATTGGCAACACAATTTTTACAACTATTTTTTGTAGCTCATTATATGAATTTTGTCAGCCAAACTGAACATACAGTGACATCTCAGATGACCATTCATGAAAAAAAACCTTTAATACGCCTCTCTTTAGTTGCAAGTTTAAAGTTCATAAAAGACTATACAAAGAAAAAAAATGCTACATTTTGTTTTTACGTTTTTGTTTTAAAAAGAGTTTAGTATGAGACGATTTGGAGTACCAAGCACATACATAAATAAATGGGTATGGAAAGTATAGAAAAACTTTTTCTTTGTTTTGGACACACCTACGGATTATCGACGATACACTGACGTGTGGCAACACACAGGTAGGGAAGTTCTGCCCCATCACAAACTGAGACTCTCTGGAGAGAAAAAATATAGGTATAATCCATCCTAGTTTGATTATATTCCTGTTGTAAAAGTAATAATTTTTTTATATATCTCGTGTAATTGCATAATGAGCTGAAACAACTTCTGATTATTCTATTGTTTGCTGTAAAGAACGAGCATAACAACGCACAAGTAACCCATCTCGATCAGAGGAACATACACAAAAATATATCTCCAGTGATAGGAGTTGCGGATAACATGACAGATTATCGAACGAAGTTCGATTGAAATTGCAAAATAAATACATATGCATACACACCACATACATAGATGACACTTCTGCACAATCATACGCACATATTACGTACACACCTAAATACAAACCACATCCTCTCAGGCCACATAGGGACGAAAATACACTCATGCACACATTTGAAGAACTCATGTATACATAGAAGAACTCAGATATCGCATGCACATATGCCTCATAGGAAACACGTACAAAAATACTACCTACATATATATACAAACTGCACGCTCACATAAGCTCAGGGCACACATTGTCAATCTGTGCACACGCACATAAATTTACACACATATGCAACACATACACACATAACACGTACATCCATGCTGAATTGGAACATATGTATACACATATTACATGCATGTACTCACACATGCCCACACAGCCTACATATGCACAAAGGCACACATGCCACATACGTACACATCTCATACAAATGTAAATGTGCGTGTTTCGGGCGTATATATATATATATATATATATATATATATATATATATATATATATGTGTGTGTGTGTGCATCTATGGTGTGTGTGTGAGTGTGTGTGTATGTGTGTGTGTGGGTGTGTGCGTATTTTGCATATTTTGATGCCCTGTCGATTGATGGCAAGTAATTCCACGGAATCGGTCCATCATGTCAGGTCTCAAAGGAATCGGACTTTGGAGAGATAAGAATAGGAAACGGTTTGGCAAGCCTTTATCTGGACTTTGTCAATCAAAACTGCATAACACAAACGGTGATTAGACCGTGAGGTTGTCACTATCACGCATTTAATCTGATCCCTTTGGGTCAGCAATCGAGTGGGGTGTTCGGGAGGGGGTGTATATCGTTGGTATCTTCCCCAAGAAACAAAGAAAACTGTCATAATTGTATACATGAATTTAAATCAAACTCTTAGTTCCAATATGTTGGCTTTTCTCTTCTTATATTCTTTTCTACTTATGCTTACAGCTTTAGCTCTAAACTATTACATGTATATCTTTTGATAAAAGCCAATCAAACTTCTTTTGTTGGTTTGTTGGTTACTGTCACGCTAAAGCAAATAGAAACGGACGCAGCAGTAAAGCAAAACATATTTATTTGTTCCTGTACTCTGTGTCCATATGTTTGCGTCTCCTTTGCTACTACTGCTGCTGCTGCAGCTAATAACAATAATAGTAATAATAATGATAATGATAATAATAATGATAATATTAATGATAATAATTATGGTGATAATGATAATAATACTGCCGTTGCTGCTGCCGATATTTTTTATCGTAAGACAGGAAACAAATACAGTGAGCTCTCCTTTTTTTTTCATGAATGAAACTGATTTTTCCTCTTATATAATAAAACATGCCTTTTTAACCCAAGTCTGTTGCCTAAGTTTTTTAAAGTTGATAAAAATAAAAACCATGAAAAGTTGTAGAAACTCATGCAGGAGTTGAATTTAGTGCGAGGATCCGTTGCTTTATTTTGCCTTCTGCAATAATCACGCTTATTACTATAATTGCTATCGTGAAATATATGCGTATGATTCACACTCAAAGGCAAATAATGCGTCGAAGATTAGAAAACGTCAACCAAAACTGTCAACAAAACAATTAACGCAAGTTTATCTTTACACTCGATTTGGCTGGCTGGCTAAGTACGTATGCTTTTTATCACGCGTACTAGCCACAATAAAAGAGCTTGAGGAATGAAATTTCAAAATTTCACCCCACATTATGTCTATTAAAAGATTGTCTTCTGAACACCCATCTCTACATAGGTTTTCAGTTGATGGTTCATTTGGAAATGTAAGTTTATGCTAAATTGATCACTAGTTTGAATCCAGGAGCATTCACACTTATTTTTTTTTCTCCTGTTAAAAATTGTTATGATAATCATATCAGGATATAATTCTTAATTTCCGTAAAAGTATTTCACAGAAGAGTCATTGCTACATTTTGCTTTATTGAAAACATGCAATATGGAGGTACGACTGGCCTAACGGTTCGTAGCATGTAGAATGAAATCAGCCACCTGGGTTCAAACTGTATTAGTGTACTTACCGCTAAAGTTTTTTTTGAAAGGTATGGATCCGTCACTCCAGCGGTAAGTAGCATGGAGAACTGTGTTCTCCGGTCTTGGTTAGTAACTAGTCTAGGACAAAGACAACTAAATTCAAACCGGGTATATTCTAATAATTCTATAAATGCCCCTTGGGAGGACTTGAACTCATCTTCTCTAGCTATGGGTAAGTAGAAGGGCACTTTGAGTCTTTCAGTCATGTAAGGCAGTCCATCTAAGAAGAGACTGACAGAAGTTTGACACCATATCTTGTCCCAAGTCCTTGTAGATAAGGAAGGTTGGGTGTCGAGCAAACAACTCGAACCCATGAAAACCTACTTTTTACCAGAATGGCAGCAAGGTGGTTGTAGCCCTATACTCCACAAGGAATGAACAAGAATCATACAAATACGCAGATTATTTCTCAACTCAACCGATCACCGTGGACCAGTGATAGGGTGTTCATCCCCGGTTTGGTAGGCCATGGTTCAATCTACTGATGAGTCCTACTTGTGGTACTCAATACTTCATGCCACCGGATAATGCATGGGTTGTATACTCATTTTAGGATTATTGGGATCTTCTTGTTCTTTAAGGTTGAGCTTGCTCTGCCTAAGGCTTGTCATTCTAGTACGATTCTTTGCTTGATTTCTTCTTCTTTTGAGGATTCCATGAAGATTTGTTGTCCTAAGTAGATGTAGTGGCTTACTGTCTGTAGTATTGCGTTTTTTATTTTGATCATGGTGTGTTTATTTTTGACTTGACCCTAAACTATACCCCAATCATTGAACACAAGGATTACCAGTGAGGAACATCTACCAAAGCCAATGGGTCACATTGAATACACTGCTTCTCGTACGATCCCCCGAAATTGAGCAACATTGAGTCTGGTCAGTACTTCGATGGGTGACAATAGGGGAATACCAGATGCTGTAGGGAGAAAAAATCTTCAACTGGACTGGCAAGCCAAAAGTGAGTCTCTTTAACAACTGCTCGTGTGTACCTTACCAAGCTACACCCTCAATGAGAGTATAAGCGGAGATCGATGATGCTCACATTCATACATGCAATATATTTGTCAACTGGCATTTTGAGTTTCTTTCACCCCCCCCTCAGGGAGTTTCATGGATGTTAATCTATACTTAGAAGTTCCTTCGTTTGTTTCAGCAGAAGCCAGGATGTCTCGTTCTACGTTTCTGAATTCGTTTGTTTCGAGTCTGTAAGGAATTAAAGTTTTCGATTTTTTTCCATTCATTTTTGTATGTGTAGACAAAAAATAAAAGTTAAAAATGTTTTATTTGATGAGGTCACGAATATTTTGCTACCTGGGGAAATTTGCCAGGAATGAAAACGCCGTCAAAAACTACAGTATTACATCAAAATGAATACCTTGAAGAGAACGGTTCTGATCAAAGTGGGTTTTCAGTACGGTTAAAGTATTGATGTACACATTAATGTAGTTAAGTATAATCTGAAAACCAAAATAAAACACGTTAAATCAAAAAAGTCTTTGAACAGTGCAGTTTTGAGTTACGGAGCGCTTTGGAACGAAACAAGGGGTATTCGTGCATACATCTAGGGAAACAGATGAATGGTGTAGAGCCGGGGTTTTTCAGTTACAGTGAAGTTGGTTCCATTCTCGCACCATGCCCAACTAAACTGGTTTAATCATTATCATTACCATCTCCTGTGATAATAGTAGAAGCCTTTTAGCGTTCGTCGTTGAACTTAGACCTTCTCCAACATTCCTACAGCAAAGGACCAATATTTTTTTAACTCCTCTATTCATCATGCCAACTTATTTCTTGCCGGACACAGCTTCGTACATGATCTCTGGGGATCAGCTGTTAGCTGTGATGTCCAGCGGTTGCCTGAAATTCTTGTTGCGGACCAGTTCATTGCAATTTGAGATTTCTAATTGATTTTACGATATCTCTGACTCTTGTTTTTTCTTTAATATATTTTGCCAACTTATGATCTCTCTATGTGATGTTGAGTTTGATTCTCTCCTGTGTGCGTTGCATAGTTCTCAGTTCTAATGTCAATCTTTTGATTAAATTCCATGTTCCAGCTCAAAATGTAATTATCGGGTGGATACATTGGTTGGAGACACTTTTTCCAGAACTAAATGTATTTTCTTGATTTTCAAAGTTTAACTTGCTCTACCAAAAGTTCGCATACCTGAAGTAACTCTTTGCTAAATTTCTTTTTTTAAAGATTTCATGGAGCTGCGTCGTCGCAGATAAATGTAGACGTTTAATGTTTTCAGTTTTGCGCCTTGATTTAGATTGTTGCACTTTTGTCCGGAATGTGTTTTTTTTATACATGGCATTTGTTTTGCTGAACGCCAAAAGAATTTAAGCTTATCAAATGCTCATAGAAAACCACTAGTTTATAGAATTCTAATTCACTTTGAGGTTTCAAATCAAAGAATTACTATATATGTTACGGATGCCGTTGAGAGTACTTCTCTTCTTGGTATCTCTCCGAGCAACTATAATGTTTTTCCGTAATATAACTAGTAATTGAATCCGTTAATTTTCCGTTTATTCTAATAAATATAGATACGTGAAAAACGTCTAGGTGGGTATGTATACGTACGGGTTGTACGTATTAAAAGGGTGTGGTTGCAGATGTACGTAACTGTATGTGCGAGAGTATATATACATATCTATGTTTCTTTGCTTGCAGAAATATATAGACACACACACAAACACACACACACACACACACACACACACACACATATATATATATATATATATATATATATATATATATGTTTATGGGGATTGTGTGTGTATGATTCTTTGAGTGTGTGTGTTAGGATATATGTTTCATGTTAGTGGATAAATGAGTGTGAATCTGGTTGTGTGTGAAGATAAGCGACTGAATCGGTTGGGGATAGATAAAAGTTTGGCTATTCAGGGATTTTGCGACCCGTTAGAGATAGAGAGTATTCGTGGGAAACCGAAGGAAACATGAAACAAGAAAGAAAAAAAAGGAAGAATAAAAGAAAGGCTCCAAATGCACTGCTATTAACCCCTAGCTTGAGGGACTATTGGATTCATGTCTCTCTTAAGGGGTTTAGCGCTAAATAAACGCACACAGCCACGGCCTAAATTCGGAATCGTTTCGACGAATCCGTTTCTCGTACCAGTAACTGCGACGCCCTTCCTCCTTGACACCCCGGGGAAAATATGTAACTATCCCGGTCCCAAAACAGACCAGAAGTATTTTATTAATAATTTACATCGACAAATAGGAGTATCTCAGGTTTTAATCAGCTCTCAATGTAGAAATAAACAAATGAACTAAAAGTCCGTAAAATATTAAAATTGATTCTAGTACAAACTAAAGTAGGAACTGCTCAGGTCCCCTGGTCTGTCTGTCGCAGAAGCTCCCATCAAGCCATCGACCGTTGTCTCTAAAGGAAGGAAGCCAATACAATACGTACTTCTAAATACAACACAATAAATGCAATAAGTACAACTAAATAACTGGAAAGCTACCTAAGACCAAAGTTGATTTCTTCACTCTAACTTTATTTACGTTAACCAATTTCTATTTTAGAATTCCCGTTTCAAATAACCCAGAAAAAAAAACTACACGGCCACTTTGGGAATGCGCATGCCTTTGATATGAACGTTAAGTGCCCGAGGAATTTGGGAATAGAACATAAGCATTTTCCATTGCTCTTTTCAAACAACGATCTGTAGTGTATATAGTTATCTATTCCAGTATATATCAATATCGATTGCTCTTTTTCTATCCATCTATCGATTCATACATATCGATTGCAGTTTTTTACTTTAATCTATCTATCTATCTATCTATCTATCTATCTTAATTCACCTATGTATGCATGTATGTATCTATCTTGATTCACTTATCTATCAATCTGATTCCTCTATCTACCTAGATCTTAATTCATGTATATATCTAAGCTTTCTCATATCTAGGTCTCAATTCACCTATCAGTCTATCCATCGATTCATACGTATTGATTGTACTTTCTTTGATTCACTCATCTGTCTATTTATCTATCTATATCAATCAACCTATCTATCTATCTATCTATCTATCTATATATCTATCTATATATCTATTTCAATTCACCTATGTATGCATGTATCTTTTTATATCAATTCGCATATCCGTCAATCTGATTCATCTATCTATCTACATCCAAATTCATCTATGTAAGCTTTTTTTATATCTGTCTCAATTCACCTATCCATCGATTTATCTATCTATCTATCTATCTATCTATCTATCTATCTATCTATCTATCTATCTATCTATCTATCTATCTAACTATCTATCTCAATTCTTTTATCGACATATCTTTCCAACTATATATTTATCTCACTTAAAACCATTCATCTATTTTTCTATATACTTATCTATTTATATATGAATCGATCGATTTCAGTTCATATATCTATCTATCTCTCAGCCCATATCTCTCATATATATGCATTTATCTCTCCATATCTCTCTATGTATGATATATCAATGCATGTCAATCTCTTGAAATCTGTCAGGATTTTCCTTATCTACCTTCCTATCTATCTATCTATCTATCCATCTATCTATCTATCTTGGTCCATCCAAACTGATCAATCTGGTATTGATCGATCTCTGTCTCTATCTTTACTGAGCTAAGATCAATCCATCAGAAGGCCCAAATCTATATCAGTCCTTCCACAGCAAAACTAATTCAATGCTTTTAAAATATCCAAACCTTTCCTTCTTCTAGTCAATCGATTCATTGATCTATTTACATGTCTGTGGCCTTTCAAGCAAGTACATGTTTTTTCGCACACTCACACTCACACGGAAACACACGCATGCACACATGCGTGCGTACAAATATACACATTCACAAACGAACATACACATACTCATGCACATGGACCTAGAATCACGTAAACATACAAATATACTCATATATACTCACGTATATACACAAGCAGTCACACCACACACACGCACACACACACATACACACACATATATAAAATGATAAGTAAGCTATATGTATTGGGTCCCAGCAAATGGCCTAAGAATAGATATAAATGGTGCCCCTTTTAACACACTCTTATATAAGATGGAATCAATAAGCCTGATATGTATTTACTGGCTGAATTTTCATACAATATTTTCACTGCAGAATATTTTAGCTGTGTAAGGATTGATGACTATATATATATATATATATATATATATACATATATATATATATATATATATATATATATATATATATATATATATATATATGTATATATATGCACATGAAAAGGGAAAAAGAGAGTGGAATGACAATATCAGAATGTTTAATGGATCAATCATAATCCATATTGATCACTGATTATGTTGGTGTGTGTGATTGTGAATGTGTGTGTGTGTGTGTGTGTGTGCTTGTATGTGTACTAACCATTGGAAAAACCTCACATATATATTTGAAATTCTATGAAACAACATTTCTTTACAAAGAAGAAACTGAATTATATATATATATATATATATATATATATATATATATATATATATATATATATATATATATATATATATATATATATAATTGTCATGAAATTAACCACACATATGAAGCAACAGACTTGCTCATCAAATCTATTTATGAATCTAGTTATTAAATACATTTTTCAAATAGTGGAGGAAAAGGAGAGATGAATATATCAAATTCATGTAGATACTTATGAAAGCTATCGATAAACCTTATTAATAAGCACATCGTTTCAAATCATCTTCCATAACTACAGATACAAAAAAGAATACTTCAAAACTAAAACTTATATACTTGTAAAAACCAAATACATAATCTTTACGCGACCCCAGGAGCGATCTGATGTTTACAGTATTTCATCTTTTAAACACAAATGAATGAACAATTATTTTCAAATGAGATCATTAAGAACAGTAAATTCTGCCGGTTCTCGCTAGTTGATTATTATTGCTGCTTGTGCTGCTAATAAATTTTTCTCTTTATCGCCTATTTTCTAAGACTTATTTTCTTTCCGCACTCTCTTATTTACGTTGTTTGACTATCTTTTTTTGTATACCCACTACCATTAGAGGTTTGCACACAGATATCTGAATTGATATAAAATACATGTATATATAAAATTTAAATGATATATATATATATATATATATATATATATATATATATATATATATATATATATATATATATATATATATTCATGTACACAATATTGAAGTTATATATATATATATATATATATATATATATATATATATACATATATATGTGTGTATGTGTGTGTGTGTGAGTGCCTTATTTATGAGTCAAATTTCCCGAATCTTGTCATAAGTGTAATTTACACTAGATCACATGTTTAAAATTCTTTATTCATACATAGTTAAATCAATAAGAATTGGCTCTTAAATATCAACTTATACATTTGCAGAGGCGTTTTTGACAGGGAGGAGGTATTTAAAAATGATTCCCTGGCGCCAAATACAGGAAAGGATCAACAAAACTTATTAAATCATGGTTCATCTACAGCTTTACTTTTGACCTCATACGATATATTTGAACATGCATGAATTGAAAAAATATTTTTCTTTAGTTTGGGGAGGGTTCATCAATTGAGCAATAGTGCACATCGATTGCTAATTAGAAAATGTCAACCAGAACTGTCATTAGAATTGTCAGAGCAGTCTTCAGTTTGGAGGTAGTCTGGTTAGCCATACATGTATCGACTCCACCAATGGAACTGAAGTGCTAAACATTTAAGCATTTATTCCTCAATCCTTTTAAAACCCTCTTCTTTGAATAGGTTTTTTAGCTGAGGGTTCAATCAGAGAAAAAAATAGGAGTCTGAGACATCATAGAAATTGTTAGAAAACTCGAATTACAATGGGCTGGACATGTTGCAAGACAACTGCTGGAATCACGTCTCATATCGTGGATCCCCAGAGATCAGGTTTAAGGCTGCGCACGACAGAAAGTGAGATGGTGTGACTGGCTAGATAAATTCAGAAAGTACTGGCTCTGCCATGCTTGTGATAGAGAAATATTTGCTGAAGTCAATGACCAACAACAGACGCTTACAGACTGATGATGGAATTGATTACTTAGTTTATGTAAGCTTGTGTTTTTATTTCAAAGATTTTTAGTGATCACTGCCAAACAAGATGCAGTATCAGTCAATACTTCATTGATCACCCCTTTTTTCATTATCCAATCGATCACCTCAAATACTACCAAAAGATGTTGGTCACGTGACGGTTTCTATTGAATGACCATCCAGAGCTTTTTCATTTTTAATGAAATCTCAATAAAAGTTGTGGGCCCCTCCTCCAAGGACCTAAACTCCTCCCTAAGACCCCAAATCTTCAGCTCCGTAATTGCACGCAAGTTTTATTACCTTTAAAGGCCAAGATTGAAATTTCTGTCAGCGGTTTGGAAAACACTGCAATAAAATGGTGGAATATCTTTAATCGAGTTTACCTACCCGAATCTTCTGCCAAAAAAAAAAAATGAACGCGTGATATATACAGAAAGAAATGTTTGTCGAATATCAAAGATCCTGAAAGAGGGGCGCCTATGGAGGAACGGGGCTGAACTAGATTGATCGAATGGAAGCCTCCTGCAAAAGAGAAGAAAGAAGAGAAAAAGTTAAACAAAACTTAATTGATACAGTTGGCACGAATAGTGGACGAGCAATCGTCTACCCAAAATATGGAGGCGGAAAGGGGCTACAAAGTAATACAACACACTGCGCATGCGTCCAGGATTTTTGCGCAAAATTTATCTATGCATTTTTGAAGTTGGTCATCGATGCGTATTTGAAGAAAAAAAAAAGATGCAATTATGAGCCGCCTATTTGCATGTTCAATTCAATATGCGAACATTTACATGAAAATATTTCGATCGAAATATTTCGAGTTGGTAGGTCACGGGGCGGGACCCATTGCGCATTTCCCACCGACGTCAATGGTCGGTAATCGAGTGCTTGCAAAAGCAAAGATTTCGGAAGCTGATTTCCGAAAGATTAATATTCCCCAACATATCATACGTAATGTACTGCTGACCATTACTAATGTAATGCGTTCAACCCTAACTGCATGCCCCGTCGCATTGGACTCGTATCGTAATAAACTGTATATACACTGTAAATACTGAAGCAGGATATACTTGATATTCACTAAATTTAGCTTAGTTTTACACGAGGCCACAATAGGATGGAACTTATTGCAGGGGTAATCGTTTTCATTACTACCTTGTTGACCATCCCTAAACAGATTGTGAACGAAGAGATTCATGATGTTACTAGAATGTTCAGGGATTTCACAAAATCTCACTCCATATGTATGTATATATATATATATATATATATGTGTGTGTGTGTGTGTGTGTGTGTGTGTGTGTGTGTGTATGTATGTGCTTGTATGTTTTCATGCCTCTGTGTGTGTGTGTGTGTGCACATGTAATTCTCCGATATAGTTTTGTTATTTCACCCTTCATTGAGCAAGTAAACTATAATTTGGTGAGATTCACTCCTTTAAAACTTAATTTTGTTAGGAATGGAAATGTTATAGGCTATTATAATCATTATCGATTTCAATATTATAATTATAATTATTATAATTATTATTATTATTATTATTATCATTATTGTTGTTGTTGTTGTTGTTGTTATCATCACTATAATTATTATTACTATTCAATTAATGTCTAGTTGTATTCTAGTAGTACCTTGACACAGAAGCACTTGCTGAAATGCGATCTCGGCAACACAAAGGGCACTGACAAACAGAATAAAACTTTTAGTGCAGGTCACTCCAAAGTTATAAACGAACTCCGTTCCGAGGTCTATTCGTAATTCGGATCTTTACGTAAGTTTGAACTGTCAGTCAAAAGTTTGTCATTGTTAACAGTACATATTTCACCTTTCTATCCAAAAACCGTTGAAAGAGCAATAATTATGATAATAATAGAGCCGAAGCATAGCAGAGACATTAAATGACTAGTAATACTGACCAGAGAAATCTCGACCGCTGGGAGATTTGTCGAGATTTCTGGCCTACGGAGAATCTCTCTCTGAGGTTCACATAGAATAGAATCATTTTTGATATCATTAAACTTTTTAATAAATCTTACCAAATTTGAATGTTCACTCTTAAAGGAGAATAATGTGACGATCAAACATCGTCAAATGATTTAGCATCGTTCAAATCAACCGGTGTCAACCGCAGTCTGATAAAGAAGGCTGCAATCATAAACCAATTATACCACTGTTGCCAATCTAGCCATTTTCCGTTAGATGTCGCCAATTTTTTTTTAAATTCAGCTGAGAGAAATCTGCAATAGCTAGAAATTAAGCAAATTAAAAATATATATGCAATAAGTTTATAAAATCATTCGCTTCAATCTTGCTCTAACACAACTAAAGTAGTTGTGCATAGGTTCATAGTGTTTGTTTTAGCAGCATTAACAACGCTTACGATAGCTCAATTGAAATGAAGGCCTTTGTGATTATATATATGCATATATATACATATATATATACATTGAGAGAGAGAGAGAAAGAGAGAGAGAGAGATAGAGAAGGAGATAGAGAGGAGAGAAGGAAAGAGAGAAAGAGAGAGAGAGACGGTACGGCTATTTAGACTAAGCCTATATTTCATATTAATATCAAATACCTCCTCTTCCATTCTGTTTGAATCGTTCATGTTGAACGAGCGTATTAAGCGGAAGTGCAAGTCTTATTCTTCCGGTTTTCCGTGCATGCGTATACAACACCATGATTATCCGTTTTATGGACCACATTGATGATCGAGTAAACCAAGGTAAACGAACCTGAACTGTGACCTTACAATTAATTGAATATAATAATTAGCAGTCTGTGTTTGTTATCTGTCACGCTAAGGGGCGCAACTGACATTTTACAATGTTGTATTAGGAAAACTGAATATAAAAAAAAAACTTTAAAAAGTAATAAAACAAAAACAAGTCCGTTCGTGGCCAATAGTCTTCTAGCTGCAAAGCAAATCTTTATTATCAACTTATATAGAATACAATGTGTATAGAACGGTATTCTCCAAGCTCACTGTAATGCAAATCTCCATCATCTACCAATATAAAATGCAATGTGAATTGAAAGCTATTCTCTGGGCTTACTGCAATGCAAATCTCTATTATCCACCTATATAGAATGCAATGTGTATACAAGGCTATTCTCCCAGCTCAATGCAATGCAAATCTTTATTATGCACGTCTATGAAATGAAATGTGTAGAGAAGGCTAACCTCTGAATCCACTACGATGCAAATCTCTATTATCCACGTATATAGAATACAATGTGTATAGAACGCTGTTCTCCATGCTCACTGCAATGTAAATCTCTATTATCTAGGTATATGAAAGCAAATGTGTTCTTCCATATATTTCGTATACACTATCCTTTTTAAGCGCGAATAAACTAGTTACAACAACAACAACAACAACAATAATAACAACAATAATAATAATAATAATAATAATAATATGTTACTTTAGGCTTTAAGAATGATTATTCTTGACATATTGATATTTCTACTTCTGAGATGGTTTTCCTTGCGATTCCGATAAGTTTTCACCTGGATGAATTGCCCACTGCCAGATTCTGCCTAATGAAAAAGACAAAAAAAAAAGTTGAGAGAGTGGTCTGTTGTTTCTTGGAGCTGCACGTGGGTAAGTGGAATTAAATTTATAATTTATAATTTAAAATTAATAACTCTCCACCCCCCCCACCGAGATAAGAGGTGTCTTATGGGAAAGTAATGCCTAGCTACCCCTCCCCCGAGTATGAATGAATGGAGTCTGTCCACCACTGACCGTTAGGACCCCTCAGTAGATATAAGCTAGCAGGGGGAAATCCACCGTGGGGGAAGAACACAGATTGCGAGACAGAGGGTAGAAGCAGCATATTAATCTTTCGGCAAAGAGGTACATTTCTTTCCTTGAATGATTTCTGGTGATTGACTTTGAAAACTAACTCAGACTAAACTCTTATATGTATATTGTCTCAATAATAATAATAATAATAATAACAATAATTTTAATAATTTTAATTATAATTATAAGTGGTAGTTGTAACATTTGGACCGCAGGCCCCTACCCTGAATGAGCCCTGTGATGATTTTCGAAGGTTCAAAAGATATTTTACTTTAGGCTTTAAGTGACTATTCTTGATATTTTGATGATTTTCGAAGGTTCAAAAGATATTTTACTTTAGGCTTTAAGTGACTATTCTTGATATTTTGATGATTTTCGAAGGTTCAAAAGATATTTTACTTTAGGCTTTAAGTGACTATTCTTGATATTTTGATGATTTTCGAAGGTTCAAAAGATATGTTACTTTAGGCTTTAAGAATGATTATTCTTGACATATTGATATTTCTACTTCTGAGATGGTTTTCCTTGCGATTCCGATAAGTTTTCACCTGGATGAATTGCCCACTGCCAGATTCTGCCTAATGAAAAAGACAAAAAAAAAAGTTGAGAGAGTGGTCTGTTGTTTCTTGGAGCTGCACGTGGGTAAGTGGAATTAAATTTATAATTTATAATTTAAAATTAATAACTCTCCACCCCCCCCCCACCGAGATAAGAGGTGTCTTATGGGAAAGTAATGCCTAGCTACCCCTCCCCCGAGTATGAATGAATGGAGTCTGTCCACCACTGACCGTTAGGACCCCTCAGTAGATATAAGCTAGCAGGGGGAAATCCACCGTGGGGGAAGAACACAGATTGCGAGACTTCTACTAAGTCAAGACTTAGAAGATTTAAGGGAGACGTATGATCCCCAAGGTTGTTAATTTCACGCAGACGAAGCTTAGTGCTAATTTTTAGGCCTGAATTTAGGAGGGGATGGTCATACCACCAAATAGATATATCTGTGCAGCAGAATGGCCTATCCACGTAAGGTCGTACCATGGGTTGTAAGAACTGGTGGAACTCTGAGAATGCCACTGAACTCATTGCCCTCAACGAACCCACCAAGGTCTGGTGCTACCTTAAAAGAACCAAAAAGAGCTGGTGGGGCTCTTCGGTTATTTCTGAACCACATCGGTCTTAACCAACCCACCAAGGTCTGGCGCTACCTCAAAGAACCAAAAAACCCCTATCATGACAGTACAACCAAACCATTTTACCGCAAAAAACGGGGCACAAATTCAAGATTTGTGTGTCGTAACCGGCAGGTGTTCCCTTGTTAGCCACCAGGAGGGACCCGGTCGTCATCCTGTGACTGCTGGCCAAAACTCCGGCTCGTGTACCCTTAATGGCCTTCAGGAGGGACACAGTCGTCACATAGCTACTGTTGGCCAAGACTCATATACCTCTAACGACACCCAGGGAAGGCGCGGTCCTCTCGGAGTGACTGCTATAAAAAACAAGAGAAAGAGATGGACAAGGGAGGAAAATAGGCTAGTTATGTATTGTTACTTTAAAAGCAAGCCTTCAGTGCGATCTTATAGGGAGCGTATGCTCCAAATATGGAGGGAAAAATCTGATGTGGAAGTATCGAACCAACGCCTTGCTGACCAAGTAAAGCAAATTCAAAAGAAGAAATGGCTGTCTGAGACTGAACTACTAGAGATTCGCATTAATGTAGAGAGAGGTTCAGGTGACACATCTGAAGAATGCCCCCCCAGCACAATTAGTACCAATAACAAAACTAGAATAACTCCCCATGAGACCCCCACAGTAAGCTATGTATCAGAGGGTGACGACGAGGCACCAACGGAAGAAGAGAACACCAAAATACAAGCTTTGAAAGAGATCATGCGAGGAGAGAAAACAACACTCCCCTCCCTAAGAGACAAAGACAGAAAGAAAGTCGGAGAAGTGACCGAGCAGGTCAACTGCCTCTTACAGCACATAGAAACAAACACCCTCCTAGAACTTAACAACCTAATTTACGCAGGGGCGAAAATGGTAGCACAAAGCTTTACAACACAAGATAGGAGCCCGAGCAATAATAGGGAAGGGAAACCCAACTGGGAGAGAAGGTTACAAAGGCAGATCTCCCAACTACAGAGAGATGAAGTACTGCTTAGAAATACACCACACACAGACAGACCACGAGTAAGACTTTATAACAAATACAAGGTAACGCAAAAAGGCATCGCCACTGTAGTCGAAGAGTTACACCAGAAAAGACTAGCCAAAGAGGCAAGACTAAAAAGATACAGACTAAGAACGGCCCAATACACACAAAACCGCACATTCCAAAACAATGAGAAAAAGTTTTATCGAGATTTAAATGGGGAAAGAAGGCAGGACATGAAACCAGATGCCACAGAGGCCAAGAACTATTGGGAAAGCATATGGGGGCACCCAAAAAGACATAACGTAACACCGCAATGGTTAGGAAACATGAGAAAAGAACTAGGAGATATAGACAAGGGAGAACCAATAGTACTGAATGAAACCACATTGAAACATACTCTTAGGAAAGTAGCCAACTGGAAAGCACCGGGTCCCGACGGGATCCATGGGTATTGGTTCAAAAAATTTACCACGTTACACGGCAGACTCACTCACCTACTCCAAAATTGTCTGAATGAAGGCAAAGCACCAGAATGGATGACTAAAGGCAGAACCACCCTCATCCAAAAAGACCCGGGAAAGGGGAACATAGCAAGCAACTATAGACCAATCACTTGCCTACCACTTATGTGGAAAATCCTGACCGGGCAAATAGCAGAGAGAATATACATGTCAATGGATAGAAGGGGGCTACTACCAGAAGAACAGAAAGGATGTAGGATAGGAACCAAAGGGGCAAACGATTTACTCTACATAGACCAGATGATCTTAAAAGAAGTAAGGAAAAGGAGAAAGAATATCGCAATGGGATGGATAGATTACAGAAAGGCATACGATATGATCCCACATAGCTGGATACTCGAATGCCTTAGAATGTTCAAAATTAGCGAACCGGTGGTTAAATTCATTGGTAATTCAATGGAAGACTGGAAAGTAGATTTGACAGCTGCAGGGGACAAACTAGCCGAGGTAGGGATAAAAAGGGGGATCTTCCAAGGGGACTCGTTGTCCCCACTGTTATTTGTTCTAACAATGATACCGCTTAACAGAATCCTGAAAAACAGCAAAGGATACCACTTCTCTAAAACAAAAGGAAAGGTCAACCACTTAATGTACATGGACGATATTAAATTGTTCGCGAAAAACAGGGGAGAGCTTGAGACTCTGTTCAACGAAGTAAGGGAATATAGTGAGGACATAGGAATGGAGTTTGGGATAGAAAAATGCGCAATAATGGTGATGCATAAAGGAAGGCTTTCAATGACTGAGGGAATTGAACTTCCGGACAACAACAAGATTAGGGCATTGACTGCACAAGACCGATACAAGTACCTAGGTGTCCTTGAATGTGACACGATAAAACGGGAAGAGATGAAGGAGAAAATTAAGAGGGAATACCTTAGAAGGATAAGGAAAATATTAGAAACCAAATTAAATAGCAGAAATCTAATAAAAGGAATGAACACCTGGGCTGTGTCAGTAGTTAGGTATACAGGACCATTCTTAGGATGGACAAAGGAAGAGCTCCAATCAATGGATAGGCGAACAAGGAAACTTATGACGATGCATAAAGCATTACACCCTAGGGATGATACAGATAGACTATACGTTAAGAGAAAAGAAGGTGGTAGGGGGCTCATCAGCATAGAAGATTGTGTCCAGAGAGCTAGAGTAGTCCTAGATAAATATGTGCAAACAAATAGTGAAGAAATCATAAAGAGCGCGAGGGATAGTGCAACAAACAAAGTAGAAAGCAATGGAACGGTACAGCAAACTAGAAAAGAAAAGTGGGAAGGGAAAAAATTGTACGGCGAGTTTAAAAGACAGATAAAAGATATAGCAGACGAGAAATCATGGACGTGGTTACGAAAGGGAAACCTTAAGAGAGAAACAGAATCGCTCATCATGGCAGCCCAAAACAAAAGCATAAGGACAAACTACATAAAAGCTAAAATCGACAGAACACAGGCAAACAGCAAATGCCGCATGTGCGGTGAAAGAGATGAGACAGTAAACCACATAACTAGTGAATGTAGTCAACTCGCCCAGAAGGAGTATAAGCATAGACACGATAGAGTAGCAACGATGATACACTGGGAACTAAGTAAACAAATGGGATTCAACCATGGGGAAAAGTGGTATTAGCACAAGCCAGAGGCAGTTTTGGAGAATGACAACCACAAACTACTGTGGGATTTTGACATCCAAACTGACCACCTCATCCAGGCAAGAAGGCCGGACTTAGTAATAGTAGACAAAAAAAAGAAGGCCTGCCAAATAGTAGACGTGGCTGTGCCAGCAGACCATAGAGTAAAAAAGAAGGAGGGTGAAAAAAGGGAAAAATACCAGGACCTAGCAAGGGAGTTAAAGAAAATGTGGAACATGAAAACTAGGGTAGTACCAGTCATAGTGGGAGCACTAGGAACTGTCCCCAGAACGCTGAGGGAGAGACTGGAGGAGATCGGGATTAGGGGGAGGATAGAGACCGTACAGACCACAGCACTACTGGGAACTGCACGGGTACTGAGGAAGGTGCTAGAGATATAAGTACTGCAACGAATTGTAACTCTGTCATGATATGCGAAAGAGGGAGGAGACGGTAGCTGAAGACCTGAGGAGACTTATTGTCACTCAGCCCTCAGCGATAACCACTGGGCAACCGGTGTGAAACTGTAAATCGCAGAATTACTGCGACCTATGAGTACTAGGAGAGGAGGGCTGGAGACTTGAGGAGACTTGCTGTCACTCAAACTCCAGCGGTTACCACCAGGCAACTGGTGTGAGATTCCTAATGATAATAATAATAATAATAATAATAATAGTGGTGGAGAAACAAACCTCAGCGCTGCTATAATAGGTACAAAAGTTATGAAAGGAGGGCTGGAGACCTGGGAACGCTTACTGTCGAGCAGCCTTCAGCGATAACCACCGGACAACTCGTGTGAAACCTTGAACCACAGCACTGCTGTGGGCTGTGAGAGAAAGAAAAAGAGGGATTGAGACCTGAGAATACTTAACCTGTGTGTGTGAACGTGTGTGTAAACGATAAAACCCTGATAACTTGTAAATTTGCATTAAAACACTTTAGTTCCAAATACACACAGATTAAATATTTTTACCAATGAAAATGCTCAATGAACTGATCACAGACCACTGTTTTCCATGACAGTTCGTTCGTGAGTCAGAGTTATTTGTAAGTCGCTTGTTCGTGATTATTATATAGCTATTAGTAAAAGTTATTATTAATAATTTTGGACAATACTTCATCAACTAATAAAAGATAATGTTACGATTCTTTTAAGTGTGAATAGAAAATCATATGGGATAAGAGGGTTTTTGGAAAGTGTCTGCACCAAAAGCATTAATAGTTATATTTTATTAAAAATAAATCATACACCGGCGCCGAGGAAATCCAAGGGCAAGTAACTCCGATGTAAGCGTTTCGAATAATGGCCGTTTGTTCGTTGGTTTCATATTTCAATGAGTTGTTTGCTTTTCAGTAATAATTTAGTGCGATCCCAATATGTTTGCTGTCCTCCTGGGACCTTTGGAAATGCCTGTACGGTCCATATCTCAATTCAATACGTCCATTGTTCCGATGTTTCCATTGTTTTAGCACAAAATTGAGAGCCTGCAGTCACACACACATACAGAGGCGAGCACACACAAAGACACACACACACACACACACACAAAGACAGAACCACACGTACAAAAACGCACACAGATACATACACACAGATACATACACAGATGAACACAGAGATAACAATACACAATATAACTCGAAAACACCAAGAATAACACAAAAGCCTCCTTTATTCAATATGCATTGTATGTATAAGTATGTACATGGTAATTGGCAAGTTAATTGAGTGTATGTATGTATATATAAATGTGTATATACATATATATATATATATATATATATATATATATATATATATATACGCACGCGCACACACACACACACACACACACACACACACACACACACACACACACACACATATATATATATATATATATATATATATATATATATATATATATATATATATTAATTCACACTCACACAACACGCACCACTGATGATGAGAAGAATCCCGAAACATGTATGGACTATTGACATATAAGGATTGATAAACCTTACCACCAAAAACTTCATTCCTGAGTCTGTCTCACTCTCTAAAGTACACATTATATATATATATATATATATATATATATATATATATATATATATATAAAAGAAGTGGATTCGCTACACAAACTAGTTTATGTTTCTTCCCTCTGCTCTACTGGCAGATATATATATCCTGCTTTATTCTAAAATAACTCTACTCTCAGAGTATAAAGGTGAACGTATCGAGCACTCTATGAAATAAATCCATCTCATATAAGACATTCCTTTATATAACATTATACTATGCTATATTGCAAACAAAATTTGTACTATATATATATATATATATATATATGTGTGTGTATATATATATGTGTATATATATATATATATATATATATATATATATACATATATATACATTCTAGAAAGGTTTAGAACTTTTAACACAAAGACTAAGAAAAAACTTCTTCTGTGGATTTTTGTGTCACTTCAGTCACCCCTTTTAACCAATTTATGTAATCTTCAGAAGTGTTTTTACTTTGTTTTTTTGGTCCAATGTATAAATTGTCTTTCTTCACAATTATTTTTTTACTATGTAATCGTTTGGGGGATTGAAAAACCAAAAAAAAAAAAAAAGAAACCAAAACAGTTATATTAACATGGCACCCTAGCAGTGTTAATGATATATACATACATACATACATACATACATACATACATATATATATATATATATATATATATATATATATATATATATATATAAAATCAACCTTACTATACCTATATCTATCTATCTATCTATCTATCTATCTATCTATCTATCTATCTATCTATCTGTCTATCTCTCTCTCTCTCTCTCTCTATATATATATATATATATACATATATATATATATATATATATATATATATAATGTGTACTGTAAAGAGTGAGACAGACTCGGGAGTAAAATGTTCAGAGGTAAGGTTCATTAATCCCTAGATGTAAATGGTCCAGACATGCTTTGGGATATCCTCCATCTTCAGTGGTGTGTGTTATATATATTTTTGCAATTTATATGAGTTGAGAGCAGGTGTATGTTTGTGTAATCAGTATAACCACTAAAGTATATGCAAATGATATATATATATATATATATATATATATATTTATATATATATATATATATATATATATATATATATACTGGTAGGTATTACAACTTACGTAGCTCTCATCTTCCGATGAATAGCTGAAAAGTTCTTGATCCAAACAAGATGCGGATAACTAGGTCCCATCAATCGTATGCCTTATTCCATATTTTCATCGTTGCGATTCAATTCCATCGGTAGATCGCTTCACAAATATATTTCAATCCTTTCAAAACGATTTCTCATGTTAGGCCATTGAAATACTGGAATACATGGGTACACACACATTGATGCACAGACGTAACACACAACCTACATACTTATGGACACAAGCACACACACGCACACATACATTCACATGCATCCAAAATTACGTACACGTGCACACACAATCATAATAACGCAGACATACATATTTGCATACAAACTCCAATACAAGCAAAAACACCCAACACAAACATGCTTATGTTGTCGGCACGACTTTTATTTTGTAATATTTGCAAACACATGCACACATACTAACACATGCACTTGCACAAACTCACTTATATATTCGCTCACACTCACTCACATTCACACACTGTTTTTTTTCTTTGACGTACACTCACAAGCACAAACATAAATAGACAAACACACAAACGTGGTTAAGCAATCGACACTTTTTTCATTCAGTAATATTTGAAAACATATGCACACTCACACTAATACTCACACTTGCACACACACTGAAAATTATACATTCACATACACACACACACACATATAAACAGTCTTTTTCTCAGCGAAAAACATACTCGTGCCAGCACAAACAAAGATAGACATACACACGAACGTTGTTATGCAATCGACACGTCTTTTATTCTGTAATATTTGTAAACATATACATACACACACTAACACTCACACTTGTGCACACAGTCACAATTACACATTCACAATTACACATTCACATACACACATACATACACAGTTTTTTTTCTCTCTGACAAACACACTCGTGCAAGCACAAACATAAATAGACCTAAACATGAACGTGATTATGCAATGGACACGTCTTTTATTCTGTAATATTTGCAAAGCTTTTAGTTTTATTTACTTATTGCTGTCCCTGCGTCGTCCATATTGAAGTTTACTTTGTACGGTGTTCCAACCAAAGTCCCTTGACAGTCATCATTATTTCCCTATCGTTCATAATTTTCCATGTCTCCTTTTGGTTATTAAATGTTCTGTCCCAACACTGAAATCTTGCGACAGCGCAGTCATTAATTTGTTCGCAAATACACACAAAACATTCACTGCTAATTGCTCTGTCGTTAGCAACTGTATCTTGGGACAATAGTCGGTTTGACCATCACAGATGGAGGTCAGTTGAATTTACACCTTACTCTCTCCAGATAATTGATCGTCACTATAAAATCGGCCACCAACCAATATAATTGATCGATATAATCAATCGATGTTAATAAGATATCGAGCATCTATGTTGATGAATACTGAGATTTTTCTTTCACAATGCCACTGTAGTTGAACAGCCGGGAAAGGATCAAACGCGCCATAGTAAAAAAATTGTACTGCCAAGCATTGCACTATGGGATGCGTCTGAATTGAAGTTTCTCAACCTAGGTTCCGTGAAACCTTTGGGTTCCTCATGATATATCTCTGCTTCTGTAGCTGATTCAATGAAATGAAACTATCACGGTTTCGGAATGAAATACAATGTTGTATTGAATGAAATAAATCAATATGCGTCCGTTGTGTCAGACTTTAGTTGATAGTTTTCATTAACAAAGTCATAGCTTCGTAGAATCATATATATGGGCAACCGTAGACGTGTATTTCTACTAAGTTCGGGTTGAAAAAAATTTTTTCTTGCTCTGTCTAAAGGATCCCATGGAAGCAAAAAGTTTGGGAAACCCAAACTAAATAAATTTCATCATTTTTCCCATAGGCGATTGATAACGAGAATAAACAATCTCTCGAAATATGTAACTGAAATAAATTCAATCCAGTTTCGAAACACTCGTGTTCCTACATCGTCCATTAAATTCACCCTCTCTTTCTCTCTCTCTCTCTCTCTCTCTCTCTCTCTCTCTCTCTCTCTCTCTATATATATATATATATATATATATATATATATATATATATATATATATATATGTGTGTATTAATTTTTCAATACGTAGGATCCGACGGAATGATTATAAAGAAACTTTTATTTGAAGTGATCTCCCGTCATAACACAGTTGATGTAACATTTAGCCTAGACAACGTAAATAGAATAGACAATAAATGAAAATGGGGCTGCTGCTCAATTCCTTTTCAGGGGGATGTGAAGAAGTATAATTCCGATGGCAGGGTGGGGCAAAGGATGTATTCAGGAGGATTCGGAGATACACACACTCAAGAACACCCAAGAGATTAGGATCTGATCAGTTGGATTGGTCATTTGTGGGACCACAATGATTCGATATCAGCATTACTATCATCAGTGAGGTCTGCTTTCCAGATCAAGGCAGCCTGGAAAGGCATAAAATAGGCTGCAGTATCTATAGGCCGGGCAAATCATAATCAGTTACGGCAAAATCGTGTTGGATACTCTGGTTCTCGTACGATCACCGATGTTATGCAACGTCAAACCCGTCAGTATATTGATGAGCGACCAACATAGTGCACCAGGTTTTGTAAGCAGCTAGGGATCATGTTGAGAGCCCCTAGAGATCGAATTGATTCTCTGTAAGGGAGAACTGATCTCAGCACTACGCTCCGTTAAAACTAAAGGCCCAACCTCCTCATGCACAAACCCTCAAAGCTCTCTAAAGTAGGCATCACAGTGAGGGAGAATCCCAGCCCCAAGTCGACTAACATTTCAATCGGCCTCACTGATAAAATCCCCAAGTTTGGAAACCCCTAAAAAACAAACAGCATTTTACTCTCTTTAGTGTGTACACTGAAACTGCTTGAGCCAACCATGTGGAAAAATTAAAATTCTATTCCAGCCTGAGCTGGCAACTGGCGAAATTATTATCATTGGCTACTTTAACGATAACGAACGCCCTGCCTTCAGCACATGAGAAAGTGTCCTCGGGAAACAAGAGCTAGGTAATTTGAACAAAGACGGAGTGCTCCTCGTTGAGTTATGTGCGGAGCAAAAACCATGCATTGCCAAAAAACTCTTCCAGTTGAAAGATAGCCTAAAGATCACGTATATGTTCACTGGCTCAAAATCCTGGCACCTTATAGAATATGTTGTAGTGCTGCGTTTGGCAAAGAAACCAGTTGTATAATGAGTTACGTGAAAGGAAAAATGCAGTAGCTAAGGTCTGTGATTTGTGTCTTCAAAGTAAAAGCGAAAGATTCTGGACAAAAAATAAAAAAAGGCCGTTGTTATTTCACTTTCTTTCTTGTACATTATACAGCTTAGGGTTTCTACGAATTACATTGGTAACATCCTGTTGGTTGGAATGCGTTGGAAGTAGACTTGGCACCCCAGGGTAAAATGCCTGACTGCTACTATCCACCCTAGCGCGTATCCCTCTGACGACAGGCAGTTAAGGTCTTTTATTGGAGGAGCCCCTTGATTGAAATAAAGATAAATGTGTCGCATGGCTAAAAATGTCCATTCGTCTTTATTGAGCCCAACTAGATACATCGCGTATACTTGAGGACAATTGTTATGTCCCAAAACATTCACGATCAGCTGAAACGTTTATGTGTTTCTAAGGACCTATCTTCATGCAGCTCTGCTTACGTGTCATAAATATTCCCATGTGCACACAAGCGTTTTCCAACATTAGAATTTTTTCATGCTTCGCAGATGAAAGTGAATGAAAACAATTAAACAATGAGAGGTCTGGTTAGCCAATGAATAGAAACTGTCACGTGACCTATATCTTTTGCCAGCAGACTGTGCTGGGGCGAGCAATCAAAATTCTTTTCGCTGAACTGTGATCACTAAAAAGTCTAAATTCCTCCACAAAAAAGATCAATTTAGCATAAACTTACATTGTAGGATGACCCCCATCGAAAACTTTGTAGGGATGAATTGGACAAAAAAACAAAAACAAAACAAAAAAAACGAAAGAAGGTTTCTGTTGACATAATGAAGAGTAAATGATTTACCTTTCAGCCCTGTAGCTCTAGTGGTGGGGCTTGTACACGTGACATATATATATATGGCCAGCAATCAGGACCAATTTCAAAACTGAAGAAATTGATACTGATGACAGTTTTTGTTGATTATCTCTAATAACACAACGCTACGAAATCTTTACTGCCTTTTAAATGTGTCCTACATCTCTATTATTCACTTTGTCGGCCCCCTGTCAACGGACTTAATTTATAATTTTTTTCCAATCAATCCTCGTGATAGAAAAATATCAGTACTTTCCCTTTCAGTGAAGCATCATCAAAAAACTATAGTTTTTTTTTTTCTAATTGATTCTGGTGTTGGATATAAAATTACGTCATTAGCTTTCATAAGCATGGAATTATAGATTAAAATTGTAGTTTACCTTCAAGCAGGCCCCACCCTTATCCCGGCTTCTAATCATCTGTGTTTTCCCTATCAGTGGCTATCCCTTCAAAGGGTATCACCCTGTACCTTCAATTTCCTTTTCAAAGCTCTTCTATCCGGTTATACTTTCAGTGGTACGTTGAGTCATCATTAGTATACCTTTCTTGTTTAACTTCTTTGATTATTTTTCCACTATAGAAGAATACGTTAACTTTTCCAAGTAGTATAATCAATGAAAACTAAGTAAATTTAGAAGGGTAAAGACAAAAAAATTGCTTAGTTTTGATTCAAACCGCTGTATATTTTAATCGAACAGTCCTGATATGAAATGGGAAAGAAAATAGTAATAAAATATTGATTCGTCTGAAACAGGGTTACTTAGGCGACATTTTGGGGGAAACTGGAAACCCAACTGAAAGCCATCAATTATTTGATTGATGCGTCCCCTGAACCCTCACACGATAACCAGCATCTTAAAAATCTTTGAAAGCAACCTCCCAATCATACGAGACATGTGATAGACAAACTTTTCAGATGCAGTTCATCTTTGTATCCATCCACCTCTATGATCACAAGAAACAATTACACGGTCTTGATTTAACTTGAAACCCAATCAGAGTGGACCAGGCTTTACTGTGCATTGGCTGATAGAAAATATGAGTCGACGGTGGGTCACCAATAAGTGAGCTTGTGTACAATGTGACCATCTTATCAACAATGTGCAAGTTTTCCCCATTTTCACGTCTCGCCCAGGGCTTTTTGGTAATTCATCCAACCATCTATAATTGTCAGCTCCCACCCTCTACAATCCAGATTTTGCTACCGGCTACTTCTGTTTTTCACCGTTGAAGGAAGGGATTGCAGACTGCAGACGAGACTAAGTAGAATGCAACGACCAAGCTGATGATGATCATGAAAAAGGACAGAAAAAGATGAGTATTTCAGATCCCAGTAGTGATACTTTGAAGAAGATAAAGTTGCCATAACCCTAAAAGTTAATTTTTAATCTACTAAAAGAATGAGCAGTATTTTTTCTCTGTTTTTCTGTCCGTAACGATGTGCCTCTTCGCTTGAAGGCAAACATTTTGCTGTTTAAAATATCAACTACGCCATATTTAAAAATAAAAAGACTCTCCCATTGAAACGCATTCAGAGATTCCTCTCAAAAGTCAGATCATTGACCTGAGTTTTTCTTCCTTGCACCAAAAAGGGGCTAGATCTAGCTCGGAAAGGCCTAAATAGGTGATGTTTTTTATCGGTATGTCAGTCCGTCAGTCTATTAGTCATTTTTGACTCTCAGTACCAGCATCTCAACCAATAATCAAAATTCAAATGGATGTATCTCTATGACACGCTTTTTGGTCGGTCTGCCTGTCGGTCGGTTATGATGAAAAACCGAAATAAGAAGAAATGAAGATATGTGAAGTCATGAATATGTGACGTCATTAGAAGAACAGTTTTGATCAATTCTTCTTACTAGCTGCTAATGACGTCATAAAAAATTGTATTCAAAAATAGGCCAGAAATTCACTAAAACGACCAAAATGGCCAAAAATACCAAAATAGCCATTGATGATTTTAATTTAAAATAATACGAGCAAAATAGTTTCATATCATCTTATTTTACATGTATGAGAATCAAGTGACTCAAAGAAAGACCATTCACTCTACTCCCTCCTCCTCCCACTACTACTACAACGGATCATAGATGTATATTTGAACTTATAGTTCTTGATTTGTTCACCGGTATCAACTAGTATTTAAGCACATGATGACTGGATAATTTTCGGACAGACTCTGTATATCTGCCTCAGTTGATCGAGACAACGTCGGTGTCAGTCCATCATCGTTCGTGCAGAGCAACATTAGAGGAAAAAGGAATTTGAATTTTCGATTTTCCCCACACAATATATATGGCCTGTCGAAAAACAAAGCAAGCCAATTACTCCAAATGCCCCGCCTTTCATCCTTTTTATTTCATTTCGCATATCCTGTTAAATGAAGTGGGAACTCAGTTTTTTTTCCATATCCTCCTCATCAACCACCCTCATTGTCTCTCCGATCTCACGTCTTTTTCCCCCATTAGCATGAATAAATGAATAAATAGAGAGTTTTTGAAATAAATATTTATAATTATAACCGTCCCTTTGAGGATACTTTCGGTCCGTGCATCAGAACGTAGGCAAAAGTTTGAAATGTTCGCAAGGAAATTAATCTAAATTTGCTACTGCGGCTGGTACCCTAGATTCATTGTGGTGTGGTAGTTAATAGTTGTGTAAAATCTCTGGGTGTGTATGTAACCGCTGAACATTCTGTGTATTTATTTCCGCGAGATCCTTACTCTCACAATCAATGTACCCATTGTTACAGAGCTTTTCATACTGGCTATTACGATTGAATCAAGTTTAATCCACAAAGGGAGTCCGACTACTGCGACCTTGAGTCAAACACTGCGAAACTTTGTAAACGCAAAGAATATTTTGCTTCTGTATCTACATTGTATATACAGCTTATTTTGACACAAGGCCACGTTAGTATGGTTCCTAGGGAGGATCAAGCTCATTATACTTTAAAAGTCAACGTCAGAATCTTGCTAACCATTACCACACAGATTACGGAGCTTGGAATTTCATACAATTGCCGAAATGGATTTCACAAAATCACTAGGAATTTCAGAAAATCATTAGTTTTATTTTCTTACTGTAACGTAATCGCATATATTGAGGTTGGTATCATTATCTCACGGAGTTGGAGATCTCAGGTTTTGAAGCCATTTTCTAAAAGCATTCTTCAAAAGCGATGTCTCTAAAAATTGACTGACCGTTAAAATCAAAGTTGTTTGACCGTCACAGCTACACAATATTGATCACGCTACCATGATTAATGCTAATTATTAGATTTTAATAAATAGATGAATAAATGAAAACAAAGCCAAAAAGCTGGTGCATAATTCCGGAACACAACACCGTAATTTATAATTTGAAGTGCCCAAAGAATATTCGGCTAAATTCAAAAATCATAAATCAAATTGTTAGCAATTAAAGAAATATCCTTACCACGAATAAATAAATCATTAGAAGACTGATTATCTAAAATGAAAATCTAATGTGATCTGGGATAAATATATATTTCATCTAAAATAATCCAAGAAAGTAGATATTTTATCTAAATATATCTAAAAATACTAGCACTAGATTTGAGCATTGTTGGCCCCATAATGACCATAGAGACCCAGCCAACGCGAAAAAGACATCTCTATCTATTCTCTCTCTCTCTCTCTCATCATGCAAGATGACTTAAATGTTATTGCAATCAGTACAACAAGGAGTCCATTATTAGCACTTATATTTCATGATTCTGAATGCTAAACCTCTAGTAATTTTTTTTTCAATATGATTTACTAGTTAAATAAAGCAAAGTTGAGTATCTTTCTATCTTGCTAAAATCTTGTTCAAAATCTGTACGTGTGTGTGTATATATGTACATCAGTGAAGTCTGATTGCTTTTTTCTCAAAATGTGGGACCGTGCTGAACCAACTAATTTGGTATGAGCATTACTCAAAATAGCCATAAAAACTTTACGATTTTATACATGATACAGTTTAAAAAATTGCAAATCATATAAGTTTTCAGGCTTGAATTAACTGAGTCTCTAACATTCTATACATTATATCAATTGAATAATTAATATTAAATGAATTTGGCATAAATTTCAAAATAAAAGCCATGGATAATTTCACTTCATCAACGCGTTTGTTCTCGTCTTCTTCGAGACATGCACTGTTTTAAGACCTCATAATACAATGAACCTCTTCGCAACAGCAAACTTTTTTCAAGAGAGCGTGAACTGAGGCCATTTAGTCTTCCCTGACTCTGTGATCCACGGAAGCTGATGTTTATTTGTTTCAAGGTAGAAACTGTGCCTTCTTTTGAATGGTTAGGATGGCTTCTTCGCATGGTTAGAGTCAACGCTTTTTTGAAAACTTATGTGTGACTTTTTCCTACTATCAACTCAATCAGTTCATTTACAGATTTTTTTATGAAAACCCAAGGCATGCATAAAGTACAGGAAGTCCATTCCCAAAGCGAATGTAATCAAACAGAGTGCTATAAAAATCTTTTAGCTTGGTTAGCAAAAGATCAGGGAATTCAATTTCGTACCCTTTATATTTTTCATACCAAAGCAGTTGGAAGAATCCCAAGCTTTGAAAGTGGAGAGTATTTGTACTGAATAAGCATGCATGAGCTATCTACTATATCCTGATGCAATCGAAGAGATGATCTTTTTTAATCACCTTCCATCAACCTAATGATTTTACAGTTTTGGTCTTCATCGTCATTACTTGTGGAAACTGCAGAATTCCACAAGTCTTCAAATCCATGTTCTCTGTCATGCTGAAGTAGTTGTAACATATCATCTACTTTTTTGCAACTGTACGGAACACTTTGCTTTGTTGCAAAATGAATAAAATGTCATCATGGAACAAAATTGACCAATATTATTACAGTGAGAAAATCCTTGCACCTTCACAGTACTTTGATTTTTTTCCGAATATCCTGAAAAAGGTTCATGAGCTTGAGTCCGTATTCCTGTACAGTGTTGCTAAACCGAGATGTAACATTCAATTTGTGGGTGCAATAAAGGGTGATCTCCTGGCAACAAATTATTGTTAAACATGCTCTCCTTTAGAAGACTAATAAGAATATTGTCACACAAGGGTGATTCTGCATTCCGTGATGCTACGTGGACCTTGTGGGGAAACTTAATCCATTACTTTAATAAAGGAGTGAGTAAAAATTGCCAGAAAATACTCATCAAGTACTCTCCTCAACAGTCCACTTATGCACTGCCTCCTTCAGCTTTGAAAAGCTGATCCGGCCCTAAATCAACCTTTAGAAATCAACAAAAATCAGAGCTATCTATTTTCAATAGGGCGCAATTGTCTCAGTTTAATTTGAATATGTCAAAATTGACATTCTTTGAAAATGCCCGAATCGACCCTGCCTTGAATTGACCTTTACCGGTCAGGATCACCTATTCTCTGTTCACAAGTGGGTCAAGTAACCAAATTTGCAAAGATTTGCTGCCCGTAGGGTGCAGCCGTTCTCATTAGATTCAGAAATCCCCAAATTGTGATTAATTGATCACCAACGGTCATTGCTACCTATCTCTTGTTTATCCTGAGGTTAATTTAGACTTATTTGTGAATTTACAGGTCTTGGGGTGCAGTTGGCTCCGTTAATTACGAAAATGCCTAAAAAATGATCTGACCTCAGAAATCAGCAGAGGTCAATACCACTTAGTTCATGCCCATCTATGGGGCTAGATTACCCCTGCACTGGAATTTGCAGCCGTCAGGGTATCACTGTACCCGTTGGATTGAAACTGTAACAATTTCCTAAATTGCCTAAATTCACTTTTAGAAGGCACTCATATTTTGGTCAAGTTGTTCCCATACAAAAATTTTCAGCTTGTAAGGTGTAACAGTTCAGGAATCTATATAACATATGTAGAAACAGACAAACGTTCAAACAAATAGTCGTCGTCTTTTTAGTAACATACGCACACACACACACACACACATATATATATATATATATATATATATATATATATATATATATATATATTATATAATTATTGTGTCACCACAGACAACTGTTTCGTGGTATTACAACTCTTCAGTGTGGCTATAGACTATCCATTTTCCCATCCAGTACCACGAAGTAGAATTGAAACCTTTGCTTCAGACCAGGAGGCCGGTACACTAACTCTGCTGCACGGAACTGGACTGTCAGTAAGGTTGAATTTAAGCGATATATTTATTTAGCTTATATTCCCCATCCAACAGAGAGCTCTATTCTTATGGAAGAGCTTTGCATAAGCTTATAATGAATGGGATACCTCACTTGAAGAGTGCTCAGCCCTGAATAGGGGAGCATTATATATATATATATATGTATATGTATATGTATATATATATATATATATGCATATATATATATATATACATGTATATATATATATATTTATATATATATATATATATGTATATGTATATATATATATATATATATATATATATATATATATGCATATATATATATATATATACATGTATATATATATATATATTATATATATATATATATATATATATATATATATATATATATATATATATATATATATATATGTGTGTGTTTTGTGTCTCCAATTAGAAAACTTTTTTATATTTGGGGGGGGGTTTCTTCAAGTTAGCATTTGCGGAACTTGGATCAAATTTGAAATCTTGAACGCAGATCATTTTCCTAGAGAGAGTTTTTCTGAAAAAACGAAATAATATTTTGTTACTTTTCTGAGAAAAAAATGGAATAAAATTGAAACTCTGAATTCATTCTAGATGATTACGAAAATTCAAAAAAAATAATTTTCGAAATGTTTTGTTATTTTAACATCGGTTCATAAATAACACAGGGGTTCTCACTTAAAATTAAAAAATATATATAGGTTTGAGAAAACTTTTTGGAGAGACCTTTTTAAAACTAGAAAATCTTATTAATGATACTACTTTTATTCATTCAACATTATACAGAATACTTATATTTTACTGACCATATTTGCATTACACATTTATACTATATTCACATTTCATAATCCTATTTTCTAATAAAAACAATAGCCACTGCTGGTTTTTGCAAGTATTACATTGTATGTTATACCAATAATTAAGAAGCGCCAGGCATAAACTCTGTTATGCAAATACTTATTATCATGTACCATTGAAAAAGAGATCGATTTTTCTATGAAATGATGTAAAAACCCCAATAAGTCAACCATTCAATGTTTTATTTAGTTTTTTTTTCGGTCTGTTGATCAATTGTTAAATTTTTTTGATCTACAGACAGGAGAAACGAGATAAAAAGTTAAATCAACCAAATTTGACAATCGTTTTGAGCAAAATCTCTCACTCTCTCTTTCTCTCTCACTCTCTCTCTCAATCTCTATTTCTTTCTCTCTGTGTCAGTAATCGCGCTCCATTCTGATTCTTCTATATTCCCAATATAGGTTTTGGAAGATCGTCTAGAGGCAGGCTGTGAAAGGTTTTGATGAGCTGTGTTAGAATCTCTACGTAGCTTGATAAGGAACTGTTGTGTCAGTAAATATATTGCAATACTCTGACATGTACAGGGTCTACGCCTTGTTGAATGATAGCATCACTCAAGTTCGGGATGGTCTGGTAACTTCTTCTGAAGCCATTTTGTTCCCGTAGTTAGTTTTCATTTAGTGCTCTTGTGATTTGGTTGTACTGGCTTTTTTGACGAAACGTTTCATGACCCCGATATTATGTTGGACAAACTGAAGGAAGAAGACAAGAAGGTAGGTCTCCACATCGAAAGAAATATCATGAGCATCAAACATGTTGAAGACAAAGATACAACAATCAAAATTGGAAAAGCAGAACTGGAGAAAATACAACAGTATATCTTCCTTGGACAATAGATCTCCACGAAACCCTCGATGAGGTTATGAGCAGAGAATGGTGATACGTGCAGAGATGGCTGCTTTGGTTCTATTTTAAAAGAAAAGAGACCAACCATGAGTAATATGGTCAATGCATGAAAGGTCTGAAAACTTTTATTCGTGATCAAGAACCATAAGTTCAATGATGCGTCCACCATCAGTTCATCCATATCCTTATTTTGGCCTTAATTACTAGCAACTTACAATTAAATAGGAGCATAAATGACTCCTAAGCTACATCTTATGATTAGCAAATATGATAATTAGTGACATTTGACACGATATTGCAAACAAAAAAATGATTTCCGATTTTGACGGTATTCTAAACGAAATAGTTTTAGGAGTAGCATTATTAGTTGTTCTAGAACAAGAGGGACAGAAAAATGAGAGGGAAGAGGATGAGAATGGTTCAAGGCCTAAGTTTTATATCAATGCAACATGATACGGCTGAGAAAATTGATATTAAACATATTAGAGACTGACAGGCAGGCTGACCAAAAATTATCTTATAGAAATGATTGAATACATCTAAAAACTGGCAGGAAAATGTTGTCACGTTTTCTATATCAATTCACTTCCTTTTTGTCAGTAAACCCTCGCAAAAATATATTTGCTACGGCTCAGGAAGGCATATATGCCTTTTCTTTTCGTATCGATCGCTTTTTCCTTGTCAACAGCGTGTGATCAATAGAATGAACTGTTTTTATATGTACCCATATATAAGACGCTTTTCAGTCGGTTGGTCCCATTTACATTGAACAATAGAAACATGGAAGACGTGTGATATCATTTACTGCATCATTATTAAAAAAAACCCACAAAAATGACCAGAAATGCTGAAAATGGGAATTTACAATCCTTACTGAAATTATCGCTCTCGTAAGAATGAGAATTGATGGAATCAAAGAAGGACTGTTTCCATTTTCTTCTACTTCTACCATGAACGGTGGACAATCATTGAACTGATGGTTCTTGCAATTATTTATGTAGGCTTTTGCTACATTGTGTAACCGATGGCTCTTTGCCAAAATTCGTTTTTCTATGATTTCAAAACTTTTGCGTAGATTCTACCGCCGTTAATATATATATATATATATATATATATATATATATATATGTATATATATATATATATATATATATATATATATATTATTGTGTCATTCACGGACAGCTGTTTCGATGTATTACATCTCTTCAGTTTGGCTATAGACTTTATATCATCCCATCCAGTACTGCAAGGCAGAATTGAAACCTCCACATCAGACCTGGAGGTCGATATCCTACCTCTGGAGTACGGAACTGGACAAGGCTGAATTAAAGCGATATATCTATCTACATAGAAATTCCTCATCAACTAGAGTGCTCTATACCTTATGGAACATATATACATATATATATATATATATATATATATATATATATATATATATTCTATAAGGAATACAGCACTCTATTCCTCATGGAATATATATATATATATATATATATATATATATATATATATATATATATTCCATAAGGAATACAGCACTCTGGTGGATGAGGAATTTCTATGTAATTATATATATATATATATATATATATATATATATATATATATATATATATATATATATATATACATATATATATATATATATATATATTTGATTAGTCCAATGCTTTGATGTTATGTTTTTGTCAATACAATTTTGTTCACACGATATTTAGCTTGTTCACTTGAAAACAGGTCAGGTTAGTCGATCAATAGAAACCGTTGCGTGACCAACATCGTTTGGCAGCATGTCGTGTTGGGGTTGTTCCATCAAAAAAATTTGAATGAAGGGCGATCAGTGAATATTCTAATTTTACAACCTCTTCTTGGACTAATAGAGAGTTGCGAATTTTAAGCTGGCTTAAATTACTGACCGAATTAGCATTAATAAACATCATAAATTGAATCCTGCCCTCCGAGAACAACCTATTTAGGGGATAGGGATTTTAAAGATTTTTTTGGGTCTCAGAGAGAGAGAGAGAGAGAGAGAGAGAGAGAGAGAGAGAGAGAGAGAGAGAGAGAGAGAGAGAGAGAGATTGAATCCCCCCAAACACTGCGACCGTCTGTATCGGGCATCTGACTACGTGAATATCCTGTGCCAACAGGATTTTTTAACGCATAGTTCAATCATAACGAAATAATTGACATGCCAACTTTGCTTCAGACAATTCGACCTCATCTCTTCATCTTCGATGTAGTCACAACGAAAAGATGAAGTGTAGAGGTCAAATTGTCTATAACTAACTTGGTGTTTGTAAATGACTCTTTTCAAAGTTATAGACAATACAATAGGTCGATGTTACTCAATTGACCAATCTGTTTCTTGTTGGTTTTCTTTCAAGACTCAATCTATTATTTCTTCTCCCTTTACCATCTTTTTAAAGTGGATTTTTTATTGGCTTTTTTCTCAACAAGTTATTTCTGTCTTTCCTCAGTTTTTTCACTTATTTTCCTTTGTTTCTTTCATTCTCTGTTCCACTCCTCCTCATTTCATTCTTTCTCTTGTTTCTTCTTTTCATTTTCCACCAATGGACTATTTATCTAACTATCTATCTATCTTTCTATCTATCCATCAGTCTATGCCTGCCTCTATCTATCTTCCTACCTATCTATCTATGCCTGCTTCTATCTATCTATCTATCTATCTATTTCAGTTCATATGTATCCATCTCACTTCATATCTAAGTTCATATCTATCTATCTATCTATCTATCTATCTATCTATCTCAGTTCATATCTAAATTCATATCTATCTATCTCACTTCATATCTAAGTTCATATCTATCTATCTATCTATCTCAGCTCATTTTTAAGCTCATATCTATCTACCTGCATGATCTTTTGTCCCATCCTTTGCTTCTAATTCTCACCTTTTTCACCCACTTTCCTTCCTTCCTCCAATATTCCTTCCTTCCCTTACCTCCTCCCATTTATCTATCTGATCTTTCCTTCCCTTTCATTTTTTCAACCACCTGTTTGACCACTACCTGTAGCATTGAACCATTAAACAATGATGATTGTTACTTTTACATGATGCAATGTGCTGACTCAGTTAGTGGAAAAACTCCCTACCCCCTCCCCACATCCTCCTTCCACTTTACTTTTCATGTAGTTCCCCTTCCTTCTCCTTTCTTGTCGTGTTCTTTTGTCTATCTATCTATCTATCTATCTATCTATCTATCTATCTATCTATCTATCTATCTATCTATCTATCTATCTATCATAATGTGTTCATATCTACCTATTTATCGTTGTGTGCACACCTATCTCCCCCCTGCCTATCACTCTCTTTTTCTCTTTCTCTCTCTCTCTCTCTCTCTCTCTCTCTCTATATATATATATATATATATATATATATATATATATATACATTTTAGTTCCTTTTTAACAACCCCCGCCTTTCGTTTCTATCCTCTCTTCCCCAGTTAGTTCGTTCCTTTCTCTCTTCCTTCCCTGCCTTTCTGTATAACCATGCATCAATTTATCCATATTTTTATCTTTTTATCCACCCCCCCCCCTCTCTCTCTCTCTCTCTCTCTCTCTCTCTCTCTCTCTATATATATATATATATATATATATATGTATATATATATATGTATCGCAATGTGTTCATATCTATCTCAGTTTGTTCATTGCGGTCAGTTCTTATCTTTCTATCTCCATCTGTTCATATTTACTAGTCTCTCTTTCTCTTCCTCTTCCTCCCTCCATTCTCACAATCCTTTCTTTTTCTTTTCCCCTCCCTCACACCAATACCCCCTTCTTTTTCAATCTTCGATATATTTATTCTTTTCTTCTTTTATCGTTTTTATCACCTGTTTGACCAAATACCCGTAGCACTGGGGCCATTACACAACAATGCCTGTCAGGTCTTCATGGTGCAATGTTACCCACCCTGAGTGGCGGAGAAGAGAGAAAAAAAAAGACGATTGCCATTTGCCAAAATGAAAAGCCTAGGTTAAAGATGTCAATAGCGGGAAACCGTTCGGCCAGAAAGATTTATGAGATCGAAACCAAACTTTGCAAACAAAGAAAGCAGCTTTTGATCTTCTTAGATCGATCTTCAGAGTATCTTTGGGCTGGAATTCCGGATGGTATAAGGGAGACTGTTCGAGAATGTGGCTTTCTTTTTTCATCTCTTTCAATTTGCTTTGGTTCAATCGCTTCCTTGTTTTCTTTACTTTTTACAATCTCGCTCCCCATTTCACAACCTTTCTGTGATGATTACATACATACGTACATACATACACACACACATACATACATATATACATGCATACACACACACACACACATATATATGTATGGATATCTATACATATATATATATATGTATATATATATATATATATAAATATCTGTCTATCTATCTATCTATCTATCTATGTATCTCTCTCTCTCTCTCTCTCTCTCTCTATATATATATATATATATATATATATATATATATATATCGAAAGAGAGCGATAGAAAGAGCGAGAGTGAGAAAGTTATGACTAGAATTGGATATTAACAGTCTGAGATAGAAAGATACAGAGACGTTAACACACTGCGAAATATATATATATATCGATATATTAGAAGGAAGCAAGGGGGTAGGAGAAAGAAAGAATATGTATATATATATGTATGTGTGTGTGTGTGTGTGTGTGTTTGAAAAAAATTTTAAGCATTTTGTTACCACTCTACTGATGGTATTGAACACTTTTTTACCTAAGATCTACTTAATACTTGTTGTTTTTTTCTCTTTGAATATGCACACGTTAGCGTGTGTGTGCTGTTCCGCTTGTGAAATTAATACATAGTCATAACCTGAAATAAATGATGAAAACATTTTTTTTTACAGAATATCCACACTTTACAAAAAAATAAAATTGCCCATGAAAGTTTTATTTGCTAACTTTTCAACAAGGGCGTAAAGTATGTTGAATGTTGCTGCTAATGAAAAGAAGTAAATAAAAAAACACACAAAAAAATTGCGATATTCTATTAAATAATTAAAGAAAACTTTCTTTTCTTTTCTTTTGAATAAAATTTTGGACTTTTTTCTTTGAAGAAAAGCCAAAAAAAGAACTCAAAAACTATTTTCTCCCATATTAATTACTTTTTAAAAATAGTGTGTCGATGTCTGCTCGATAATTTCTTTGGTCATTCTCAATTATTCGTTCCATAATGTATGTTTTATCATACTGTTCGTCCGATATTGTTATTTGCGATGCAAAATACAATTATTTCACCGATCATTATTTCTCTTTGTGTTTAACTTCTAAATGGTAGAAAAAAGTATTCGACGAATATCCACTTCATCAAAAAAGTGGTCTACGAATGAACTGCCTGGAGAGACTGTTGTCGGCTGATTGTGGGTCGGCGATATGACATTCGACGAAACGATCTGATACAAATCAATCTAGTATATTACTGCTCGTCTTGGGAGTTCGATTCTCATCGGGTATAAAACATCATAGGCCAGTATGGGATCAAACACTGTAAATATTCATTAGACTAGCATAATGCCCGTCATAAATTGTTGGATTACCCTTATGTGTGGATGACTCATACAATTATAGATTTCACTTTGGTATTTATTTACTTATCAGGATCCAAATGGTGTGGTTGGGAGAATAATTAAGTGAATAGCTGAGTTGGGATATGTGTCAAGTCGTCAGGGATATTACTAGTCGTCAGGGCTTACTGGTGTTTGAGGTCATATTAATGTCCTTCAGATCGGCTGAAACGTTGGAAAAGAAAAAAAAAGGAAAAAAGAGAAAGGGAAATAACTCTCATATATATATAAGAATACTTTATTTGATGATTAAAAGTATTTGAAAAAATACCATTACATTGTAAACAACTGATGATCCTAACAAGAAAACAATTATACATTGTACAATGATAACGAAGTAAAAGCAAAACAACGGAAAAAACTTTTGAAGATCTCGAATAATGCATTGACGGATATTGGGGATTAGTTGACTGAGGTGACACAAGATATCTTTTGAAAAAGCTTTTTGATGTTCAGTATTCAAAACTGTAAGGCTTTCTAGAATACATATATTTGTTTTTTTATCTCTCTCTCTCTCTATATATATATATATATATCTATATCTATCTATCTATATATATATATATATATATATATATATATTTATATATATATACATAAATTGATATATGTGTGTGCGCGTGTGTGTTTCAGTTAGTCACTTATATTTTTGATTTTCAAATTCTAAATTAAATAGAGTTGTTTCGTTGAAAATTTTTGGAACAGAGGGATCTGAATCAAACATTTGAAATACTCTCATTCATCGTCAGTTAATCCATCCTAGCGATGTGAGGGATGTTTCTTAACTGTATCCATATATCGTATCAAAAAATACGAAAATATCATTGGATCTTACTTTTACTTGTGATAGTCAAAACAACAAAAACCAAACCGAATTTTGGCGTTCGTTTTTGTTTCAGAAGAGTGACAAAAACAATGATAGTGACAGGTGACATCCGGGTAGTTGTTCACAGATTGGTACTTCTGAGTGAACTCCGATTTTTAGCCAAATGAATAAAAGTGTGTGAATGATTATCGCCCATTACAATAAGTACAAAAATAACTAAATTTAAGAGAAATAGCTCATCCTACAATAAATCCTAGCGATTAGAATGATATTTGACCCTTTCGTTAACGAAGAACTGTTTTTGCGTAGTGGTTATCGTACTTGACTATCAGTTCACTGGATGAGGGTTCGAACCAAGCCAGATACCAATCGGTTTGGTTTAGTGTGACTGTTTTGGCTAAACAGGTTGATAAACAAACTGAGTGACAATGGTACTTACTTGAATAGATTAAGATATGTAGACGCTTGTCGCCGAACTAATGTAAATAAACTAATCTTCTAAGCCATTGTGCTTCTTGAAAGTTTGTTCCCAACTGGTTGCTTCATCATGACGGGTTCGTATGGAACTAAACTTTGTAAACATTTGCATGGGTCGAGTTTTATGAACATTTCTGTCGCCTTACGATTACTTAACAATATATGGCTGGAAACTTCTTGTTTTATTACTTGTTTGGTTTACCATGATATTGAGCACGACTCATCCTATGGTTTTGTTAGACCTTGACGAAACTCAAAATTGGTTTACAAATATTCAAATTCCATTTTATTAGATGAAGTATTGTAAATCATTATGTCTAGTTTTTGTTACTATTTACTTACATCTTTATTGTTGTTAGGATAAAAAGCAACGGCAATTAAGATGAAAGTATCTATAGAACAAGCTCAACTTTCGAGAATAAGAAAATCCGAGAAGTCCTTGAATTAAGGATATACAAGGGATGCATCCTCCCAGAAGTCACCTACGGAGCTGAACGTGCAAGGGAAAGAATCCTGCCTAACACCATGTGGAGAGATCAGTAGAAATCGTGGTGTGTCAGAGGAAAAAAACAGGAGTCTGGTCAAGTCGTTGCGAGGATGGCTGACAACGGCTGGATATCATGACCCACAACATGATATCCCAAGAGATCATATGCGAAACCGTGGCCGACAAAATATGAGATGGTGTGACGAATTAGATAAATATTAGCTCTGCAGCGCTTACTACAAAGAGATTCAGCCGAATCTCGGGGAAGGTTAATGTCAAACGAAGAATGCTGAAAGGTTGTGGCTGCTGCTGCTGATGACGATAAAACGGAATCAAAAATTGATGATGATGATAATCTATATTTCATGCCCTTGACTAAGTTGAAGGAATGGTTGGATGCGTTTAATAACTTACGAATAATTGTAGTACACACTAGATCCAAGTATTCGTTACCTTGTGTGAAAACGGGAGAAATTTACAACAAAATTGATAAGACAATCCTTGGTAATCGTCTTCATCGATGCCTGCTTTGAAAAAAAAATCCAAAAAATCCAAAAAATGCAAAGTGAAGAAGCACATAACTGTGCATATTTTGATGTGTGTGTGCTTGTATGTACTTATGTATGTGTGTGCGTCTTAGCTGGATGAGAGATGTACAGGCATCCGTAATACGCACTCAACACGTTTTGACAATGGGTCACGTGATACGCTAAAGAAAGCTTTACGAGTTCAGTCGAACATGAGATCGATAGTGATCATGGGAAAGCAAAGAGCCTGCCGAAGCATAGATGCA
>OY735234.1:15352357-15367357 GCA_963457665.1 Thysanoteuthis rhombus | reverse complement strand
CCCGGGGCAGCACTGCTCCATTGCACTTAACGGATCAGGTCGGGACTTGTCCTGACACTTTCGTGGTGGAGTTTGCTTTGGTTGCTTAGCAAACCAAAGCTGTGTTGGCTGGAGCCATTTTTGGATGGATGGTTTCCCCACGTTAAGCTCGACCTTGTGTCACATTTTGCTCTAGTGGAACAGCCAATAAATACACCATCAAGTATCACGTGGGGGGTCGAAAACTTGGCTTGTACACCGAGAGGCAGACATTTTACCTCTACCCTACGCAGTCAGATAGTCAGTTGGACTGATTTTAAGCATTATATTTACTTATGCTCCCCCCATCCACCAGAGTTGGCAGAGCATTGCGATATATATATATATATATATATATATATATATATATATATATATATTGTAAAAGTATATATATATATATATATATATATATATATATATATATATATATATATATATATATGACGATCAGCAATCAATCCTCCCTTTGTGGTACACTTTTACATTTTTTTTCATATCTTTACTTGAATCTACCATTAGCTTAGTTTGACATTCAACATGTATTGAACATAAACAAGAAAATGCTCAGCGATATAATGTCTTTTAAAATCTATCATAAGTAATATACAATTGCAAAATTACTTAATTATACCGTCATCTTTTGCGGCAAGAGTAAATTACTTATCTCATTAAGAAGAGACTCGACTATTCAACCACGTAATAACGTAGGCGCTGAACAAAGAAGAATCAAAATGTTTTTAATAGAAACTGTCAACTAAAACTGTCACCAAAACTATCAGCATGGCTCTCATTGGTTTTCGAGTTGATCTAGTTCGCTCTCTTGTTGCATCAACGGAGCTAGAAGGCTAAAATTTTGAATATTGACATCATATTATATATATATATATATATATATATATATATATATATATATATACACATATGTATAAACTCTTGTTACGGGTAAAAAATCGCACTAATAGAGGTAAATGGCTGAGAAATTGAAATATTCACTCCTTATTACGTCTAGAAAGAAAACGATGTTTCCGTTTTTGCCCCCACCCGAAATAGGTTTTTAGTCGATGAGAGTCAATTTGCAATTTAAGTTGATGATAAATGCATCCCTTCGTTTTTGTCCAGCAACATCCGAAGAAGTTCCGTGTTTTCAATTCAGACGTGTGGGGATTTCTCCCCAATGAACAGTGAGAGAACTTATTCATTGACCCCCTTTTCTAAAATTTTCAATTGATCACACCCAACACGGTGTGTTGTCATCAGGCATTAGTCAGTTTTCTGTCTTATTTTGTTTGACACGTGTTAGCGGATATTCGTCTCTCTCGATCGTCATAAATATGATACTTGAAGTACTTGGAAATATTTGTGGCTAGTGTTTAAATCCATGTTTGACATGCTGATTAGATGTAAACAGAAGTAGCTGTTTAAATACATTTAGCTTCACCAAGCTGTTGCCCTCCTTTGTCGAATCGGTTGAGCTGAGGTGCATGCTAGACGGTTCATCAGGATCTGGAATATGAGTTCAAGTCCTGCCCTGGGTAAAATTCCCATTTTTTCTCATCCATCGAGTCTATCATCCTATAGTGATGTGATAAAGGTGCCTTAATCAGACAATGGAGAATGTACCATATGTAGGCCTTATTTAAGTAAGGGATATCAAGAGAGGAAATAAATTCTCTAAGTCCTTTCACACGCACACACACACACACACACACACACACACATATATATATATATATATATATATATATATATATATATATATATTACTGGGAGTGGCAGAGATACAAATTACTGCTGTTGACGAATTCTGATTTCATGTCGTTGTCGATTACCAAAGTCATTGCCAAAAGGCAAATGAAGGTGATTTCTCCAAGGACAGAAATCGATTGAGACAAAACAAGACTGTGAATCAATGAAGTAACAAACGAAAAAGCTTTCGAAGCGATCAGATCTGTGTGTCACGTGAAGGGATAATTAGACGAATCAATTAGTAATAAGGACAAACGTAAGATAATGACTTCATTTTTTTTTATATGAGTCACACAATAGAAACCGTCATGCCACCAATGTCTTTTTGTAGCTTGCTGTGTTAAGGGTAGGGGTATCTATAAAACAAATTAAAGAAAAGGGGTGATCAATGAAAACGTTACTTTTTACGTTTTTTTTTTTTTTAAAGAAATGGTCACTAAAAATTTCTCAATTTACTGATCCTTGCACTATGGGAGATGGGAGTTGTAAAAAGGGAAACAAAAATGTTTTCTTTCAAACGTAAGGAACGATTATTCCATTTTCAGCCTTTTAGCTCGATTGATACGACCTGTACATATGATACATGTACATATAAGTATGTACGCACATTCATGCATACATACTCACAAACACGGATTCACACATACATAGACAGCCAAACAGCCAGAGACTAGTTTAAAAACTGACAGAAACCAACGATGATTGTTATAGTGACATTTTTTCCTGGTGGTTTCTGATAAAAATCAGAGCATTGGTAACTTTGTGAACGCGGATCAAACATTACAGTTATTTCTGGCTGACTGAGAAGCTTCATTGTGTGTGATAAATACTCTCAATTACTAGTTTATGAGTTCAAAACGGAAGGTGTCAAGTCACTTAATATTATTAGTAACACCTTAGCCGCTCTTGAGGTAATAGCCTCGGGATATCATACACAGACTCAAACGTCTTTTCTGTTTTTCAAAACAGTCTGCAAAGTCTTCTTTCGGGGTTTCCATCCGTTGCCTCATTGCATTGTCCTTAATCTCTTTCACGGTCTGCAGATCTTTTGATGGGAAAACCAAAAATCATAGAAAAAATAATAGCCACCAAATACTATTGTCAAAAAAGCTAGTAAATATTATTGCCACGAAAGGATTAGCAACTAAATACTATAAATAAATATTATAGAATAGACAACTAAATATCATTATCACGAAAAATTAACAAGTACTATGGCCACACAAAAGTTAGCAACAAAAAACTAATGCCACAAAAATTAACAATTAAATATTATTGCCACGAAGAGATTAGTAATGAGATGCTTCAGCCAGAAGTAATTAAATTATTTTGTTTATATCAGATCATATCAAACAATATCCCAACCTATCTTGGTTTTGATCATTTTGTCTCAACTAAATTATTCCTTGACATTCTAATCATCGTTCACAGTTCAGAGAGGAAGTATAACTGCTAATTTATCATTATCTTTTTTATTACAGCTTTCCAGTCAGGGTATTCTTCAGCCTTCATAGCTTATATACAATCTTGAGACTAACCACTGACATTATACAATAACAAATCTCACTAAATGTTTGAGGGGCGCCCGAAGAAGATAATTTTCTTGGGCCCACACATTTGTTGCTAAACCTCTGGATTCGACTAGACATTTCAATCGAGTCCGATGATGTGAATAAAAAGAAATACGAAAATGATGAAGAAAAAGACATCTAAATTAATAATGAAATGACTCCATCTAAGAATTAGGATAACTCAATACCATTAGTAAAACAAGAAAGAAGGGGATATTTGTGGATGCTCACTGAACAATATTTCTAATGGGAAAGAGAAATTCGGTCAGCAAATGACGGACGACAATGTAATATCATCATTGGCAGCTTTTGTTCATTCAGTCATCAATTCGTCTAAAGTGGGTGTTTCTTTCTTTCCTAACACAGAAAAGAAACACATGTGTTGATCTTGCTATTGTTTCTCTTACAAAAACAAAGTACAAAAGGTTTTAGCAGACGGAGAGGAAGACTTAAGATTAGAAAGGAAGACATTTCGAATAATCAAACAATCTTGAAAGCAGTGTTGATTTCGACAGGTAATGACGCCAGAAAATTAAATAAGTGGATCTCTAAATATAGAGGAAATCTTAATAGCCGGTCTACGATAGAACATCAGAATTTGATTCGCTGTATAGGATATATATAATTTCATCTCTCAATTCAACTGCATATATCCTCTCCGTCAGGTTAATTTCTATTCGAGTATCCTAGTTTGCTCATATCTATCTATCTATATATCTATCTATCTATTTCAGGTTACTCATATCTATATTCGAGTGTTTCCCTGAGTTCCTTACATAATCATCGCTTTAAATAATTTGAAAGCGTCTTTAATCATTTATCAAAATATTGCTTTGACATTTATTGATATATCACCACTTTTCCCCTAAAATTTGTATCTTTTTATCAGGCAATTAAGTTTAGATTGAAAAGTTGCCGATTGTCTAGGCCCCTACACACAATTCCATACTTCTTGTACATTATTGTAGAAAATTAATTTTATCATTACCAGAAAACGTCTAGGGGACAAAAATGTTTTTACCTGTGTTGACGAAAAATAGGCGTATCCATGACCAATGGTATTGTGGACGTTGCATGATCCGTTCTCCAAGTTTCTGAAATTTGACAAACGCTTACATCATCATCATCATCATCATCATCATCATTGGATATAGACTTTGCCTGAGATTCTCCAAACATGGCATCGAAAAGCCTACATAATCTGAACTTGTCTGAATCGACTTGACATCTTTTTTTTTTACATATGAGATCCACGTTGTGATACCAAGTGGTTATATGACATTCTTGCGACATAGCCTGTCCATTGCTTTTGGGTTTTTCTAATAGATCTTATGATATATGTATTAATCTAATATACTTTGCTGTCCCGTTATCTCTTCATATGATATAAAGCATTATTCTCTCTTTTGTACGTAGCATGAATCTTAGTTTGATGGCCAGTCCTCTAGTTAGGTTCAATAATTCAGTTTCAAAGCGTGACTATCAGAAGGATACATTGGTTTTACACTCTTGTTCTCCGTGCTAATGGGATTTTTCTTGTTCTAGAAGGTTGAGCTTACCTTCCGAGGGCGATCTCTCCCTAGCAAACAATCTACTTCAGTTGCCTGAATATTTTTTTTAGTTCTGTCGCAATTTCATATGTTTATATAACGTCTTCCTTCATTTTGTCAAGTTCTGAAGTCTCCCACAGCACTCTTTGTCGTTGGACTCGAATCTTATCAATTAAAACCTTTCTTGAAAGGTTTTTGTCCAAATGATATTGCTACAACGCTTACTGATCTATATCCTATCAATTGCAGAACTTTCCTTGGATTAATCTTGAAGATGGAGCAGTATACATTCTATATATCTAACCACGACTTTTACTAAAATAAAATCTCTCTTCTGCCAAAAATATATACATCTACTCAAACAATCATTAATGTGAATTTTTCTGCCTGGTGTTACACTAGTCAGGGATAAGATTTGCTGAAAAAATCCAGTTTCAGTAATTTATCGAACTACATGCATCATTCCTGGTAAACGAATACGGTATTTGTTTTCCGAAAAACCCAAAACATCCCAATCAAAATGTATTTGAAGCCTACTCGTCTGTCGTTATTAATGGTGGGTTAAAGAAATTCAAGTGTACAAAGAAAAACGGGAGTATGTGCTGCATCTATCATGCCTCGCTGCAAAACAAAATCTTGGCCCTATTTTCTCTCTGATTTTTTTTTTTTCGAAAAAAACAATAATGTAAAAGCTGCATGAAGCGAACTTTCAAAAGCGTTGAGAAATATGACATGCACACTGTTCATCATGAAACAGGAATGGTTATTTATTCAATTGAAACCGTCAAGAGACCAGTATCTCTTGGTATCGAAGTGATCAATTAAAACATTGGATGAATAGGTTACCAATGAAAAAGTTAATTTTCTCGCCTTTTGTCGGGCAAAAGTCGAAATTGAAATAAAAACAGCAGCCTACAATATAAGGACCATTGCAGTGAAATTAACACTCACTAAAAAACTATTTATGCGTGTATTAAAAAATGAGTTCTTGTGAACATATTAAGTGTTATAATGTTCAAATTTTTGGCTCCATTGGAGCAGCCTGTAAGCCTGATACATACATGCATACATATATACAATACATAATGATTACGTCATCTTGTAGGATGATAGCCGTCCTATCACTTTACCTTGTCACCCTGTTTTGTTCAACCACACCCATGTGACTTTTAAGAGTAGCTGCCGTCCAGCAAGGTCCTCAGAACACAAAGACTTCACACAGGATTGATTGAATCTGTCTGTGAAATGGCAGTCTTGTGACCTTTCACGCGCCTCTCCTACCCAGGGCTCGTTTTACACGCCGTGACGCATACTGCACAATTTTGTATACATACATACATACATACATACATACATACATATATACATACATACATATATTCATACATACATGCATACATACACACACACACGTATATATATGTAGCCAGCTGAAATGACTTACAAACTGATTATGACATTTTTGCGACATTTTTGATTGACGATTCTTAATTTACACACGGTAAACTGAATTTGATAAATATTTATTAGTACGTGGGTGTTGGTGTCTTTTTGTTAGCAGTTTGTAATAGATAAGTAAGTATGTTCAAGAGTGTCTGTATGTTATGTCTACCTTGTTTATACCATGTCACGGAGAAGTCAACAGACATGCTGATAATGACCTTAGAACTTACATAGGATTAATGACAAGGTTAAACCGAGAGCTTGGAAGAAATAATGCAACTTCCTATTTCATCGATATACGTGCTTATCAAGACAAAGGTTATCAGATCGTAACTACTGACTACTCAAAAGTTTGTTATTTATTGCTGATAAGAGAAAACACTTCAGCTCTCATATACATATCTGAGAGTATCCATGTTGATACAAATATATGACTGTTTGACATTAAACATAATAAAGGATCTGTCTATTTATCTATCTATCCATACATACTGTTGTGTCAGGGTCTATCCTGGTAGTTGAGATCATTGCTATTCGAGCTTGGGTAAAAAGCAGAATTTCAGATGCATTTGCAGACTTCAGACAGATAGACACCACACCTAGTCAGAAGACTAGCACAGCACCATCTTTCTTCCCTAACTACTAATTCATCTATTAAGTCAAGCTTCGTGACTATCTACATGTGTGTGTATGTGTTGGTACTTCTGGGTGCGTGCATGTGCGTATGTATATCGGAAGGGACATGCCCCCCTCCGTGCAAGAGCGGTGGTACATAATCGTTCTAACTCAGAGGTCAGACTGATCGCTCACTTGAACCTTTAAAGTGATCAACGTCTTTTTGCAGCATCGTTGCGGGTGATCAACTGAAAAATTGAAAAAAAGGGTGATCAATGAATAAATTACTCTCATTGCCTTTTGCTTGGACAGTGATCACCGAGAAATTCAAAATTTAAAAAAAATCTGACACTGAGAGATGAATCCCACATCAAAACACATTTTTAGTTAAACCCTGATATATAACCTATTTGGATGTATTTAAAGAAACAAACAAACGAGTTTTTGCTAATATAATAAGGACTACATATTTAAATTTTCAGCCCTATAGCTTAATTGTCGGGCCTGTGCGCTCGATACATATGTATATACATAGGCAACCATACCAGTTTGAAAACTGAGTGATCATTGATTTAATAACGTCTCAATTTGAACCTCATTCAGTGGGAGATCAGTAGCACATGACCCTGTTCAAACCATCAAAGTTAAGTTTGATTTGGTCTTCTTCCTCAATTTTTTAACCCCCCCCCAAAGTATCAGGAAAGGATGATCTGTCAATCTTTTGCAGGCTCGAACCCGATCAATGTGGCACTGACCTTCCTGCATCTTTGTAGACGAGAGAAGCACCGTCTTTTCTCTGCTCCTGACTAAGCTGGTTATTTTTTACAACATTTCAGATCAGTGTGCGCAAATTATTCGACCCTTTCGGCTCAGTGTCCTTATTCACCATTTAAGCAGGCCGAGACGATGAAGGTGTCTGTCTACCGGAAAGTGTTTGTGTATCAGAATTAAACTTGTCCACATGAACTGCCTCATGGGGCTGAAAAACTCTATTTATTCTATCATTTTGTCCATTGCGGATCCTCTATGGACTTCACAAATCTTTTTTGTATGTGTATCTTCCTTAGCATAAAAGAGCTCTTTATACTGAAAATGCTGCTCATTTCCATCCAACTGTAATATTAGAAGAAAGGAATAAAACCAGAAAAAAAACTTGATAAATTATCTTGTAAAAACACTTACAAACATAACAGCCTAAAATCCAATTTCATCTAACCGAATAAAGTTTGTTAAAACTAAACTCTTCTAATGCCATCTGACCGCAAGTATAGAATGAACTTTTTGGTTAACCCAATAGTTATCTTTCTTTATGTAGATAAATGCATATAAACGTGTCTGAGGGTTGAATAAAGGAAAAGGCGAGGGATAGAATGTTAGACGGACTGATGAATTTCAAATAAAGGAAGTGAAAGTCCTGCAAGCGGTATTGGCAACAATCACTTGAAACCGAAAAAAAGTTTTTCGGTCATGACCCGTGTTTAACCTCTAACATCCCACATCAATACGTCAGCCAAAATATCAACCAGAGGTCATTGGGTCAGCTGCTTGTGTCGTGAAGTCTGCTGAATGGCTTTAGAAATTAGAGAATTGAACTTGGTTAAAAAGAAGCCCAGGATGGTGTTGTGTATTAGAGGAGCCAGAGAGACGGTGTGCGTCAACCGGAAATTGTTAGCAATGTAATTAAAATCAGGTTTATAACAAGTACAAGTACAATGGCTTCACACCTCACAGACGGCCGTGTTGGAAAATCAGGTGGTTTGGACGATTCGGAGAGGAAAGGGCGTTCAAAGACAGGAACTTCTCATGTATTAGTCGAGTTGTCGAAGTTACATTTTAAAAAGAATAATAATGAGTGAAGAGGGGGTAAAGCTACACATGGGGATTAGTTTAGCTTAACGAACGGCCATATTTGGATTTAGGGCTGTTTATGCAATTCAATTCAGACTGCAAAGGATGTTCAAAAATTGAAAGTATTCATGCGTGAGTGGAACTTAAAAGTCACGTTTCAAAATGGAAAATGTTGTGTAAACAGAGGACAAATCTATTCATTAGAAATTATTGGTATCCCATTCGCTTTAGCAGGAGGATTGGAACTACAATATAGAAACTGGAAACATCAGATTTTTAGACTTACTGATTCACGAAAAATTCCTGCTAGGACGAAATTACCCATATCCCTTAATCAAAGTAGGAATTGAAAAAGCGAAATATCTCAAACCAGCCTCGAACTGTAATTAACAGATAAAGAGTGGCAATCTTTATGTGTATATATAGATGTATGTATTATAATTCCCCATACACTCAATAACTCAGAAGGGATCAACATTGGTTAGTTTATATTATAATTGCATGTAAGGGACAAGGTCAACAATTTGAGAGCAATATTGTATGATGAGAATGTGTGTGTGTGTGTGTGTACATCTATGATGGAATGGCTGTGCGTGTTGTTCTATTCTCATCCCTTTTCCATGAGAAGATGAATGGGGTCAGGGGTCAAGAGCAGCTCACCTCTTTCCCAAGTTAGCTGGCCAGGGAAGATTTCGGGTAAGTACTGACAGGGGTGATAAAAATACTAAGAAAGTGTGTGATCTTACGTGTATGTGTGTGTATAAGTAAAAGATAGACAGATCAATGAAGTCAGATGAATATGGGAGCATATATATGTATACATCACGCAAAAACTTTAGAGAGAAAAAGATTGAAATAGTATGCATTTAGAGAGGGATGCAGAGAGATTTTAGAGTAACAACTTTGGGTCGATAGCACTTTGCCCTAGGCCTAAGGGACGGGCAGGTGTGCTTGATCATCTCATCTCAGGAAAGGGGTGCATGTCGTTTGTGTGAAAGCCAGAACTCTTTCAGCGTCGTCTCATTTCATTGAACCAACAAGAAAGAGGCATAAAACATTGATTATTTTCATAATCAGAATCCTTGTTCTAAATATAGGACCAGTTTACATCTATCCATAAATGCAGCGTTCTTCCTTTTTGCAGATTCGCCATCGTGTTTTCCAGCGACGGGATCTGAAGACGGTGACCTTTCCAGAAGTATGATACGCACTCATCAATGAAACAGTGCAGCCAGTATTTGGGGAAATGGCGACCAGACCCTAAAAGAAAAGATTCGTACGAGAGGTCCTACGCTATTTTCCAACGTAGTGCATATCCATCAACCACTCCCGATTTCTAAGGAATCCCTACACACTGACCATGAGCCATAGACGACAGATTTATTACAACTCATTTACAAGACAGCACAATACATCTGGGAAACGACAAGAGTCAGAGACATTATAGAATCCATTAAAAAACTCAAATGGAAATGGGCTGGCCATATTGCAAGAATGGCAGACAATCGATGGACACTGTGACTCACGACGTAGATTACCCATTATCACATGCACAACCGAGGCTGGAAGAATATTAGATTGAGCGACGAGGTAGACTAATTCAGAAAGTACTGGCTCCACGACGCCCATGATAGAGTAGTGTGGCACATCCTGGGGAAGGTCTACGTCCAACGACGGATGTTACAAAACTGATGATGATGATGATTCTCAGCACCTTCACCCTGGAAATTCAACGCATTTAAACCTGGTCAAAAGAATTCTTTTTTTACGACTATGAACTCTAAACCTTTTATCAGAGTTATTAAATACAAATTTATTTCCAACCAGTATGGCCACTCCATACCTTTCACTTTTCTCTTACAATTATGGGACCCCTCTTTTGGGATACAATTATATTTTCTCTCTCTCTCTCTCTCTCTCTCTCTCTCTCTCTCTCTCTCTATATATATATATATATATATATATATATATATATATTTTGGACATTTTTGCGGCAGGGGGCTATTTTTATAGGGTGTGGGGTATTTCTATAATTCTATTTGCGTATCTTTTCTCTTTATCAATTCTGTGGTTGGTCAGTGCTTGTTATGTTTTTCTCTTCTATTTAGTGCGCTTGCTGGTTGTTATAAATCATAAATTAGCAGTTTATAGAGAAGACATCTTTTTTATCTCTACGTCATTAAACCATCAACTTTTTGAGGTAAGTTTTCTCTCGCACAGTATTTTATCCTGATTTAAGTCTCACTCCCAGTATGAAGCTTCACTTTTACATTACCTTAGTTGTTAGTTTCATTATTATAAGTTCGGTCTGTTTGTACACGTCATAGATAATTATGGCGATTGGGTTGCTCTTAAAAGTAGCTTTAGGTATGAAATAATTATATTGTTATTAGTAGTAACAAGAGGAATAAGATAGCTATGGTGGTTAAATTTTTTCAGTTTACATGTATGTGGAATCTTAAATCATGTCTCTGATGTACATTTTGATCGATGCCAGTATTTTGACGCTACTTGATTTTTTTCTATTCAATGTTTTCTTTTGTTTTATGGACGAAAGGGAAGATATATATATACATATATATATATAAATTTTTTGCTTTCATGAGACTGCTGATAACCCCTTCAAACTCAACACCACACTGCTTTTTTTAGTGACTAATACATCTGGCAAATTCAAATTCCATACAATGGCCATTTGTCAAGTAATCGCAGTGCATAACTCCTCAGAGAAAGAGATTTCTTTGATTGCAGATGAACTGACGGAGAAATACTACGCTCTTTAAGAGAACTGAATAAAGAATATAAGTAAAAACGTTATCAGAACTAGTTTTGTTTATTGCCAAAGTTGATGTCTTTCATAAAGGTTGAGACCGGGGAGGTGGAAACTTTGGCACAACTATTCCACCATACTGAATGCCCAAGGATAGAAAAATCACATGATGAAGCTGGAGCAAACGAAATCGTCTATCAAGATAGCCAACTAAAAACCGATTAAAAAAGTGAACAAGATACAGTGCTGAACATAGATGTACACTTCCCTTAACCAATTTTTGTGGGAAGTTAATTTCCTTCTGAACCAAACATAGCAGGGCTTTATCATTTCTAGAGGAAGATAACACTATCAAAACGGATATTATGTATTTAGTATTATTTCTATCTGTATGAAAAGTATCCGGGGGTACTCAGTTATGCACGATATTGTAAAATACGAAAAAATAGGACTCGCCAAGCAGTGAAATCAGCAACCGATTTCCTCATATAGAAAAAGGTCATTTGTCTGACAGTACGTTATCCACCTGAATCGTGTTTTTATTCGAATGTTTCAACGTTTAATAAACGACTGGTATGGTTAATTACTCAATTAAAACCAGTTCGTTTCAATGCCTAATGAATAACCGGTATGGTTAGTCTGTCAATTAAAACCTTTTGGTTTCAACGTCAAATAGATGACTGGTATGGTTAGTTACTCATTTAAAACCAGTTCGTTTTAACGCTTGATAAATGACTGGGATGGACAGTCACTCAGTTGAAGACCATTTTGTTTCAACGCCTAATAAATGATTGGTATGATTTGTCGATCAATTAAAACCAGTTGGTTTCAACGCCTAATAAATGATTGGTATGGTTTGTCAATCAATTAAAACCAGTTGGTTTCAACGCCTAATAAATGACTGGTATGGTTTGTCAATCAATTAAAACCTGTTGGTTTCAACGCCTAATAAATGACTGGTATGGTTTGTCAATCAATTAAAACCTGTTGGTTTCAACGCCTAATAAATGACTGGTATGGTTTGTCAATCAATTAAAACCTGTTGGTTTCAACGCGTAATAAATGACTGGTATGGTTAGTTACTCATTTAAAACCAGTTAATTTTAACGCTTGATAAATGACTGGTATGTTTAGTCAATCAAATCAAACCAATTTGTTTCAACTCCTAATATATGACTGGTATTGTTAGTCACTCAATTAAAACTGTCAACAGACCAAAGTACTTTGGAAACATACCATGTTCCAGGTAATCAATGGAGAAAATTGAAAAAAAAAAAGAATGGTCAATACTTTTTCCACCCTGTATGGTCGTGATCACTAAGAAAGATCAATCCTTCCAAGACAAGCTTGAACATTGCCTGTACAAGAGATTTTCGTGCATCTAATACATATTCAAGCGCAGATTGATGTAAATTCAAGTAATTTCATTTGAAAACCATTTCCCAAGTTTCATCATTTTTAGATGTATCCATACACATCTCTATAAGAGGGTTTGTCGGTCAACCCCAAGTAACTGACGTCATCAAAGAATTAACAAAGAATTATTTTTCTTTTCAACCAATTCTCGTGATAATATACAATTATGTCATCAGCATTCACAACCATGGGATTATTGATAAAAATTGCTTAAAAAAAAAAAAAAATTATTTGTAATTTCTTTTTTATCCACGGTCTATTTTTCGGTTTGCTTGGCCCCCTTATGCGTGGTTTCTCCTATCCACAGTTTTTCGTTCAATCGCACATGGACACATCATTAAAATTCCATCCTTGTTCCTCAAGGCTTGTAAAGAATTTATCACAATTGACTTATTGCACAAGCTATAAAATGCTAAATGAATTACACAAATCTTAGTTAGATTTCCCTATCATTGCATAAAATATGTCGCGGGATCTTATTCCATCAGTCTAATAATGGAACTGTTTTTTTTTCTTTATAGTCTGAAAGATTCGGAACCCTGGAGTATTTTTTCGTGCATTCAAATAAAGAAACATCGAGACATTGCTTTCACATCAAAACTTTTTGTCGATATTGAAAACTGTCTACAAGAACTGTCTATAAAGGTTTCTTCAATTTTCAGATGGATCTGACTGGCTATGTATGTATGAATCATGCAACCAAGCTGAAGAGGGCAGGAAATTTAAACATTTACCCCTTCCTATGTCTCCCTCACCTTGAAACGTTTTTAGTTCGGGTTCAGTTTGTAATGTGAATTCATACTAAGGTGTTCACTTAGTTTGTGTCTGCTTTTTTTTCAAGTCAAACTTTTTCCTTGTGATCACACTCCAGCAAAAAGCAAGTGAATCAACTAATTTATTGATCACCTCTTTTTCTATGTCTTTAATTGATTATACCCCACTCACTCTCTCGCACATACGTGACATGCTGCCAAAAGAAGGCATTCAATACCCCGGGAGATCGCTATTATAAAGTGAAAACATATGTATAATCTTTGTAAACGAAATAGCTGACAGCAAGCAATGATAAGAAACCCAATACTTTGGCATTCGTTTGGGATAATAAGAAGACCAGAAAAAATCATTGACCACAAAAGGTTGGAAATATGAATAATATATAAGTATATATATATATATATATATATATATATATATATATATATATATATATATATATATATATATATATATATATGTACTAATGGTGTTCCTGTCTCTGATATTTCGATTAAATTTACCCTTTCGCTGATATAAAATTCTGTTTGATTTTTTAATTTAACGTTTAATGTATTATTCCAATAATAATAGTTAAATTTGGTATGTTTTCCCTCTTTGTGAATTAAGGTGTGTCACGTTATTTGATCATAATCACTGAATCTCTATATTTTGAAAATTGCGTATTATATTTTGACCCAGTCTCATTCGCGATATTTTCGTTATTTTCACACTTAAGATTCTCATTTTAGTCTTGTTCTGAGACTTCTATACTTGGCTTTTGATTTTGATATGCTCAACTGCGTTGCCAAAAATGTGTACATTGAGGATAAGTAAAACATGGGGGCTTTTGTAATTTTTTTTCTTATAGAAAAAGGAAAAAAAATCTCACGTCATGCACTATAACTCTTCAAGATCCATCAATGTAGAATGCAACAGAATCAGAATGCAAAGTTTTCAGGCTTTAAGATATAAGAACCCTAGACATATAGCACTAAAACGAAGAAAAATATCCCGGGCCAAAGTTCATGAAACTTTGGATCTGATTTTCTCTATTAAGAAAAAAAGGTGGCCCGATGGTTTACCCGGCTGGTAATATTCCGAAAGAATGCCAATGTTCTTTTGCCCCCAATCTTATGTAACGAGGAATTTCAAATCGAATTACAACATTAAATCAATCAATAGAAAGTGGAAGAGTTAAAGTTGGAAGACTTACTTATTAAAATAAGGGGTAAACGAATGTAAATCATACATTCCCAAACGAAAC
>OY735234.1:15334857-15347357 GCA_963457665.1 Thysanoteuthis rhombus | reverse complement strand
AAAAGGCTGATCAAATTATTGGTCATTTCTCTCGCTTTTGGGGGGGGGGGCAATGATCACTGAATAAGTCTGAAGTAAAAGAGAAAAAAACAAGTGTAAATGCTGTTGGACACAATCTACGAGTTCTGTTTAGCAGAAACTTTCACTGGAAATTGAACTTCCGATAAAAGCTTATTCAGAGGGTCCAGAAAAAAAATTGGAGTAAATGTTTGAACTTTTTCTCTATACTGCCATTGGTACGACCTGTACACATGGTACATACATACATAGTCATCCAGCCAGACCAACTCAAAAGCTGAAAAAATCTATGTTTACAGTTTTTAACAGTCTAAAGATAACCCTTGTGGTGAAAAGGGCTTTTTTCAACGTAACAGAAGTTATCTTCCATACGGATGTACAATTTGTGTGGAAGATGACCGAGGAATGCATCGACCGAAATGTGCTGGTAACAGCAAAAACTATAGAAATGAGGTCGAATAGTCTAAACAGCTCTTGGAATGACAATATCTTATTTTGAAGTTACAAAAATGTGTCTTCTGTATGGACTACGCACCTGAAAAGGTCGAAGAATGGATTAACCGAGATATGGTAGCAACAAACAGAATGGAATTAATTGTCCAAATAATTCCTGCGTTGATATTGACCTAAAATTATAGAATTTCAATTTCATACGCGTTGTACACCTGAAGAAGGCACGAGAAAGGACCAGTTGAAACATTGTAGTATCAACGAAAATCAATTGAAAGGGTGAATTTGATATCCTGAACAACTGTTTGAATACAGTAATGCACTGACCAAAATGAAGAATGTTTGCAAGTGATACAAGCGTACTTATAATATGATATATTATCAGCCATTTTTATTGGTTTATGACTTGCAATCTCCAGCTGTAATAAATATAACGTTTGACACTCAACTCTCATCAACTATTATCTCATTTTCAATTTCCTGATCCTTAAGGGAGAATATATATCTTTAGTTCGAACATAAATCCTGAGCAAAATGAGGATCATAGCTTATCGGTAATTTTATTTCACTTGGCATCATTTTTCAACCAATCGGAGGAAAGAATAAAAACATTTTGTCCAATCAGTTAGCACTTCATCCACATCTCTTTTTGGAGCCTATCAGGAGTCATACATGATTAATTTCCCGTTCTTATTTCCAGTATTCGCTCTAATTCTTCAGGTTTTCGCTGTATGTAAACCAACCTACTTTTCCGATATATAACTTTTGTTATTTTTGAATTGTTTCTAAGATGAACACACTGTCAATCTTCATCTTTGGATATATTTAGTTCAACAAAGAAAATTGGAAAATGTTTTTAATGTTCAATATTTAAAGGTGAAAAGGTTTGTAGACTATATATATATGCGTACATGATAAAGTTCCACAGCATCAAATACTGGAGATGTAAAACAAGTCTTTCGATAATTGGTCATTTCAGTCAATTATTTCCAAATAACTGTTAAAGTAATTTAGGTAAGCTCTTCGAAGGTTTTTCATTTTTACACCGAACTATATGTTACTATAAAGGGAATAGTTTTTAAGTGCCCAAAGAAAATGCTATTATTCTCTATCTTTAGAGCTGCCATGCCCAGGATTTTTAACCTTAAACGCTCAGTAATATGATACATGGAGAGTTGAACTTTCAAAATAAATTGGAAAAAAAAAACGAAAAAAATAGAAAAATTTTTTTTCAAAGAATTGTTCGTTGGACACTTATCATACGGAGCCATATATATATATATACATGTTGCATTAATATGTATTTTTGAAGTTAAAAGTATTAACAAAGGAACAGCTACCATCAGGAAGATTTGGAAATTCATTTTGCCTTTTTTTTTCCAGCTGTGTTCTCTTTTGACAGAACTGCCGAAGCGGTGTTCTGGTGAGTTCAGGCTCCCCTAAATTTACGACACTTTATTTAGTTCCCGGTGCAAGTATTCTAATATGCTAATTCCATGCAAAACAAACGACAGATCTTTTGACGCTTAACCAGTACTAATGAGTTATGTTCTTCTTGAAGAGACTAACCTGAAAGTCAAACCATAGATGCGCTTGTTTTCATGGATTGCTATGTTTTACAATCAAAAACGTATTTAACTCACATTTTCTCCCTTGCTCTCTCGAGCGTATATGAAAACGAGGAGGGGCTAAGATGTGTTGGAGGAGTTTCAGTATGACAACCTGTCAGTCAGTCGGTCAGCAGCAACAATCGTTCGTTTCAGATGAATTTCTCAGTAAGTATTAGAGTATTACGGATAAAAAAATGAGCACCGAAGGATCTTTCTGCGACGTTTGGTGATAGGAAAAGTCTGAAATATTTGCTTGGATCATCACTTTAGGCTATTATTGTAAAACATCTTATATACCAAAATGGCTCTTCTAATCATGCAATATAACATTTCATTTTCAAAATATTCACCGGAGGGTAGACGATTTGCCATGCATAAACATTAATTAACTTCACTTTCCTCCGTCTTTTTCTTTGCATACAAATCATTTGCAACTTTAATAGTGGCCAAATACCATATATATATATATATATATATATATATATATATATATATATATATATATATATATATATATATATATATATATATATGTATATATCGTATAAATAGAGACATATTAAAATAAATCTTACCAGCGTGCCTAAAGCACATGGAATGATATGAATGCATAATGCTACATTTGAATCAAGGATGAATGGACATTTATTAAATAACTGAGAATCAACAAAGAATTGCTTAGAGAGCAAAAGAAAGACTAATGATAGGTCTAAGAGATAGGAAAAAATCAGCATGGTTCTCAGGAGGGACTAGGTTGGAGGGTATTATGCAAATAATTACACATTACAAATAGGGATCCGCTGGACATTTAGCAAGGTAAATGGCAATTGATTGCAGTGCCAAGAGAAAAACACCAGACGTAACAAGATAGAGGAATTAGATAAGTTACTTTGCCAGCTAGATAATGCAAAGATTACCGCACTCGTTGGAATCATGGAGGCAGATAGAGACTGAAATTATACATATGTATACATAACATATCTTAGTAAGTAAAGTATACTGACAAATGGTTCAAATCATTTCAAGCAAGTGAATCAAACGTCTATTTTTCCGAATTTTTCGCTTGGAGAAAAATAAATGAGAAGACATCGAATCCATTTGTTAAACTACATAGAGTCTGATACTATATATATATATATATATATATATATATATGTGTGTGTGTGTGTGTGTGTGTGTGTGTCTGTGTGTGTGTGTGTGTTGTGGAAAATGACTGACAAACTCTGACATTTTTGTAAATCTTTCTATTTTGTGTTTCAAACCTCTCATCGATGTCATCAGAGCTTTTGGAAAACGCTCGAAGGTTGATAGTTCGAACTAATCATCAATCAATATGAAGAAAAGTTATAGTGGTATTGAAGAGTAATCAGTATCATTTTCTTATTATGATTTCATATTTATATGTATAAGTATGATCCTTATTTTTAATGTTCCGTATCGGTTTACCTGAGATATCCAAATTTTTCCCTAATTGATTATTATTCAAGACATTTTCAGTGATTTTGAATTCGAATAAGGTGAAAGAAATCTTAATCAACTGGAGATACAGGCAGAGAGTGAAAGTAAGGGGAAGGAGATGGCAGGAGAAAGGGGAGGTGCTGAATGGGGTAGTGTAGAAAAAAGTTTGAGTTGATGGCATGCAGTGAAAAAAGGAGCGAGATAATCAACGTGGAACGCATAGAAAGAAAGTTTGGTAGGGTTGGAAAGAAGATAGGAGGGTTTGACACTGGGAAGCGAGAGATAAGTCAACAGAGAATCAACAGGAGACAAAGAGACGTGGTGGTTGGTGGAAGAAATGGCTGGGAGGATAAAGGGTGGGCACTCTTCCTTCCAAGTCTTTTCTCATTCCACATCCCCTTCCTGACAATGTCTTTGTTTCTTTCACTTCCCTGAGCCCATTTCCCTCCCCGTATTCCAAACACTTCTCTGCCCGAACCATCACAATCCCCCACTGCACCCCGTTTGTTCATTATCCCAACACACTTCCAAAATACCCCGCCTCAACTTCCTGTAATTCCCTCCCTCTTACCACTCTATCTTTGCATGTGTCTGCCATTGGTTATCTATTCTTTAGCTGTACTTAAATTCAAGATCATTAACCATCAATTGAGTGGAAAAAATGGTGTGTCCTATCTCAACAGTTATGAAGAGCCCTCGAGGTGGGGGACAATCGATTCATTATTTCTGGAGTTGAGAAAAAAGGACAACCCAAATACATATAAGAATGAAATATTGTATTACATATAGATTTAATAGAATCATAGAAAATCATTCTAAACCTTATATGGAGAGATCATTAGACAGCACAGTATTTAAGAGATAGGACAGGAGCCCTGGACATCAAAGAAACTGTTAGAAAACTCAAATGATAATGGGAAGGACATGTTGCAAGAATGGCAGATAAGCAATGGACGTTATGTTTCACAATGTTGATTCCCAGAGATCAGTTGCGAGGCTGTGGACGACAGAAAATAGAATTGCCGACGTGTTAGATAAATTCAAGAAGTCTTCGCTCCGCGATGCCCTTGATAGAGAGGTCGCACGAATCTTGAGGGAGGTCTATGTCCCAAAGTTGATGCTAGAAGACTGATGATAATAATGATGATGATGATGATGATAATGATGGTGATGAATTGTGTAAATATTCATTTTTTTTGTACAATTCATTCGTAGACATTTTGATGCCGGAACAGGGACGAAACACACACACACACACACACACACACACACACACACACACACACACACACACACACACACACACACACACATACACACAACTGATTTGAACTTTTTTTGAACCAACACCCTATTTTTACTCGATGAAAATATGCTAATTGACCGATGCAGCGTAAATAGCGGCCAGTTTCTTTATTGTGTATCTATTAAAGCTGCGTAGGCCCTCCTGCATTATTTCATTATCTCAAAATAGGGTGTTGCTTTATACACCCACACGTACACACACGTATACAAACTCAATCACACTCACAAACATATCTATCTATCTATCTATCTATATCTATATCTATCTATCTATCTATATATATATATATATATATATGACATGGCACAGGTTACTGCAGTCTTGGTCATCATGGAACAAGATGGGGATGGTTTATCCAGCAATGGATTTATTATGCCGGATCATACGCACACACACACACACACACACACACAAACACATACACACACACACACACACGTATACATACATATATATGTATAGTTATTTTATTTGAAATTTGTGTTATTCATAAGGAAAAGTACATGACATCGGGACTCATATAATTGAATATAGATGGTGTAGACACAACCAAACAGTTCATGGAGTGTTGATTTCTGTGTCTACCCCCCATATATATACTCATGTGTTTATGTGTGTGTTCTTACATAAAGGGACTTTTTAAATAATGAAAATCATATGTATAGGCCGACTAATATCTGACTTTTTTTCGATTTAATAGCTTCGAGGGGAATATGTAATAACATTGGAAGGAATGTTTCGCACTGGTCTGTCGACTATGAATAACAAATTTCATTTTGGTCTATGCATAAATTTCCACTTGTACACACGGTCTTCCCCAAACCTTCAATTCTTGAATAAAGCTGTCCTCTCACGATTTCCATTACCCTAAACACAACATAACATCAGTTTTTCTCTTTTTTCCTCTGCTTTTCTTGGCAAACTTCAGGATTGATATTAATAGTCACGATTAGAGTCAAAAACCAAAATACATACACACATTATTACATGTACACATACACACGTACGCCTGCATGCACTCCTATAAGCCCACACTCGCACTAACATATATATATATATAAAAAACACAAGTTGATTGGGAACTGTACACAAAAGAAAAGAAATCCAATTTAAACACCAAAAAATGAAAATTTTGACGCCTAAATTCATATAAAGAAAATGAATCCTAATTAGACTACTAATTAGAAGAACAAACAACTAAAGAACAAAAATAATAGAATACATAGTACTATAGAACAATATAAACAATTACAAATGAACATATCCAACCAATTTGATTGCAATCTTAATCATGAACAATTTAATCAAAGAATAAAAAGTGAAAAAAATTCTCAAAACAACCACGACACATTGATTATAGAATTTGAAATCCAAATATAAAATGGTAAACGGTAAACGTAATATATATAAAAAAGATTTCTATTTAAATACCATGTACGATGCAAGAGAAATAACTCAAATTTGAATTAAATACATTATGGAAATGAAACTAACACACAATGAAAGTAACAGTACCAACATAATGAGAAGAAAAAAAAATAACGAGCAATTAAAAAAAATCACCAGTCCGTGAACAGGTCCGTAGTGAGTACCTATCAGCTGATTATATTAGATCTCTCTCTCTCCCTCTATCCATCTGTCTATCTATCTATCTATCTATCTACCGATCTGTCTATCTATCTATATGTGTGTGTGTGTGTGTGTGTGTCTCAAATGGATACACGTTTCATATTAGTATTAATATATTAATATATTAATTCATATAAGATAGGTAAATCTATAAATCCGTCAAGAAATAAAGTGTCGTTCCCAGGGCCCTCTAACGAAGATCGTTGTGTTATATGCGTATACTCATTGGAAAGTATGTGCGCGTAGATACACAAACACGTTCTATGGATATACTCAATCGCAGCGAAAAAAATTATTTGAATTCCTATGAGACATGTTTGAAGAAGAATACAATACTGGATACGTTTCAGTGGAAGAGTAATTTTCCCAAATGCTGGGTAGGAAATATTTTTACAAACAAAACTGTTACCTTTAATGGATGTGTCCAATGTTACGAACCGGAAAACAAGATAGATTATCCTGTTCATTATAAGGGTAGATCAACATAGCATAATTCAGGATTATCGAATTAAAGTGAACGTTATAATTACTTCCGGCGATGTAACATCAGAGAAAAAACTCAGAAGTATGAACGTCTCCGGCGGATAACTTATTCTGATTTCCATATTTTCTCCACTGAACGCCATTTTCTCTTTGGTCTATCAGTATTTATTCACTAGTGAAATTCTTAAATCATCTTTTAAAAAGCCTTTGTTTTCAAAATTTTAATCAACATTTATCTCTAGTAAATGCCTAACCTCTAAGGAAAAAATATTGTAATGAAGTTTTCAAGTCGAAAATGTAGATCTTTATTTATCAGAACTAAAAATACTGGTAGATCACCCCTTCTACCTTCAACAAGTCGTATATTTATGATAACTACTAGTGCACTTACCGTTATGTGCATGCAAAGTTCAAAAAATAATTCAGGCAAATCAAAAACCCTAAAAGCGAGGCTGTTTCACTGAGCCTCTGCCATGTATTTATCGGTGACAATGACGGTGTCTTTTTCGTGGTTTGAGTTTCGAGAATCTTTCGCCGAATCCCACTGAGAATTGAAAAAAAAATGTCTGATCCGTAAACAAAAACATCGTTACTTTGAAAAAAAAAATGGACCAATCAAATAGATCATCGCTAATCATTTCAAAGATTATATATCTTCCCCGAACTTTACAAAGAATTTCATTGAAATATCTTCAGAAAAAAAAAGTGTTGATAGATTGTGAATTGAAAAGGTTATCTGACTGTAAATTAGATTTAAAATGTAAATCACGAATAAAATCGAAATTCCATCTGAGGTGTTATTCAATTTTACTTGAAGGAGAAACCCACTTTTAAAAACAGACGATGGCATTTTTCTAAATCACTAGCGATTTATAATCTCGGTGGAAATTTTCCAAATTTCCGCCGGAGACTAAAAGAGGGAAAAACAGTAAAATTTCTGATAAACTAACATTTTCTGGTTGGATTAAATTTCAAGAAAGATGTCAGTAACAATCTATGCAAAATGTATTCTAAAAAACGGAAGTTATTTGGCTCATGACTGTTAAATATCCTGAGAGTTTCGCTGTCAGCAGTGGTCAACTGACTGGTGTCCAAAGGACAGTGAATACAATAGGAACTGACCAGACACAAGATGAGGGGATAGTAACAGAAATGGTCATGTGGCCAACGTCTTTTGGCAGCATACTGTGTTGGGGTGATCAATTTGAAAATTGGGTGAAGGGAAAATCGATGCAAAAATTACACCTCTTGTTTTTTGTTGGTTGGAGATTACTATGGAAAAGTTTGCCGGTAAAGCTTAACACAATTGCTGTCGTCATGGAGGTTGATGGAAGAGGCCAGCCGACTAGTGATGGTTGATTTTATATATATATATATATATATATATATATATATATATATATATATATATATATATATATATATATATATATATATACTGAAACTGAATTGTCGAACGGCCCATTCATTGTACGTACCAGGACTGAAGTTAAAATAATAACTGGTAAAATGGTAAAATTCGCCTATTCACAAATGGTTTTTATACATATTTACATAGAAAGAAAGAAAGAAAGAGATACAACATTACTTGCATATATATACATATATAATCGAACACGTGTATTTGTGAATATACGTTTATATATTTATAATGTAGTTATTCAAATATTAATCAAAGCGTACAAGAATGTGTATCGAAATCCCCAATCGTTTTTTTTGTTCTTATGCAATTGTTTGTATTTTTGATTGTTTGTATATTGGGAACTTCACAGTCACTCAGACAAAAAAAAAACAACTGAAACCTTTGTATTGTATTTCACCTGCACAAATCAGAGCCAACAAAGTTTCAATGACCTGTAAGGATAATACGTACGAAGTTCCTTGATCTCATCAGCCCACCATCTATACTACCCCTAACCTACCCACAGGATCTAAGACTAAATCACTTCCCTTCAACCCTGACATCCTGTGGCCTCTCCAAGACCTACTACTACTGCTAATGCCACAGCTTACCACGGATAGACACTGAGTTCATCATAGACTGAACTAAGTCCCACTCATCAGGATGACCCTAGAAGATGGGATTTCAATTTTGCTTACAGAGCTGAGCATTTGATGGTGAATTTATTTTCTGCAGTAAAATTTTAACAATTGAATGGTACACACACACTCTTTCTCTCTCTCTCTCTCTCTCTCTCTCTCTCTCTCTCTCACACACACACACACACACACACACACACTCACGGCACACGCTACTGAAGGTGGGGATACCTCCTGAAACATATTCAGCTCACTAATGAATACATTTATAGATTAATAAACTAAGTTTTCATACACTTTTACTCCTGAGTCTGTCTCATTCCCTATTGTTCACACACACACACACACACACACACACACACACACACACACACACATATACATATGTATATATATATACATATATATATATGTATATATATATATATACATATATATATATATATGTATATATATATATATGTATATATATATATACATATATATAAATAACTGCAAATAGATCGAAGCAAACCAACACTTTCATTTATCACCTACCGATGTGTGAATTCAATTAAACCTGACTAATGTCAATTAATAATAGGCCCAATTTATTTCATCCTTAAATTCTTCCCACTCTATCTAATTCAATTTATAAACTCACCTATATGATTTGCGATAAAGGACAGGGAACCCACTTTGAAAATTGATCCCATTTAGAATTATTCCCATAATAATCTTACCCCGAATTCTTCTTTTCTTACTCGTATGAACATTCCCGATAATCAATTACAGCTAACAATCCTCAAGGAGAGAGAACCAGACCGAACCACATACTCGACAAACACTGTACAATCCATATAATAATCCCCTTTCTACTGAGTCCCATCCAACATTCGAAAAGAGTACAATCCTTTCCTAACCTCAAACCACAACACCAAGGGAAAAGGGATAAAAAGCAAATAAGCAAACAAACCATAAAAGCAAAACCCAGTGTCATACAAGAAAGGAACAGAGGAATATATAGCTGTCTGTTAATCGCAATGGCTGCGTAAAACTGAACAGTTTCAACAAAATGTTCAAATATCCTTATCTCTCTCTCTCTATATATATATACCCTTTCTCTCTCTTTCTCTTCCTCTCCCCCGCTCTCCATCAGGTACACCCCAAGAGTAATTGCAAAGAGTTGGCAGTGTTTATGAATTGAATTGACAACAATAGAGTGTACGCATCATAAATATACAATGTTTTGATAAATAAAACTGAAAAAAGTTTAAACAAAGCATTATTTAAATTCATTTCACAGTTTTAAATCTTTCAAGGCATTATTTATCCTTTTCCCGAACCTTGGTAATTTTAGAAAATATGAGTTGATCTAAATTCTTCAGGGATTTACTTTTGTTATAATGTAAACACGTTTTGAATCAGTTGTATACTTATGACAATGCCATAGAATCAAATAAGAGGCAAATTCTCACGCAAAAATACATTTCCACTTCTTTACAAACAATTGTTTCTATAAAATAAATTCATGAATCAGCGGATAAGCAAAAGAAGCTTACGAAATATCATCAACTAGTTTGATTTTAGTACATGATAAAAATACATGTGCATATTCCAATCTGAACAATTTCCGATGCACATTTTATATGATTTCTCTTAAAAATGTAAGCATTAATTTAAAAAAAACGAGAAATTCCTTTATATATATATATATATATATATATATATATATATATATATATATATATATATATATATATATATATATATATATATATATATATAATAGAAGGAAATATCTGATATTTTTCAGGGTTAAAGTTAAGTACCGGATTACGTATGTTACAAAAGTATCACAAGTTATCACCCTTGCATTTTCAAGGGTCCCACTTTAAATGCCTGTAAGCTAACAATTTCGATCCAGTGATTCTGCACTTACTCTATAACAATGGTACTTTCAACTTTTTATGAACGACTGGTGGATTTAAGTTAGCGATTTTAGTCAACCATCACCTTCAATTCGAGTTGGTATCCAACACAGTTGTTAATTAGAGTAGTATCTATGTGATACATATACGACAAAGGCTTTTAAAACTAAATCTGCACAAAAACCGAAAGGGTTATGTTATTACGATAAGTGTCAAATATATTTGTCGTATCATCTGGCTCTATAACAAACTGAAAAGATATTACTGAACTATACTACTAAAAATTATGTAGCCTAATATGCATGTTTGTGTTAGTATGTGTGTGTACCTATCATAATGTATACTGACGTTGAAAGGCGCAGAGGACTATGCCTCTAGATTGAAATATTTGCAACTTATTGAATTATTAATTGGACTTATTGAATTATTCATTGAATTTAGTTACAAATCTATTATGAATCGGAAATATATCACTTTTTATATTCACGAATTTTGTATCTTTTTTCAATCGTTTTTTTGATTATTTATTAATGACAATCTTTCCGAAAAGCAAGTTCAACCTGCAAGATTAGGAAAATTCCATTGGTTCTAAAAAGAAAGATATACAACCAATGTATTCCCCCGATATATATATATATATATATATATATATATATATATATATATATATATATATATATATATATATATATATATATGTGTGTGTGTGTGTGTGTGTGTGTGTGTGTGTGTGTATGGCTAGATTTGAATGAAATGTCAAAAGCGTTGTTGCAAATAACTATATATGTTGCAAATAAATATCTACTCAATTTTGAAGTATTGTGAATTATTAACATAAATAAAGAAACCCTTTAAAAGTTTTCGGTAAAGCGAACATAACATCCAAAAGCTCACTAGTGCTAAAAAAGAACAATATCTTATTGAGCTGAAACATGGAACCCAACCAAGAAACTGACCCTCAATCAGAGAACCATATAACTTAAAAATATTAAAGAATCATGCCCGACCTAATTTGGAGATACCACAAGACAGCGCAATATATTGGGAGAAAAACAGGAGTCCAAGACATAGAAACCAATAGAAAACCTCAAATGGCAGTTGGCTGGTCATATTGCAAGAATAGCAGACAACTGCTGCATATCGCGACTCACAACATGGATCTCCGGACATCACACGCGAAATCAAGGCTGGCAAAATATAAGAATTTCAGAGTGGTTCAGAAAGTATAGGCTCTGCGACGCCCAAGATAGTCTGGTGAATCCAGGTGGTGGTCTATGTCTAACGACGGACGATAAAAGACCGTAGATAATATTGATGATTATGATATTTACTAGTTTATTTTATGACTCAAGATAGGCGCCGCCATGTTATCCCACGCATCTCATTGGTCCTAAAAAGATAGAACAGACTTTACATCAGCCAAACTTTGTTACATCCTCACCTTCTATTTTTATGGTGTTTTGGTAGCTCTATCGTCGAAAATTACTTGGATAGGGTCTACGAATAAGTTTACTAGAAACAGCAAATAAAGTTAGAGGAAGACAATGAAATTGAAATAAAATGACTCACAACGATTGGCTAGAAAGCGTTCGGTAC
>OY735234.1:15304857-15329857 GCA_963457665.1 Thysanoteuthis rhombus | reverse complement strand
AAAATTTACAGAAGACACGTCAGGTTATTCAGTCAATAGAAATAAGTTACTTTTTCCACCATTTTAGAGTAATGATCTCTAAAAATTCTGAATTTTCAAATTACAGGTGGGCATACAATTAGGGATCAATTCAACATGAACTTACTTTGCAAATTGGATCCACGACTGAAAACCTACTTTTTTTGTAGGAAATAATGTTTGAATTTTCAGGTTTCGAGCTGCCTCGGTGTGGTCTGTAGGCGTGAAACATACATAGCTGGTTCAAAAACTGGGAGAAACTTTTGTTGATAGTTTTGACAACAGCTTTAGTTTCTGATAACAATCCTTTCATATGTAAAGGAAGTGGTACAAGACAATGTATAAAAACCCATTTATTTTGACTGTTTTCCTGTGACTTTCGTCTAAAATAGCATTTTAAATCATTTAGTCATTTTGATATTGAAGAACATACGGATATGGTCTGATGATCGATTTTAGTTTATTTGATTGATTTGGTATTGAATCTACCCAATTTGGTCCCAAGCTATACAAATTTGGCCTAATGATGGATGTTAAGGTATTTAATTAATTTGTTATTGATGTTACTTAAACTGGTCTGAGGCCATACAAATTTGGTGTGATGATTGATTTCAAGTTATTTGATAATTTGCTACTCAATTTGACCGAAAATCCATACACATTTGGTGTGATGATTGATTTTAAGGTATCTAGTTATTTGGTATTGGAGTTACTCAATCAGGTCTGAAAACCATAAAGTTTGGTGTGGTGATTGATTTTTAGGTATTTTATAATTGGTTATAATTGGTTATTGAAGCTGCTCAATTTGGTCCCAATGCTATTCAAATTTTGTCTGATGATTGATTTCAAGGTATTTATTAATTTGGTGTTGAATCTACTCAATCTGGTCCAAGGACTACAAATTTGGTGAGATGATTGATTTAAAGGTATTTGATGATCTGGTATTGAAGCTACTCAATTTGGCCCAAATACCATACAGATTCGGTCTGATGATCGATTTTAAAGTATTTAGTTTTTTGGTATTGAATTTATTCAATCTGGTCCAAAGACTATACAAATTTGGTGTGATAATTGATTTTTAGGTATTTTATAATTGGGTATTGAAGCGACTCGATTTGGTCTAGAGACTGTACAAATTTTGTCTGAATATTGATTTCCAGTTATTTATTCATTTTGGTATGGAAGCCACTCAATTTGGTTCGAAAACAATACAAAATTGGTATTGTTAGACAAAAGAAATTCAGCTAGGCTTATCGATGAGTAGATAAACTCAATTCAGTTCGTGTTTATCTAAATTGTGTCTATGCTTCGAACCATCGTAACCCTCTGAATGATCAACAAACCAGCCAAGTGGGCTACAGATTCTTTTCTCTTTGAGTACTCGTGTGTATGTGTGTGTGTGTGTGTTCATACGTGTGTCTCCGGGCACCATTTCCTGGGCTGAAACTCTGAAAGTTTGCTTTGTACACCATTAGACACAATCTAAAAACAATTTTTTGTCCTAAAATGTTTATCTTTTGGTCGTCTATGGTCATTTTAGATCAACAATGCCCGAGTCTTTTGCTGGTATTTTCTAGATAATCTTAGATAAAATATCAATCTATTTCAGATATTTTTAGATTAAAGATATCTCTCTCTCCTATTCTTATGATTTTAGATAACAAATCCGTGAATATTTGTGGCTTATCTATCTGTCGACTGACATCCATCTGGATAGAATTATTGCAGACGTGGTATCGATACTAACGATTCTATCAAACTATTTCCCTCACTTTGTTCTCATTTCGGTTACTGTGCACTCAGATGCCACAGCCTATTATGATTCAAGGAATTTCGAAATTCCCTTCATTCCTTCCATATCTTATTCGGCGTCCCTCCTGAAGATTTACCTACTTCAATGGACTGCTGCATATTCTTATGTAGCCTCACGGCTCTCAGGGAACAAGACAAGTCTTGTCACCAAATCCATCCAGTAGACATAATTGTCTCTAATACATATAGTTCCCAAACTGTTCCTAATCACAATTTTATTAGTGAATAAGTTTTTCCCATGATTAAAAAATATACTGAATAAACGCATTGGAACGTTGGACTACAACACAAAATTGATTTACAATGTCCCTCTGTACACATGAGAGAATCATGCTCAACCTCACATGGAGCGACCACAAGACAGTACAGTATATAAGGAAGAAAATGGGTGTCCGTACCATCATAAAAACTATCAAAAAACTCAGATGGCTATGGGCAGGCCATGTTGCAAGAATGAAAGACAATCGATGGACAACACGCCTCACAACATGGATCCACAGAGATCACATAATGAACTGAGGCCGACAGAACACAAGATGGAGAGATGAACTAGACAGATACAGGAAATACTGGCTCTGCGACGCCCATGAGAGGGAATGGTGCCGAATCCTGGGGAAGTTCTATGTCCAACGACGGGCGTTGAAAGACTGATGATGATGATGTCCCTGTTAGGTTTTTCTCTCTCCAATTGTGTATCAGCGGATTGAAATACGGTTGCTTGCATCAATTGGACTATTTAACATCAGGTAGATTAAGTTAATATCTGGTATCATAAATGAAAGTTAAGGTAATATCTAGAGTCGGACGGATGTAGCACTTGATCGATTGGATCTGACTATGTCCATAACATCAGCTATTACTATAAGATTTCATTTCTCAATCGTATTTAAAAAAATACTTTTCCTAATGGTTCATGCTAAATTTTACGTATAAAAAGGTCACATTTTGATTATATTCTTTATTCATTCGAATTAAATTTTCTCAGCGTTTTTGAACTTATCTTACATTCAAAAAAGCCACGTGAAATGGCCAAGATTTTGGAAGACCTAGACAGCAATCATATTCGACTAGTATATACGGTACGTGGTTAATCTGATAAAGCCATATGTTTCATTCGTAATTATCAGTTAACATTGAATGTAAACGGTTACATTAACTTACAATGTGATATCTGGAGTCAGATAAATACTGTACTTGATTAATTCAATCCCAATCTGGTCAAAACATAGGATATTACTATTCAATTTTCATCTTTTTATACACATATACATATAAATCCGTTATTGAAAAAAAAAATTAAATTTCTTGAACTAATTTTTCACAGAAGCCACGTGCAAGAAAGAAAACAATTGAAAGTCGGAACGATTTAAAAAAATAAAAAACCACAAACACTGTCTCAAAAAACTTCATGAATCATAGCAACCTGGAAAAAAAACTTCAAGAAGGTATGGGTATCCTAATAAAAATGATTTGCACGTACAGATATCAACAAAAGAAACCCCGAGTACCTTGCTAATATATATATATATATATATACATTCACAGAAATATACATCTACACAATATATATATATATATATATATATATATATATATATATATATATATATATATATATATATAAATAAAATATGAACTGTAAAGAGTGAGACAGACTCGGGAATAAAGTGTTTTGAGGTAAGGTTTACTCATCCCCAGATGTTTTTTTTTTGTTGTTTATGGTACAGACATGTTTCGGGGTGAATTCTAATCTTCAGTGGTGTGTGCTGTGTGCTGTGTGAGTATGTGCTTTAAGGGGTTTCATGTCGAACCAGAATCCACTATCAGGAGCTTTGCTTTGTGAGTAAAAAAATGTATCCCGGCTGGTGGAGGCCTCCTTCTGTGTGAAAAAAAAACCCAGCCAGTGGTGAAATCTATGGTTAAGCAGCAGCAGTTGGTCTTGGAGGGGAAAATGTGTCAGGGTTGGAGGGGAGTGATGTGGAATTAGATTTTTGGATATGTTAGGGATAGTGTAAATGGTGGGGTGATATATACAAATATACATATACGTTAACAACAGAATATATATATATATATATATATATATATATATATATATATATATATATGATCAGTTAGCCAATCATAGTGGTTCTGAAGAGAGTTCTGGTTGTCAAAACCCCTAGACTGACTTCAAACAAAAGAGACGATAGTTTAAGTTTATGTAATTGGTGAAATGAGCAAGTTGAAGAAAAATAAGTCCAGCTCCGGCACTTGAGACCAAAGTTTTTCTTCTCTATTTTAGTATTGAAACTACTCAATTCCATTTCAACACCATACAAATTTGGTCTTGCGTGGCAGAAGACGTCTACCAAACCTCATCTATAAACAGATAGATGGATCTGTCTCGGTGTGTTTCTATCTTTCTATCAACATATTTGGTCTGATGATGGATTATATGTTATTTGATTCTTTTGTTATCGAAGCTACTTAATTTGGTCCCAAGACCAAAGAAATTTGGTCTGATGATGGATCTTAAGTTATTTGAGAATGTTGTTATCCAAGCTACTCAATTTGCTCCCCCCCAGGCCACACAAATTTTATCTGATGATTAATTTTATGTTATTTGATTGTTTGACTGATCCACGTTGGTGTCCACCTTGATGATGATGATTGTGATGACAATGATGATTATTATTACTATTATTATTATCATTATTATCATTATTATTATTATTATCATTGATAATAATAATAATAATAATAATAATAATAATAATAATAATAATAATAATAATAATAATAATAATAATAACAACAACAACAACAACTATTCTTACAGTTTCCGCTTGGGAAAATCTTGTTTTTTTCTTTCAAATTTGAACACTACTCTCCCTCTCAGATCTTTCTTTTTTTTTTTATTTCTATCGTACTTCATTATTGATTCAACAACGATGAAATTTTGTAAACAATTGAAATAGTGTACACACCATGCAACACCATGTTCGTTTTTACAGCATATGAATATATATATATATATATATATATATATATATATATATATATATATATATATATATATATATGTATACACACAAATATATATATACATATATAAATATATATATATATGTATATATGTATATATACATATACATATATATATATATATACATATATATATGTATATATCTATCTATATCTATATCTATATCTATATCTATATCTATATACACATATATATATATATATATATATATATATATATATATATATATATATATATATATATAATGCGAACAATAAGAAGTGACACAGACTCAGGAGTGAAAAAAGTGTATGGAAACTTAGTTTCTGTTTCCTGACTTGGATCTTGTTAAATCTACTTAGTGCAGTTTAAACCATAGTTTAAATTCACAGACACAAACCTGTACACATTTTCTGTATTGCACATAACTTAGGGCAATGATTTATGCAAGTTTCGGACATTTTGAAGCGATGACTTTGTCCACATTACTCGAACAATTCATGGACAAATGATTATTGTCTTTTTGCAGCGAATGAATCATGATTACTACTATACTACATTTCACCGGAGATTTTCATTAGATGCAGTCAACCTAGACAGCCACTATCATTATAATCACAATCGCCATTATTTTAATGTTCGTTGCTGGGCACAGACCTTCTCTGAGATTCGGCAAACCTCTCTGCCACAGATGTTGTTTTCTGAACTAGTCGATTTCGTCATGTCATCTCTTTTACTGGGCAAAGTTTCTCCCCTGATCTCTGGGAATTGATGTCATCAGTCGGGATATAGAGCCGTTGGGTGACATTATTGCAACATTACCACTCCATTGCCATTCGGGTTTTCCAATGAATTCTATGATATCTCTGACTCTTATTTCCTTCTCTAGTTTACCGTGCTGTTTTGTGATCTTTTCATGTAATCACGAGCATGATTCTCATCCGTACAGGCCGTCTCAATACAGCAGGAGTACTAAAAAATTAAACAGCCCCTCCCCCGATTATGCCTAAAATAATTTGCACCCACCCCGAAAAAATGAAAGGTTTTTGATAAAAATTTCAATTTACAAAGAAATTGTTTGATATACTGGTCCTTTGCTTCATGTCCAACAGCGCTCATGTTGTTTTCTTGAGAATTCGGACTTTATTTGTGATCACCAAAAAAGGTGACGGGAGTGATTTCCTTCATTGATAATCGACATTTTGATTGATCATGCCCAATAGGGAATGCTGTCAAAAGACGGTTTCAGTTGACGACAAACCGGACTTGTTCAAAATTGATCTTCGTTTTAGTGTCCATCAATCTGGGACACAGTAACTGTATGATGGTGGGTTAAGAATTTTAAGAGTTGCAGTGTCATCTTAACGTTTAATCGGATCTGGTTCTTATATCATAAAGGTCGATGAGGAGAGAAAACGAACCAATGCCACTTTTGTTACTTATGTTACTTTACAAGTTTTCTTGTATTGATTTTTGTCGATTGTTGAAATAAAAACTTTTGAGTACACAACAAATCAAATCTTTCTTTCGTCGTGTAACATGTTGGGTCTTAGATATTTCTTGGGGGGCAATGAAAATTACTTGATAGTGCCCATCCTCTCTTCAACGTAGGACAGGTTGTACTGGGTTACATGAACTGGCTATCCTCACTAAATGAGATAAGTGTATTAGAGACTATCAACCAAAACTGGTACCTAAATTGCCAAAATAGGTTTCTCCAGTTTTCAATGTGGTCTATTCAAGTATGTATGTATGTATGTATGTATGTATGTATGTATGGATGGATGGATGGATGAATTGATGGATGGATGGATGGATGACGTTTGGAGCCCACTTGAATGGTTCGAAAGGGCTGAAATCTTCAACATTTACTACTTACTATATCTAGAAAGAAACTTTCGGTACTCTTTTCAGGAATTCTCTCGGACATAACTCTTTAGTGGGAAGTACAATTTAGAACACTATTCTGTGTCCACTTTTTTGAAAATTTGAACTTTTCGACGACGCAATAGAGAGTGAGAAAAGCAACTTATTCATTGATCACCTCCAACACAGCATTTTGCCAAAAGACGCTTGGAAGAAAAAATGAAACTTACCAGTAACTTTGGGAGTTTTAGCACATGGCTTCGATTTTTTTGAATTCCTGAATTATTTCAAATTAATTGAACTTTACAACTTATTCGTTTTCTCTCTCGATATAACGACTGACGCTTATTTTCTTCTTCTTTTTTAGGGCGTTTAGATCGAAAGTTTTCATATTTGCTAGGCACACCTCGTGTAACTGACAAATATTGGGGTTTTTAAAAAAAATCTCGTGAATACACAAAATTTAAATACACTTTCATATAAACGAATATATATATATATATATTTTTTTTTGTAGTTATTTATTTATATGTAGAGTTCTCGATGTCAGATCAGAAACAATATCAAATATCTAATATTAAAACATGAATATATTCAGGACCAGATTTAGATCTGTTTCATGTTAAACACTCATTCTGGCTGGTACAGAAATTTGATATTGAGTATTCAACATAGAATAGAGTATTGAAACCTGGGATCCATTAACTTGAAGTAAAAGTACAAAGATTGTGGATCCCTGTGTATCCAATGCATCATCCATGAGACTTGCTCAAATGAATGATCCTCAACGTCCACAGGAAATAATCAAGACATGGAGAGGCAACAAGACAGCACGATATATCAGAGGAAAGACAAAAGTCGGGGATATCATCGAATTCTTTACAAAACTGATATTGCCGGTTGCTTGTCATGTCGCCAGACTGTCAGATGACTGCTTGACATCATGACTCACAACGTGGATCCCCAGAGATCACATGTGAAACTAGGACCCTCAAAATATAAGATGGGGTGACAAACTAGATGAGTTCAGAAAGTATTTCTGATAGCTAGGTCTGGTGAATTTTGGGGACGTTGTATGTCCAACAACGAAACGCTTGGTAGATATAGATCGATAAATAATATCTTAAAAAGCAAGTATATATTAACAGACTGAAGCCAACTTATGGATATTAACATTAATATTTGAGATAGATAATGGAAAGACTGTCAGATTAGAAAAGAATTATAGTATCTCTCTCTCTCTCTCTCTCTCTCTCTCTCTCTCTCTCGTAACGTACAAATATATATTTCTCTTTTCTGGTAATTCATCTGATCACTGCAAATGAATTTACATCTTTTGATATTTTATATTGTGTGTATTCATAAACATTTTCCTCCACTGACACTTGCAAACATTTAAAAAACATATAAATACACTTACTCCAATATCAGTGAAATGTGCACTGAGAGCCCAAAATCTTTTGAAAATTCTTTCATCATAAAAAGACTCCAAATATTAACTGCTATTTTAATTGCTAACTAAACAGCCTCAAATAAGCAAATCACATATGAAATAGGCACAAAACCTCAAAATGCCTCTAAAACGATATCAATGTGATATATATATATATATATATATATATATATATATATATATATATATATATATATATATATATATATATATAATTGTATGCATTTAGAAATGGTTATATGATCAGACAAAATGATTATAAATTACGCCATGTTATCTTTAAACTCTTATTCAAAAATGATCTCCAGTCATCACACGGCCAATATATCTCTTGGCCAAGACAACGTAAGTAAATTTAACAATTAGAGAAAATGGAACTGCTACAGGAATCGAACCCACAGCCGATAGGGTAACAACTTGAACGTAGATATATTCTTAAACTTGAGTTATCAACGAATGGGAAGTGCTCAATATTGCAGATCGATCATATTTAAATATTTATGATGAGTGCTTAACGCACCATTTTGAAGAATAATTTTCCCTTCATTTCTGGAGCTAAATGCATAGTTCTTTTCAGTTTTGAAGTTTGAACTCAATTCATTATGATTTTCATCTGTGATAACTGATATGATTTTGATTGCAAAGGATTCAAATTGTGTTATCCAACAAAGGTATGTTTGCAATGTGAGGCTTGTCGGGTATTTATCATGCGTGGTCTCTCAAATATACCGTGACAGATATCAACGAACATAGAATTCCTATCCGTCATCCAGCTACATGCGCACCTATCTATCTATCTATTCCAGTCTATTTATATCCATCAACCGATCTATAAGTGTAAATAGATACCAAAAGATTTAGATAAATAGATGAATAGATGGATGGATGGATAGATATGAAGTGACTTGGATAGATAGATAGATAGATAGATAGATATGAAGTGAGTTACATATATAGATAGATTGATAGATAGATAGATAGATATGAAGTGACTTGGATATATATATATATATATATATATATATATATATATATATATATATATATATATATATACATATAGATAGATAGATAGATAGATAGATAGATACATACATACATACATACATACATAGATACATAGCTACATAGATAGATAGATAGATAGATAGATAGATAGATAGATAGATATGAAGTGACTTGGGTAGATAGATAGATAGATAGATAGATAGATAGATAGATAGGTAGACAGATAGACGGATAGATAGATAGATAGATGGATGGATAGATAGATAGATAGATGGATAGAAAGATATGAAGAAAGTTATATATCTAGATATCTAGATATCTAGATCGATAGATAGATAGATAGATAGATAGATAGATAGATAGATAGATAGATAAGAAGTGGCTTAGATAGATAGAAAGATGGATAGGCATATATATAGTGATATGAATGGACAAACGGACTGATAAATTGATAGAAAAACAATATCTAAAAAACAGAAATGTGTGCATGCTTGTGTGTGTATGTGTGTGTTTATGGACAAAATATGAAAAAGTTATGTAAGAACATATCTCATCGATACCAGTGATCGTTGTCCGAGTTGAGATAAAAATACAGGTCCCCCCTCCTCAATCTGGTCTGGTGCCACATCAATATAAACTCAATGAATATCAAAAAGACAGCAACAAAGATAAGTCCAGGAATTAAGTAGCGCCTTTTTGCTGGCTACAGCTTCGATCGCCCCTATTAGGGCTCCACATGTAACGTTATTTCTTACGCAGTTCGCTTGGTCTATAAAAAAAATGGTGCAGGGAAGCACCCGAAATAGATTCATCCACATCACCTGCTTTATTTTACCCACAATTAGAGGGAAAGATGGAGTCATGCCTTTTACAAGCCGGAGTTTGTACTCGACTTGTCAAGTCTATTTCCCGCCCCGTTATCCGTTCAGACACCCTTTCACCTCCCTAACAACAAATAAGGAAGTTATTTTTTTATTGTTAACGTACAAACTTTTCATTAGTCAGGTCTGTATTTTTCCATCTTCCCCACAATTAGTTGGTGGGGGTAATTTCTTGTGTCCCGGGGGCAGAGGTGATGGGCTAAAACAGTAGCCGCTACAAACATATGCCATCTCCAAATCAGGTGAGCAGCAAATAAAACCTCACACCATCTCTTCATCAATTCTATTTCCCTAGCCTAGAATGTTCAGCCAAAGGGCGGGACGCTCCCACGGAACACATCAGGGTAGAGTGCTGCAGTACAAAAGGGTACACAGTATTGCAACCTACCCCGCCACTGTCCGATCGACCTCCCGTGGTTGGGTGCAGCAACGAGAGTGTGTACCCATAATTTACGGGTTGAGGACAGGGTTGGGTGCAGTGGCACCATCAAATGTACGCTTGGCTTGCTAAGGGTGGGGTGCAACAACAGAATGAGCAGAGTATTCAAGGGATGGGAGAAAGGGTTCGATGCCGTATTCCCCACCACCTGACCATTCAGCCTCCTGGCTACCCGACTGGCTGGCTGGCAGCTCGAGACAGAAACTCTAAGTCAATCAATACATTGATTCCTTTAGCGTTTATTTGCCAAGAGGTTCGGAATTTGATCAATTGACGTCTTGCCTTGGCTGACGTCTGTTTCATTGGACGAGATGGTTGGCGCATTTGATACCTCCTCGTGTCTACCTTCTTTTAGGTCTTTATCTTGGCCTGAGCCTCATAATGTTTCCCCTTGGCTTAATTTTGCTCCGAATCGCTTTCGTTTCCATTTTGTATATTGCTTGTTTCAATCTCCTCATTACAAATATACATATATGTATATATACATTTACACACACACACACACACACACACACACACACACACACACACACATACATACATATATATATATATATATATATATATATATATATATATATATATATATAACTCAAACTTTTTAGTTATGGTTTTCATGTGGAGTGATTTTTAATAAGCCTTAACCGGTCTTGTACGTGTCTTCAGTGAGTTAGTTGTTAGTTGTTAGTGAGTTCTTTGGGAAGAAGGAAGCTCATGCATGAATTCTCTTTAAGGAGAGGGTAAAGGGGTGAAATATCAATGTGTGTGTTCAGAGGGCGTTTAAATTGTATTTTGCTATCATAAGTGATAATGCGAATGTGTGTATGAGAGAATCAATGTATGTATACGTGGGTGTTCACAGTATTGTAGAGTTGCATACAGGTCTGATTTTAAATTTGTGCAGTTTGTTGATATGAAAGAGTAAGATTTTTTTTCCAAATGCATCACTGCATGGGATATTTTGATAAAAAAAAGGAAAGGAACAAACTATGAGTGTCCCTATCGACAGATCTCTTATTTGTTGCCGATTAACCTTTTTCTAATTCATTGTGGTCCTTTTTCTGGGGTGTGATGTTTCCCTACGTATTCCTTGTGGCAGCTTAGACAAATAATAACATAGAAGATGTTTTTAACGTCACAAGAAATGTTAGATTCGATTTTTAAAGATTTTACTACATTTAAAAGAATATTCATTTCCTTTTATTAGATGTATGCGTAAGCCGCAATTTGGTCTATTGCATTTGGTTATCTTTTTGTAAGGATATTGTTCATGGAGGGGTTTCTTTTTTAGAATGTGGATGTATTTTTTTAAATTTTAGGATTTGAAGGGTTGTGGGTGTTGATGAATGTAATAATGGTAGTTTTATTAATTTTAGTGCTTAGTGCTACTAATTGTTGTCTATTTAGTTGAGTGGCATTTTCAATTACAGACGTAATTAGGGAGAAGGGATAGTTTTGTTTAAGTATATATATATATATATATATATATATATATATATATATATATATATATATATATATATATATATATATATATATATATTATAATTCCTTGAATCTAAGATTTACAGTACTCTGTTCGGATATTATAGTTCTTGACCGTCGGAGTATTGTTGCTTTTTTATTATTATTATCAGCCATAGCCTCATAGCATTCATTGCTGACATTAACCTTTCCTAACGTTCAGTACACTTCTCCGTAATGAGTGTTGCAGAGCCAGTGCTTTCTGATAATTTCCAGTTAGTCCCACCAATTATCTTTCAGATTGTCACAGTTTTGCATATGATCGCAGGGAACTCTATTTCTGATGTCTAGCGGTTGTCTGAGATTCTCTTAACGTGACCAACCCATTGCCATTTGAATAGTTCAATGGTTTCTATGATATTTCAGACTCTTGTTTTTTTTTTTTTTAAATTCACATATCGTGCTGTATTATGATCTCTCCATGTGATGATTCTCTCATGTGCGCGCTGGATGGTTCTCAGTTCGAGGATCAATATTTTGGTAAGGTTCTATGTTTCAGCTCCATAACGGATTACTTCATTTTAGCACTAGTGAGCGTTTAAAAAAAATTGAGCTTGTTCTACAGACAGCTTACCAAGAGGTTGCTTTATTTATGTTAATAATTCACAATATTTCGAATTAATTCGATATTTATTTACAACATAGATATTGACAACAACGCTTGTAATATCTATTTACTTTCCTATCTATCCAATATATATACACACGCACATATAGGTATATATATATATGCCTGTGCTTCTGTGTGTATGTATGCAGGTATATGTTTAATTGTCAACGTTGTTTGTCACCTCGTGCCAGCTAAAATCTAAATTCCAATAACAAATAAAAGAGAACCAAAACTTTCCATAAACTGGAGCAACGTAGAGACATAGGAACATGCACAACCGCAGCTTCGACTTTAACCAAGCCCATCTCACCAAAAAATTTCACAACTCCTCGATACGCAGATGCATCGAAGCAGCCTTTACATCCCAATGCAAAACAGTAACACAAAGGTATAGTCATTTTCAGAATACTAACACCCAAAAAACTTTGATTTTAAAACGGAATCACAAGTACATTACAACATCAAAATACAAGGTACCGGCTAACAACTAACAGTCAATTCGAAAAAAGTAAGAGCACACGCATACCAAAAGTAAAGTAAAAGAATAATACTTACCTCCACCTTGCTCTACATATACAACACCTATCCATGGTAGACACCACCTGTCTATCTTATAATGAAAATTACAAAATTAACTTTTCCCTGAGAAATGACGATCCTACCCCCTCACTGCTTTTCTTATCTGACAAGCTGCAAAGCCACAGAGACAGAAATCAAACAACCCCCGAGCTTGCCTCTCACAGACCCATCTCATTTCAAACCAAATATTACCCTCATTTACAAAGATAAAACACTTTCCTTCCTTCCCGCTCCTACTAGACAACCAAAAACTGAAATATTCACTTTCTCTTCTCAAGCATCGGATATGCATATAGCAAATATTTCTTTGTGAGCCGCTGCCAATGTTAATTTCCTCACACAATTTCTAAATTGACAGTTTTGACCAGATGCTACTCCAAAATTCTTTGCCTTTTTCAAACTTTCTGTTAATCTTAAGCTGCAAAAAAAATGTGAAAACTATTCAATCTATCGATCTACCAACCATGATATCTCTGTTACCCATCTATCTATCTATTTATCTATCTATCAATTCCAGCTGGTTCATATCTATCTACTTATCGATCAGTGTATTAAGATATTATCAGATTTAGATGGATTGATAGTCAGATATGAATATTAAAAAAAAAGACAGTAACGAAGTTAAGTACAAGAATAAAGTAGTTCCCTTACGCTGACTGCCGCTCCAATTACTCTTGCTAGAGCTCTGCATACAACATTATTACGTACATGGCTCGCTTTATTTCACCCCCCAAAGGGAGAGATGGAGTCATGCCTTTCGTAAGCAGGAGTTTGTATTCAACTCGTCAAGACTATTCCTTGCACAGTTTACTAGTTCAGCTCCTTTTCCCAAACAATAGAAAAGGAAGTTATTTTTCGTATTACAAGCGTACAAACTTTTTATCAGCCAGGTCTATCTATATATTCTCTCTATCTCTGTATTCATTTTTTGGGGATGAATCTTCTTTGTGATCAGTTAACCGATATAACCTTTGAATGATACGAATTTTTCCACGAGTACTATACTCTCTCTCTCTCTCTCTATATATATATATATATATATATATATATAACAAGGTGTGAAAGCCCGAGTACAATCTTCTAATGGACTATCGTGCCCTTACTGATCTGAGTTCATTAGGCATATTTCTTACCAATAAAACCCCCTAAATCAACGATGCTACCAATCATCAACGATAATCCATCGTTCTGTTCCGGTATCTGTTCTTAGCACGTGTACATAAAAAGTAAAAACAAAGGATTTGAATATGTCAACATCCTGCATTACATTCGACAAGATTTTTTATTTAACAGAAACCAATATCATAACAGCTAGATCGATGAATATTGTGCACAGACTTGGAGAGTTCATGCTCTGATGAATTTGGGGGGTAACATTCATGAATTTATGACAAGATCTGGACTAGTAAAAGCACCGTTAAAAGTACATGGCAAGATATCTGAGGGACATGATGTGGAAACGCCATAACAAGAGCTCTTAGTTGATGATGCTTGAAACATGTCACTCATTCTGTTGGCAAAAGGTTAACACATAGAACGAAATAGAGCAAGAGAAGAGTATTGGCAGCTCTAAAGATAAAAAAGTAACAAACAGGGAGAAGATTTTGACGAATCGCATAGCCAAAACAACATAGATTCAAGCAGAAACAAGACAACTTTGACTTTGATGAAGTGCAAAACAGTTGCAATCAGTTGATGACTTACGGAATTTTCAATGATAACCCAGAAGAATCAAAATCACTATGCAAGCATCAGGCTTCTATTGAGTAGAAAATGAAGCTTTCTTTGACCTCAAGATCAGTATAACCAGGACTAGTCTATTGCAATTATACTGATATGGTAAAAAATTTAATCTGGAAAGGATCAGTGATTAAGAAATGTATTTGAGTGCTCTTGGATTGATGCCTAACCTTTTTGAGCTGACTAAACTTATTTGTTACACAAAGAATGGTCAGTTTTATCTGCAGACAATAAGAGACATACCAGCAAAAAAAGCCCACTGCTGTATGATACACTAGCTGTTGATAAATCGTTTTCAGAACTCAGAAGTGGCTGCTATAGGAAAGGACTATTCAATAAAGCAAAACATGTTGAATATTTAAAAAATCACGAAAGCTCAACCCAAAAGAGTGGTATGGCTGGGTCTACAAGGCTGCTCTGTATATAGAACTTGTGAAAATGAAATGGTAATATCAGAAGGCCTGTTGGAACCAATGGTTCTTCATTTCACCGTTTGCCTTCACTGGGCTTTGTCAAGAAATAGGGTGTAACCGGAGAAAAAAAAGACTTTTTAATCAGTGGTCTGTGACTTGTGTTATGTAGGATTGATAGGTGATTAAGTGGATCGCTTTGCAGGTCATGTGTGTTGAAGACTATGTGCTGACACCTACAAAATGTGAATCAGATCTCATAGGACATTAGCTCCAAGGATATTGAAAATCATATATAGCACTACATTGGCAATATTTTTTATCATTATTGGCTACTAGGTTTTTTTACAGAACAGCGTTGCAAATAATCACAATTGATCGATGTATGATATAACTACATCTAGTCATAGAAGTTCAAAAAAAAAAAGAAGATGAAGGCCATAGAGTAAGGCGACCGGAAAGTTGTAATAGTGATAACAATGATGAGGAAACTGGTCTGTTGGTGTACATACGTAGAGTTAATCGGATATGTATCACATTTTCATCCAGTTTTTCTCTACTTTTCGCACGTCCCCGCCTACCCGGGAACAAGGAATCTGCTGTGAATCCATCATCATGTAAACAGATTGCAAAATGGAGTCAGCAAAAGTGGAAGAGGCCAGGGTATGTGATAAAGAAAAAAAAAAGAAGGTATAATCCAGGGGTGGCTAAACTTGCTTAATATCAGAGCCACTTGCAAGAAACCCCAGATGTTTAGGAGCAACAAGACGTGAACAAAATTTACATACACTACTGTATTATTACATTTACATATTGTTACGAGATATATATCCACTCGATATCAAAATCAATGATTGAACAGCAGAAGTATAAGAATTTGTCACGTAAAAAGGATCCTACCAAAGAATGAATAAGGTCTGAATAAATTCTATTTATGACTTCATTTGCAATTCCCACTAAAAACATCTAAAATAGAGTAAAGCAAGTGTGAACACCTAAATTCTTCAGAATTTAGGTGTTAATAATAAGCATGTCGAAGTAGGACCGGTAAAAAGTCAAAACAGCCACGTCTCCCACCAAAAAATCATTTTAAAAAGGAGTATAGTAGAGTACCGATGTCAATTTACAATGCTGTATACAAAGCAGTATGGCCAGGAGCGCTGGAAAACAAAAAAATACATGAACAAACACATGCACATTAGAAAAGAATAAAACACTTCGACATCTTAGATAGTAACGTTAGGAAAATATCAACAAATACAACTACACACTGGTATTTATATATGTACGTAGTTTTTTAAACTGTTACATTGTATCACTTTCAGTAATCATAAAATACGTATTTATTGTATTATTGACTCGACTGATGACAGTTTTACCGGTATTGATTCCTACATTACGAGTTAATGTAGTTACATATTTTTTTTATTAACTATAAACGTTGAAACTGCCTTCCAATCCAGTTGTAATGGAACTGCAACTGAAAAAGAGAGTACAAACAACATATTTCAATGAGCAGGACATGTGGAAGAGCTTCATGTGAATTTCAAACCGCAGATTGGCCATCTTTAGTATGTTCACAGCGAATTTCTCAAATATATGGCAAATGCTTGTTTTTAGAAATTTAGAAAAAAAAAACAATAAGGATGCATCGTCCAAAACTGCGTGTGAGTCACAACAAAGGCCTGAAAACAGGCCTGGATAATAAAAGTATGCTTTTTAAATTCTACAATTCTAAGAGAGAGACATATATATATATATATATATATATATATATATATATATATATATATATATATATATATATATATATATATACATATGTGTGTATATGTATATATATATATATATATATATATATATATATATATATATGTATATATATATATATATATATATATATATATATAGAGAGAGAGAGAGAGAGAGACCGAATAACTTTTGAAATTAAAAGTATAAGAGGATAAGAGGGTGGGAGAATATATCGGCTGGGATGGTTTGCTAAAAAATTTATACAAAGGAACTCGTCCAAAAATTCGTTAAACAACATGAATACCTCATCTCAATATCGGAAAGTTAACGAAAGCTGATGAAATTAACGACTGAAAAGATTAAACTACGATGATGAGGACAATCGTCCAAAAATCTCTGGAATAATGACAAAACTTCATCTGTATTACCGCCATATAGCGCTGGGTACACGGGTTCTCGTACAATCGACGAAGTTAGGCAATATCGAGCCTTGTCAGTACCTTGATGGGTAACCAATAATGAATGCCAGGTGCCTTCTGCGGCTAGAGAGCATGTTATGGAGGCTTTGCTAATCCTCACAGGGAGGAAACCGATCACTACCCCCAAAGGCCTCTCAACCCATTGCATGCCCTCCCCCCCCCGACTGGCCTGGCGGCGAGTGGTAAGAACTGAATGATTGAATACTTCATCAAATAACTAAACGCTGAACCTCTTTGGCCATCTGTATCTAAGATAATTATTGACAGACATTCAGTCCAGGGTTATAATGAAGTGAATAACGTTTTCGATTTTTGTAACACCGCCACGCACAGCCACCATCATCCCGTTGCCACGAGGGACAACTCCCCCCCTGTACTGAAACAACTAGCTGTGCCAACAGCCGACCACCCTCCCACCAGTCTACCAAAACCCCAGTGCTATCGCTGCGGTCATTGGAAGCAGAATCATGATTACCAGGAAGAGCGATCATTCCTAATTTTACAGCTGATATCAACGCCGTTCCAATCATTAACGCGATTAGCCGTAGCAGTTCCGGTTTTCCGCCAACAAAACCTCATCAGTGTCGATAGTAGTAACTGTCAACTACATCTGTCACCAGAACTTTCAACACAGGTGATTACAGTTTTTTAGTAGGGCTGGCTGGCTGGCTTTGTATGTATGAATCATACGTACAAACCGGTCCAATTGTGCTAGGGGCTGAAAATTTGGAACTTTAATCTTTATTATGTCTAAAAAAAACTATTTTCTCATTAACCCATCCCCTCTCAGCTAAATAGTTTGTTAGTGTTAGGATTCGATTCGCAATGTAATTTCATGCTAGACTGGTCCCTTGGTTTGTATCTGGCAGCATTCACGCTTGTTTTTCTTTCTTTTCTGAAAGCTTATACTGCCCGACATTGATCAACCCTCATTCAACCCTCTTAATTGATCAACCCTGACATGTAGGTCAAGTGAGTGATTCTTTTGAGTGACTTACCTGACCGCTTCATTAATTCATTTTATGCTGCTCACAGCCAGGCCAGTCTGAGATTCAGGGGACAGGATTTCGACTATGGTTTGTGCTATCGAGACTAATGGAAAGATCGGTCTCCATCTCAAGGGAAATAATGGGATCTTCATTGAATCTAATATACCAATTTGCCTCAACCTTAAGACGAATAAAGGGATCGCAAAAACCATTTTTTTCATCTCGGTCATCTAAGTGGTACATGTATTTACTCGTGTCTGCCTGTCAATTTATTCTCCAAAAATTATCTTCAAAATTTCTCAATGAATTCCAATGATATTTCCTGTGAGACTAAGGAAGAATTGGTTGATGTGAACTCAGGAATTTTTTCGATTCAGACAAATTTTCTTCATTTTTATTCATCAGTGTACTCAATCATATTTGACCACGCAATATTTCTTAAAAGTTCTCAATGAATTTCAATGATATTCTGTTGATGTTAGGGAGAAAAGCTGTTGAATAAGGAAATATCGATGAAGCTCCTCATAAGTGAATCCTCTGTCCCGTTGCTATTTATGGAATGATTTTCTTCAGGTTTCCAGAGATAATGGTTTAGGTAAAGATATGCACTCTCTGAGACCTTTGTAGTGCGTTTTTTTCCTAAATCAAGTCATTCTTTTGTTTTTATTTAACGGCATATTTATCGATTTATTCTATCTTCTGTCATCTTTCAGAAAACTTCGTAATTCTATCCTTATAGAACTTTTCACCTTTTTAAGAAAAGAATTACTTCAGAATTACATCTGCAGGCTTTTAGAGGAATAACAATTTTTTTTATTAAAAGAATTATGTAAAGACTTAGATAAATGATTATCCAAAAGCGCAATACCTGGTGAAAACGGTGGATTTGGGAATACTTCTCAATTAAGCTCTAACAAAGTTTGCTTTATACTAAGTAAATGATGTCTGGAAGTGAAGCAAGCACATTAAAAAACAGGAGTGTTTAGTCACTCAGAAGAAACCATGACAAAACCAATTTCTTTTGGCAACATAGCGTATTGGGGCTAATCAATCAAAGTTTGGAAAAAAAACAGATTTATGGATAAGATACTTCGATTGACTATTGATAGGTAGTGATCAATAAATAATTCAGAATTTGGAAAAAAAAACAAAAACAAATGTGAATGCTCAATGTATCATGAGTTTGCATTGGAAATAGAACCTGCAATTGAAAACCTTTACGGGGTTTCTTCTTAAGGGATGAAATTTTAAAAAAAATTCTTTAGATTTAATAGGGAGTGTAATGTTAAAAGATCGAGCACTCTACTTCCATTGTCGTAACCTATACGCTTGGTGCATACGTTCATCATCAGCAAACCAGCCAGACCAACTTGAAAACTGAAGACAGCTATGTTGACAGTTTTGGTTCACGTTTTCTGATAATCATTACGCATGCAAAATTTTTCTTGATTGGAAAAAAAATCTTTCATTAGGTTTTCATCAAATTATTTCAACATTTTTTTTATCGAAAACTTTGAATCACACCTTAATTTTACAGGAATGGCGCTCTTGGAAATAAAGAGCCAGCGTACGGTGAGAATCAAGCCAGATTAAGTGTAGTATACTTCTGGCTGTTTTAACCATTCAGCTATGGATAGTTTATTGCTAAACAGAATTTAATTCAACACCTTAAACCTAACTCTCTACCACGGATATTCAGTGCGTATTAAAGTTGATATTTGATACCTAGTAGTCTTTTGAATACAACCATAAAAAATATTGTTAAATTGATGCAAAGATGTTCGTGTTCTTATTGACAGAATATTTTGTTCGTATAAATTCATAGCACTAGCATTCAGTCATGCAACTCCATCGTCTTTAAGATGAATTGCGTATTCTTTCATACGAGAACTATTCTGATTTTGATTCGATAAATTCTATTTGGAATCGTTCAACATCTAGCTTTTAGGATAGTTCATCGGACATTTAGAGTAGTGTAGAACAAAAAAATGATTGTCTGAAGGTGACGGGTCTGGAGGTTAAGCCACCTAATGAAGAACATCTCACTCAAACCACGTGATCATTTTCTGCGTCACGTTTGTAGCATAAACACCGGCGTCGACCACGTTGAGCAAAATCGATGGTCAACATCTTTACCCTTTTCTCTACTAATGCGTCATTGATAGTGTAGTTCAGTAACTCCTAACCCTTTTGGGCGTTGACCAAAAATCTTATCTTAAAGCTATCATTGTGACCACTGATGTAAAAATATGTTGTATTTTGGGCAATTACAATTCAAAGTTATTATTAAAAAGATGGGAAGCAATTTACAGTAATGTTATTAATGAGGTATACACTGTGTCCACAAATTATAAAAACACTGCAAAAATGATTGAGTTCTTCTTGAATCGTGTTAATGCTCAGGGGATAATAACGTGTGCGTAATTGGAACACTAGTATACTTCTAAAATATTTTATTCGATGACTAATATACAAATGTGTTCAATTTTGCAATTAAGGTTCATTTTTTGGTGTTCAGCTATAATATGGGAAACAAAACGAAACAGTGAACCTGATACTTTTCTGAAATTCTAACGCTGAAGAGCTCTCTTAAGGTTTCCCCGGAGATGCTTGGAAAATTCTTTGGTTGCAAAAGGAGGTAAGACATTCTTTGAACAAAATTGGGTAATGATTAGAGTCCAACTACACAAATTAATCTTTGTCAGGTTTTATTGACAAATAGTCCCCTAGAATTAAGAATAAACATTAAAATGTGCCACCATGCAAAGAGTACTAAAAAATAATTTCGAAAAGTTTTTATAAAGATCTTGAATCAACTCTAAACATATTCCACAAAATAGATTATGTTCCCATTATTTCAATAATTTCTGGAGTGTGTTCAAGATTGGATGATCCATCGAATCTGGAATCTGGCCAATCGAGTGTTTACTGTACTTTCAACTGCAAACCGATAACACAAGCAAAAATGAAGCGATTAAATTCCAAAAACATATTTATTATATCCCTAACATTATGCAAGAGTTTTGATAGAAACTTTTGCGTGGAGCTGAAACATTGAACCTTACCAAAAGACAGACCCACAAACTGAGAAAGCATGCAACGTGCACAAGAGAGAATCCTACTCACACTAACATAGAGAGACCATAAGACAGTACAGTATATCAGGAAGGAGACCGGAGTCTGAGACAATATAAAATCCATTAAAAAACAAATGGCAATGGGCCAGTCAAGTTGTAAGAATAACGGACAACCGATGGACATTACGATGAACAGCATGGATCTCGAGATATTACATGCATAACCGAGTCTGGCAGAATACTAGATGGAGAGACGAGCTAGACAAATTCAGAAAGTACTGGCTCCATGATGCCCACGATAGAAAAGTGTGGCGAATCCGGGGGAAGACCTCTGGCCATCGACGGACGTTAAGAGACAAATGATGATGATGACGATGATGAATAAAAACTTCTCTTGGCTGCAATGCATTTTTGGTTGTTTGTCTGCGTAATTAATTCCGTTGTCTAAGTGGATATCAAATTGTAAATTGTAAAGATTGTAAGATGTAGGAATAAACATATCAGTGCAGAATGACACTCCCTCGTTACAGCAATCCTCATCAATCATGTTTATCCTTAGGGGTCGGAGATAACCTTGACTTCCATTCAGGGTGACGAAGCAGCTATGCAGTCTCAGGGTGACCAATTTGGATGGGATTTTTCAATTTCCCGATTTAGGAAGTCACTCGAACTTGGGAAACATTGAGAAAAACAAACGTCTTAATTTCAAAAGGATTTTAAAACCTTAACATCTATTTGAAGACAACAATATATTTTTAACAGTGGACTCAAATTCGAAAAAAATCCCATCTGAATCGGAAAACTTTCAGTATATTGCATTGTGGTCTGACTGACAGCAACACATACTCAGGACCTTTGGAAACTACCAAGTATACTGTGGATTGATAGAGTACTCTGCTTGTCACACCATGCTGTTTGCGTTCCACCAACTTGTTGCTTAACTTGAAGGGACCGCAAACCCCTCGTTGGTAATCAAAGTTGAATGTGTCCTCCAATGATAGCGAATCGAGACTACAGCGCATAGTTTGCCTAGCAAAATACTCCTAGCTTGGAGAAGATACGATTCATGTCTTTACCAACGACATTAATATGAAGTGTACACTTACTATCTGAACTGTTTTGCTTTTTACATTCCCAATACCATTAAGAGTTAGCCCAACCGACCCTTGGTAAAAAAAAGACAAAACAATCTTCCCCATCCAAATTTAATTTCTAAGCAAACAAATAAAACTTGAAGATACGTTTCCCCAAAACTGGAGGCACGTCCTCAACAGATAATTTTTACGTACCTCTTGAACATAAGTTTTTAATCTGGGGTATCCAAATACTCTAGGGGATCACGAAGCAAAATCTGGGGTACTGGATTCGATGAGAAAACGTTGGAAAATTGTTCATATGATGCAATATGAATGGCACCTTATTTAGAATCTAAGTATTTCTAGTCAGAGTTAGTTATAAGTCTGCTTGTTTTTGTTAAATTTATATATTTGTTTTATCCGATTGCATTTTATTCTAAGGAACAATGATGATAATGATGATTTTGATGGCCAGTTTAAGAGTGTGTGGCCATATAATGGATGGCTCACTGGGGGCTCGGAAATGTGCAACGTTTGAGAATCCATGCCCTGGAACAAGCAGTGTCAAGGAAACTCCTATGTGTTTGCAATGATTTGAAAAGAAATCCAAAAACGACATTTGATGCCTGTTGCTTTAAGCAGATTGGCTTCTTTAGTTTTTTTTTTTAATCCGGGAAATTTCTGTCAGGATTTTCTAAAATGGATTTAATTTTATATAAATATGGTACAGAGTTAGGGTAATCCACCGTTGGATTGTAGAGGAAAATCATAGTCGATTTTTAAAAGGGGCCTATTTCAATCATCTCCAATAGATTTGAACCCATGTTTGTACCTGTGAAAAAGATGATTTTTTGTCTATGATAATGCGTCACATGTATTTTCATACCTACTCCTCCGTCTGTGACACTTTATTACGTGATTAAATGTCACTGGTGACGTGAAGTTGTAGAAATCGAATGTTATTTGATATTCAACTTGAAAAATAAGACCCAATCATTATTTCGAGTTGAATAAATCTTCATCGGTTGATTTTGGGTGAAAGTCTAAGAAACTGACATCTGTCTAGTCATATCTATATGTGTGTTTAAAATCAAGAACCATGAGTTGAACAATGCGTCAACAATCCCATATCAGTTATTTCCAATTTCAAAGGCTTTCTAAATGAAGTAGTAGAAGCTTTGGTAGATGGGGTAGTAGTAGCTGGTTAGAAGGATGAGGATAGTGATAATGAGTAATCCAAACATCTGTTTATTGAGAAAAAAAACGAGAACAAGTATTTAGTTTAAATTCAATTGGACGATTTCTGTCAATGATATGTTCTGGTGTCATACAGGATGATTATTTTATTCAATTAGTTGTCTCTAAATGAGCATATGTAGCATTTTAGCCATAAAGTAAACTGTAAACAGATAAAGTTCAGCTGATTTAGATATCTTAGATTTTAGATTTGGGAGATAGTTTTAGTAATACTGTGAAAAGCAAACACTTAATACGTCACCAATTGATCCAAATAGTTTTTTTAATGGTTTCACAGCTTTTTATCACTATCGACTTGTATTTAATCTGAGATATCCATACACTTTGGGGGTATATAGGAAGCAACTTTTGGAGTTATTGGACGTATTGGGGAAAAAATGGAAAAACTTATGACCCAACAGTAGCTGGTAAATAATACCTAAACACCCTTCCTCCTTATTTCCGTTGTTCAACATAATTGAGACGGACTGACACACCAGTCAAAAACTTTAAAAAAAGAGAAAAAGAAGAAAATCGTGACGATAGGCGATTTGCCCATTGAAATGCATTTGACTATTCAAAAAACATTCACCTGATTGTACCATTGGTTGAGTTGATATTTTTATTATTATTATTATTATTATTGAACATAAATAAGAAAAGGCTCTACAACATAATTTTTTGATGTATTTCACAAGCACAATACATTTGTAAAATTACTTGAATATTGACGACAAAAGGGAAATATTCTACTAAAAGCTTAGTGTAACACACGATCATCGCAGTGGACTCAGATAAAGGTCCTGCTTGTTCCTTACTTGCTGGCGAAAAATGTCCATAAACGCTTGTAGTCTGGTGACTGGAAGTCTGTTCTCCAGACGATACCTCCTCATATGCCGTACTATTTGCAGAAAAGATCAAGAGGTGTAGAATCAGAGTTAAGCCAAATTTTCAAGTTAGTAAACGGACTATCGCATAGTAATTGACATAAACACAAAAATACTGTGCAACATAATTTTTTGGATATATACCTCACAAGTACAA
>OY735234.1:15282357-15299857 GCA_963457665.1 Thysanoteuthis rhombus | reverse complement strand
AAGGTACAGAAAAAGTTAGTTTACTGTGAGATTAGGAAGAAAGAAGCAGGAGCAAGTGAAGTAAAGGTGATTGAATCAGTTGAATCTAAAAAATATCCTTTATTATGAATATTTCAAGTGTGCTTTGAGGATTTTTGTCCCTAGTTCGAACTGACGTAAATAAAAATACTTGAGGAAAAGAAGTTGTATGATTATTTTGATTTCATCTGTCAATGTATGGAGCGTTGTCAAGCAACAGCAGAAATCAATTAGGTATAGGTTTAGTTTGCATTAAAGGCTTACTTTCTCAGAAAGTACTTACTAGCTGACTTGAAACTTGTTATTTCTTTGGTTACTATGCATATTAATCCGCGAAGATAATTTTTTTTCTTGGAAATGACATTAAAAAAAACATTGCGTGTTTTATCACTAGAAAGCACCGATGGAGCATAACACCATACACTAAATAAAAGCCGAAAGAAAACAAGTTCATGCATGGCTACGATGCATGGGAAGTGATTGCTAAAAATTCCTGCCTCCGTTCCAAAGTTCAAGCAATTTTCCCAGTGTCCATGGCTTACCCTAACACAAAATGTCTTTGGAATTCAATGAGAACATTTTGAATTTTTTTGCACTCAAACAATAAAAAAAATCAATCAATTGAAAAAAAAATCCTGGATTCACCCCAATATTTAATTGACCCTTCTTTACCTTGTGACCAAACTTCCAGAAAATGTAATTGACCTTAATTGATCATTTAGGATATTGCGCCGAAATCTATTTACGATGGGGGAGGGGTGGATCGTGAAGATATTGTGGACCCACCCTATGATTTAATCAATTCTCTCTGAGCCCATGGCTACCTTTTTGAAATATCATTAGAATTAGTTGAGAACTATCGTTGATATTTTGCAAACGAAAGAAAAACAAGAGTGAATACATACATAGCTTCAAACATTGTTTGCAGGGGTGAAACATAAAACAAAGAAAAATGCAGTTTGTGAACAGTGACTCCTCCAAGTAAACTAAGTATACCACGCACTGAAATTTTGATTCTACGTACGATATAGGTTTCAATAATGATTGAGAAACGATACAGAAAATCAATATGTAATAAATCATTTATTTTATTATACTCATTTTGCCATAAACAACTGAACTTTGTTTCCTAAACTTCACTCAATAGATTAATGATCGTCTCAAAAGGTTGAAAATACAGGGGGTAGATTTCAGAATGAATAGAAGCAAATTAAAACAAATTTTCCCTGGCTATTCCGCTTCATTCCACAACGCCGATGTGCTCTAAAGTGGCTGTTAAGACCTGCTGCACACATGGTACACAAAAGCACACGGGACAGACTGCTCTCAAAATTTATTGAATCTGCTGATTAACTGGGACACCTGTGCACTTTCATATCTTAAACAACTTGCAACATATTTCACAAGATGCATTGTCGGGAAGAGGAGGTAGATGATTAATATATGAAGCGTGTTTTGCAGAATTTTGTGAGACTAAGTGTGATCAACATGGCCAATCTTTCAAGGATGAGAAACTGAGGCTGACAGAACACAAGATGGAGAGATTAACTAGAAAAATCCAGGAAATACTTGCTCTGCGTCGCCCATGATAGAGAACCGTGGCGAATCCTGGGGAAGGTCTATGTCCAACCACAGACGTTAAAATACTAATGATGATGATGAGGATGATGATGACGACCGCACACATCACACTTTACACTCTCTGGTAGATCAACAGAAGATTTTTTTGTACGAGGTTCGTTTCAGTTCAGTGTGTTTGATCTCTCTTTCCACAAACATGTTGCATCCTTCCTCAACATAAAAACTCAAATCATTTTGATCTAATGCCGGATCTTACGAGTTTCTTTTGCTCACTCCCAGATTTTTCGGGATATTTTCCACGTTGTCCCTATACCTGGGTTTGTGCTGTGGACCCTTTTCAGACTATGAATCCCCATGAAAAAAAAGGCCTACATATATTACCAGCCAAACCACTTAAAAAAGTAGAAACCTATGTGAATAGTTTTGGTTGACTCTCACGATGAACAGTCTTGAAGAAGTGCACTTGAAAGTCATTACTGCAACTTACAGTTGTTTGATCTGTGCATTTTTTATCTGGATTTTTTTTACTCTTTTAAAATCCTGTATCAGCGCTATTGGCCACACCATTGGATGTAAAATCTTGAAAATTAGCAAGGGTATTCCACTCAACACGTGAAATAAAATGTATCTTTGATATTTGGAAATTTGTATTCTTTACCATTTTAAAGTCTTGTGTCTGCGCCACCAAACATAAAATTCGTTCTGAAACCTTGAAATTTCTCTTGAGTTTTCGACAAGACAGTACAGTTTTTGGTTGGGACGGGGTAGCAATTTTTCAATGGAACTTTTTTCTTAAAAAAAAACGTAAACACTTCTAATGTAGTGTCAGCGCTACCATATATTATTTGTGATGCAGGACCTTGTAATAATCTTCAAGTGTTTTCTTATTAAGCTGTGCATCGGGCGTGTCAATATCCTTGATAGTTTTGCTTTAATAATTTTTGAAACCGTCTGTTTCTTTAAGAATTATCGTGTACTTTCAGCAATCTGCTTATTTTCAAATGTTCATAGGCTTTTTGGTCCATTGAAACCCATGTAAAAGTATCAGAAATATTTGTCATAAAAGATGATTATAAAAGAGACAGATTCACAAGCGCAGTTGCTTTTTTTGTCGATTAAATGTAAATACAAATATGATGTATATTATTATTATTATTCAGTTTGGTCCTCCCTGCTCCCGAATAATAAACTTTCAGAAATAACAAATAGAAAAGTTCAGGTAATCAAATGAGAGGATAGGGAGAAAAAGGAAGTGAGAGGGGGAGGAAGGAGAGGCAGATGAGTAAATAGAGACAGAGGGGGAGAGACAGATAGGTAAAGAGAGAGAAAGGGAGAGAGCAGAAAAGTAAGTTAAGTAATCCTATAATAGGGTAGGAAGACAGAGACGGCAAATAATACATTCAGATTGTTAAATAAGGGAATATGAAAAGAAATGGAAGAAAACGAAATAAGATAGTTTAATGAAATGATAAGGAAATATTCGCATATGGAACTTATTTCATGTTTGTATTACAAGTGGATTAAAAAAAACGGTTGTGGGACGAAGATTGGAAAGGATAAGAGAGAGCATGGGAAAGAACATTGCGTGGGCAAGAGGGAAGCAGGGACAGACACGAACAGAAATTGTTTATTCTCCACACCCGTCGTATTCACATGGGTTCAACTGGTAAATATTCATAGTTATTTTGTTTCTTAGTTGTAAACATCACAATTCCCTGACCAGCTATCAGCTATAATTATAACAGCTGTCGGTTGATGACCATTTTGTTTTGATTTGGATTATTTTACTGGCACGTACTCCACGCTTCGGGGTCACGACAGGATGATATTGATTCTTTAATTTCGTCAAATACGAATAAACATAACTTTTAATTTGAAGCGGGCGTTTCCTTCTCACCTTTGGTCAGCTCTAAATTGATGTCAGACACTATTTGAATATACTAATCACGATCTGTTCACACAAAAGAATTTTGAAAACATTGGAATCATTTATATTTTGACCTTGTTAATTTCTGAATACATACATTTTGCTCTGGGTGAAATCTGGTTTTAGAGCTATCAGTTTTGAATATCTAGATATATACCTACATACGAACGAGCCACGTATATTGCATAAACAGATATTGGGAAACCATTGATAGAAATGACATGATTTTATTGAATTTGAAAAAAAAACAAACTATATTCGGTACTAAAAACAATAAAAAATATATATATATATATATATATATATATATATATATATATATATATATATATATAGATAGATAGATAGATTGATAGATATTAGTATTGTGGATGTGAAGTAATCTGACAGAATATCGATGAAGAAGAAAACTCAAAATGTAAATATTACATCTCATTTTTTTCATTCTGTGGACGTGTTCCCATGCATTTAGACGGGAGCCAGCCATCTTTTCCAGAGAAAAAAACATTTGCTGTGGTTCACAAGAAATTCTGCTGTTTTGATGCTTTGAAACGAAACGGGGATATTTCTTTGTTGGAACAGGAGGGGAGATGTTTTCATCTCCGTAGGTAGAAGTAACTTTTGGTTGTAAACGAGATAGATCTGTGAGAGGCAACAAGGTCAGGAGGTATTTGTTTCTTATCTCTGAAGATGCTCGGCTTATCTTGAATAAGAGGAGCAGTGATATCAGAGGAGAGGGGTTAAAATGGCTATTTTTCAGAATAACATTCTTTTACTTAAATTTCCATTAAAAATAGGAAGGTGGAGTGTAGCATTGAATGGAAAGGTGTTGATATATGTGAGGCAGTGTAGAAGCATAGTGCTGTTTCTATATAATCTTTTGGTTGATGGTGGACGAAACCTCTTTTCCTCTCCTTGAAGGGATGATATAAGTGTGCTTATATCATTTCTTAATGGAATGTTGGCTGTTAACCAATTCCTTGTATATAAGTGTAGTTATGTATTGTACCATCTTATGTCTATCAATCTATCCTTGTCTTTGCATATCTCTCCCCCCCTCTCTCTCTCTCTCTCTCTCTCTCTCTCTCTCTCTCTATATATATATATATATTTTTTTTTTTTATAAATATATATATATATATATATATATATATATATATATATATATATATATATATATATCATACCTCAAATATACCGTTGTCACGCAGCAAAATCACTGATGGACTTCCTTAAAGAAATGATGATGTTTTCCGGTGCTTTGTTCAAATGGATCGACTGATTTATCTTCGATGATTCGCAAAATCACAAGTTGTTAATTCTTTGGAAGTTCCTTTATTCTACTCATGTCTTAGTTCGAAAGTCTTCTAAAGCAACGTTTCTTTAACAGGTGAATAGAGAATAAACAAAACATGAAAGAAGAATAACTTACTTTACTCATGTATCAGTATTTTTTTTTAATTCTTAAAGAAGTAATCTTCATAATAGAGATGTACGATGACTTCAGAGATCTGATACGTAGTATTTAAGACTTCTGTTTGTTAAATTTATGTTAACTAAAAAAATCGAAAAATCTTTTGTCATAACCTTTCTGTCACTCTTAGTTCTCTTTATATTAGGGATATTCGAAAATCATGGTTGGAATAAACACAACACTTAAGAAGTGTTAGTTTTAAATTCACCACATCTTTAAAAGAGGTAAAATTAAGTTAATGCAATAATAATTGTTTAATTTTTGCCATTTTAATCTTTCATCCTTATTCTGAAACAAATTATTATTCATCTATATTCATAGAATATATCATTTTAAAGTGTTGGCTTCACTCTGTTCATTCAAAGTGAAATTTTTCTTTTTGCTATCCGTCCTGAACTATCATTGCTGTCATATCAATAATGGGGAAAAGGTCAAATTTGAGTCATTTTGTTGCAGGAATTTAAATGGGGCGTAAGAATGCTCGCAATGTCAATCGAGTATCTAGTCATAGAACTGTCAACGAACGTATAGATCAACATCGGTTCACAAAATTTCGAAACAGAGACCATACCCTTCAGGATGAGGATGTTTGTTGACGTCCTTCTGAGATGGACGACATTCAATTAAGGGTCATCATTGAAAATTATGCTGGGCCTTACACGGAGAGACCACAAGACAGCACAGTACATCTGAGAAAAGACAAGGGTCAGGGATATCATAGAATCCGTTAAAAATCTCAAATGGCGCTGGGCTGGCCATGTTGCAAGAATGAAAGACAACCAATGGACATCCCGACTCACGGCATGGATCCCCAAAGATCACATGCGCAACCGAGGCTGGCAGAATATTAGATGGAGCTAGACAAATTCAAAATGTACTGGCTCTGCGACGCCCATGATAGAGAAGTGTAGCAAATCCTGGGGAAGGTCTATGTCCAACGACAGACGTTAAAAGACTGATGATGATGATGATGATGATGATGATGGTGATGATGCTGATGATGATGATGATGGAAGTGATCCCAGACAAGACAATGTGACATGTTACGGATATTCGACGATTGCACCGAATCGGATGAGTAAAAAAACTCGACAACCTGGTGCTGCAGGAGCTGGAATCCTTTAGTGCAACAAAAGCAGTCAATATCTTGGTCACATTGTGACATGTGACTGAGATGAACCTCCAAAGCATCCCAAACCAATCTTAACCAAACTTACAGCAAAAGTAGATTAAAGTCTCTGTTCAGTGACCAACAAGTGGAATCATTTACTACAGCTTCCTGAATCTTGATAAAAACATCACATCAAAGAAGTATTTTAAGGAGGTCTACAAATCGTACCGAAAACTCCTGTGTTTATGTCCAATATTTGGCAATCAATAAAGACCGATTCTTTTCCGTGAAAACGCCCGATGTCACGTCCCACGAAGAAAATTGGACGAACTGGCTAAGAAACTTTACTTCACTCAGCTTACTCATAAGATCTCTCTATGACCGAGTAAAGAATCTTGAAAAATTCCGATCACTTCCTGCAAGGGAATGTCTCTAAGAACCAAGCAGCAACTTGGAACCCCCCTTAAAGAATTTGTTGTTTTCAAGATATGAAGATCTTGTGCTTCCGGGGTAAATGGACCCATTCTTAGTGGGCAAGCATATGTAGATCCTGAGCGATGATAATTACTGAACCAACCTAATATTAGAATCGGGAGATTAACAGGATATCAATAGTAGAAATGGACCAGAATGTATATGAAAAATTTAAAAAAAATGTAAAACGTACCTAATATTCAATAGACCCCTCCCATTATTTGATCGATTTCTTTTCGACCCTATGGCATCTATCAACTCCTTGGATTGTCTCTTCGGCCCAAAAGGTTGATATTGACCGTTTTGACTGATCCTTGCTCTAGAGGGTTATTTGAACTTGAATTAATTTTTTCTACCTACTGTTGCACTTTTCCTAGATTCACGAGTGTGAATAAAGATCATCAAATATACATTTTATGTGTAAACATGATTTCCAGAGAAAAAGGTAATGTCATCGTTTTTTCTAAACGCAAATGTTATTTGGTACGCTGGTACAACCGGTAACAAGCTGATTGAACTTCAAAGACATTCGTGAATATTCCCTGGGCGCAAATGATAGCACTATGAACTTTTGCAAACTCATTTATACTTACATAAACACATGCACACACACACATGCACTCACACACACACATATATATTCATCTTTTATGTTTGATGGTTATAAAAATATCCGTGCTATGAAAAAATATTTTCAACATCAAATATCAATCTGATCAAAAAAGAGATTGCCATAGTATTTACGTTGAAAAATCATCAGTATGTGAGCACTAGTTTGATAATTCGAAGCCTATTACAAGTTGCTCCTCCATTGTTTCTGAAGTGAAATTATATGAATAATATAAATTTATGCAAATGCACTTGCGATATATATATTTACATGTAGGTATATCAATTGAGTTTGTATATATAAATCATGAATGTTAGGAAGACTGGGTCTCGTGGGGAGTTTTCTTAACTTGGAGGGCAGTAAACTTCAAGGGAAATGATTTATTAAAATGATGATATGACTGAGAGTCACTATTGATAATTATTCGAAACTACAATGCTGGTTAAGTTCATCATATCATTTAGAATTTCGGAAAAAGTGTACTGACCCATACCAAAAGAAGGGATAATTGATAGAATCCGACTCTTCAACTCATTTCTCTTACCCGTAGATATACATGTGATGGATATTTTGTTATTATTGAAAAATATAGTATTTTCAACTGGACAGAAATATTATCAGTAAGATGTAGAAATTATATATGAATAAAAAGGAAGATTTCAGGAAAATGATGATAGTATAAAACGCGTCAGATTGAACAAGAGGTGATGAGTGTTTTTTGGCATATCAGCCTCTCAGCCAGTCTGTCAGTCTGTCAGTCAGTGACGGTCCTCGCTACTAGAGATGCTTGTGCATCTAAAGATAAAAGACATTTGGAAAAATATTAGAATAAATTTGACTGAGCAATGTATTTATTGTTTGTTCGACGGTCTTGCACCATATTTTTTCGGGCAAATTCGTAATTTTATCCGTAATTTCATCCTCCTAGGACCTTTCATCAAATACCTCAGCAGAGAACTCCACTCGGTGCTAAACGCTATACGTAGTCTACCAGGGAACTGACATTGTTTTCATCTTCAACACAAAATATCACAAAACAATCGTGACTCATTCAAACATCACCAGTACCTTCTCAACAATCTTCAAAAAATATTTCAATGTTTGAGTCGAATTTTTATCATTCAGAAATCTAAAAAGTGGAAATCTGATACGCCCAGAATGTCGCTCGATTTTTTCAATCGCCAGTGTCGTAATCAACAATTACAAGTGATGTCAACTCTGAAAGTTTCTATGTGAAAATGTCCGCTGATATAGCAAACAGTAATCATACAATAAAAGCGATCTCGTTCGATAAAGTAAACACTGAACGCATCTAATGACCAATGATGACGGAAACAGAAATGACTTATCTGTTACAAGATGCATTATCTATGATTTTTAAAACAGAATTTTGTCAATAAAACAATACAGCATTTAATAAAGTCAGGTCGACGTTAATAATGCAAGAAGTTGGGAAAGATAATAAGGGTCTATGATGCCTTCTGGGTATAAGACAGTTGGGTATTTTCACATGTGGTTTTGGTAAAAAAATCAACAGCCATCGAAATATGCTTGAAAACCTGCCAGAAATAAATTCTATTTTATTTTAAGATAGACTTTAGTAACTTTGCGACCATAAGTAGCAATTTCTATTAGATAAGAAAAACTAACTATAGGCACTGATTCCTTGTTTCAGGCAGTTATAATGAAATCACAAACAATACAATCCTATTATGTAATTGAGTTTACGTCTTTAATCCAAGATTTCCTTTCAAGATATGATACTGAAAATCTTAAGAACTGATTTTGCAGCCATTGTGTAACTTGGCTGCTATTTCGAAACGGTTTTATTGTGCTTGCATAACCAGAAAAATTCGGTTAGTCCATTCAGTTGGCAGTGAGGCACCTTTGAATGATTTTCTACATCGTGGGACTAGCGCATTTACAATCTTGCAGGGATCTTTGGTTTCCTTCAACTTCTGTTTCTTGGATATCTGGAAGGCTGAATTTAGCGTGACAGGTCCAAAGTGGAGTATCTTTTATGGTTATATGGCTCCATTGCCTTAGATGATAAAATCGTTTATATCAATCTGCTCTATACTTTTTGGAGATGCTTCGTATATTGCATTGCAGCAAGTTTAAATAATAATAATAATAAACCTCCTCCCCTTTCCACTTGCAACCTCCTCCCCCCGCCCCCGAGATTAGTATAGTATAAATTGGCGGTGGTCGCTTGGCCATGTACCCAGCGGGCATTGGAAGAAGAAGAAAAAACAACGAATATCGAAGACAGCCTCCCCCATTTTTCGACAAAAGGCCTCCTTTTTCAAGATGAATTCTGGTGACTTACTTTGAAGACCTAACTAACTCAGGCTAGATTTTAAAATTTACTCTGTGATTGAATGTCTTATTATTAACAATAATAATAATAATAATGATATTAATAATAACAATGCTATTTTGACTACAGGCTGCCCCTGATGATTTTGTTCTGGGCTTAGTTAAAGAAGTTTTCTTTAGATTCTAATGATACTTAACGTTTGGCTTTGAGATGAACTCTGATTATCTTCGAACATTTTAATGATATTTTACTTTGGTTGATTATTCCTGATATTTTGATGGTTCTTATTGAATGTCTTATTAATAATAATGCTATTTTGACTACAGGCTGCCCCTGATGATTTTGTTCTGAGCTTAGTTAAAGAAGTTTTCTTTAGATTCTAATGATACTTAACGTTTGGCTTTGAGATGAACTCTGATTATCTTCGAACATTTTAATGATATTTTACTTTGGTTGATTATTCCTGATATTTTGATGGTATCTTTGTACCTCTGAGATGGTTTTCTTTGTGAGTCTGAGGAATTTTCTCTTGCAATGAGAAGGCCACTGCCGAGTTGAAAAAAGTTGTTTTTTTAGACCTGCACGTGGGTAAGTGGAATTAAAATTAAATTTAAAATTATTATATTTATAATTTATAATTCAAAATGAGTTGTCCCATAGAAGTATAGAAAAGCGAGGGGCGAGTATATATATATATGTGTGTGTGTGAATGAACTTTTCCACTTGCAACCTCCCCCCCCCCCGCCCCCGAGATTAGTATAGTATAAATTGGCGGTGGTCGCTTGGCCATGTACCCAGCGGGCATTGGAAGAAGAAGAAAAAACAACGAATATCGAAACTTATACTAAGTCAAGACTTATAACATTTAAGGGAGACATATGATCTTTAATGTATGTAACCCCCCTCCCCAAGAAAAAGGCTTAGTGTTATTTCTTTAGTTCAACAATCAGGCAAATGTCATATCACTACATAGATATCTCTGCGAGCCTGAATGGCTTGTCCTTGTGAGGCCATACCCTGGGTGGTAGGAGCTGGTGGGGCTCTTCGATTACCACTGTGCACATCGGTCTCAATGAACCCACCAAGGTATGGCGCTACCTTAAAAGAACCAAAAGGGCCGGTGGGGCTCTTGGGCTATTTCCGACTCACATCGGTCTTAACCAACCCACCAAGGTCTGGTGCTACCTCCAAAGAACCAAAAACCCCAATCATGACAGTACAACCAAACCATTTTACCGCAAAAAACGGGGCACAGATCCTAGACCTGTGTGTCGTAACCGGCAGGTGTTCCCTTGTTAGCCACCAGGAGGGACCCGGTCGTCATCCTGTGACTGCTGGCCAAAATCTCGGCTCGTGTACCCTTAATGGCCTTCAGGAGGGACACAGTCGTCACACAGCTACTGTTGGCCAAAACTCGTATACCACTAACGACATCCAGGGAAAGCGCAGTCCTCATGGGGCGACTGCTATAAAGAACAAGAGAAAGAGATGGACAAGGGAAGAGAATAGACTAGTTATGTACTGTTACTATAAAAGCAAGCCTTCAGTGCGATCTTATAGAGAGCGTATGCTCCAAATATGGAGGGAAAAATCTGCTGTGGAAGTATCGAACCAACGCCTTGCTGACCAAGTAAAGCAAATTCAAAAGAAGAAATGGTTGTCTGAGACTGAACTACTAGAGATTCGCATTAATGTAGAGAGAGACTCAGGTGACACATCTGAAGAATGCCCCCCCAGCACAACTAGTACCAATAACAAAACTAGAATAATCCCCCATGAGACCCCCACAGTAAGCTACGCACCAGAGGGTGATGACGAGGCACCGACGGAAGAAGAGAAAACCAAAATACAGGCTTTGAAAGAGATCATGCGAGGAGAGAAAACAACACTCCCCTCCCTAAGAGACAAAGACAGAAAAAAAGTCGGAGAAGTGACCGAACAGGTCAACTGCCTCTTACAGCACATAGAAACAGACACCCTCCTAGAACTCAACAACCTAATTTATGCAGGGGCGAAAATGGTAGCACAAAGCTTCACAACACAAGATAGGAACCTGAGCAATAATAGGGAAGGGAAACCCAACTGGGAGAGAAGGTTACAAAGGCAGATCTCCCAACTACAGAGAGACGAAGTACTGCTTAGAAATACACCACACACAGACAGACCACGAGTAAGACTTTATAACAAATATAAGGTAGCGCAAAAAGGCATCGCAACTGTAGTCGAAGAGTTACACCAGAAAAGACTAGCTAAAGAGGCAAGACTAAAAAGATACAGACTAAGAACGGCCCAATACACACAAAACCGCACATTCCAAAACAATGAGAAAAAGTTTTACCAAGATTTAAATGGGGAAAGAAGGCAGGACATAAAACCAGATGCCACAGAGGCCAAGAACTATTGGAATAGCATATGGGGGCACCCAAAAAGACACAATGTAACACCGCAATGGTTAGGAAACATGAGAAAAGAACTAGAAGATATAGACAAGGGAGAACCAATAGTACTGAATGAAACCACATTGAAACATACTCTTAGGAAAGTAGCCAACTGGAAAGCACCGGGTCCCGACGGGATCCATGGGTATTGGTTCAAAAAGTTCACCACGTTACACGGCAGACTCACCCACCTACTCCAAAATTGTCTAAATGACGGCAAAGCACCAGAATGGATGACTAAAGGCAGAACCACCCTCATCCAAAAAGACCCAGGGAAGGGGAACATAGCAAGCAACTATAGACCAATCACTTGCCTACCACTTATGTGGAAAATCCTGACCGGGCAAATAGCAGAGAGAATATACATGTCAATGGATAGAAGGGGGCTACTACCAGAAGAACAGAAAGGGTGTAGGATAGGAACCAAAGGGGCAAACGATTTACTCTACATAGACCAGATGATCTTAAAAGAAGTAAGGAAAAGGAGAAAGAATATCGCAATGGGATGGATAGATTACAAAAAGGCATACGATATGATTCCACATAGCTGGATACTCGAATGCCTTAGAATGTTCAAAATTAGTGAACCGGTGGTTAAATTCATTGGTAATTCAATGAAAGACTGGAAAGTAGATTTGACAGCCGCAGGGGACAAACTAGCCGAGGTAGGGATAAAAAGGGGAATCTTCCAAGGAGACTCGTTGTCCCCACTATTATTTGTTCTAACAATGATACCGCTTAACAGAATCCTGAAAAACAGCAAAAGATACCACTTCTCTAAAACAAAAGGAAAGGTCAACCACTTAATGTACATGGACGATATTAAATTGTTTGCAAAAAACAGGGGAGAGCTTGAGACTCTGTTCAACGAAGTAAGGGAATATAGTGAGGACATAGGAATGGAGTTTGGGATAGAAAAATGTGCAATCATGGTGATGCACAAAGGAAGGCTTTCAATGACTGAGGGAATTGAACTTCCGGACAACAACAAGATTAGGGCATTGACTGCACAAGACCGATACAAGTACCTAGGTGTCCTTGAATGTGACACGATAAAACGGGAAGAGATGAAGGAGAAAATTAAGAGAGAATACCTGAGAAGGATAAGGAAAATATTAGAAACCAAATTAAATAGCAGAAATCTAATAAAAGGAATGAACACCTGGGCTGTGTCAGTAGTTAGGTATACAGGACCATTCCTAAGATGGACAAAGGAAGAGCTCCAATCAATGGATAGGCGAACAAGGAAACTTATGACGATGCATAAAGCATTACACCCTAGGGATGATACAGATAGGCTATACGTTAAGAGAAAAGAAGGTGGTAGGGGGCTCATCAGCATAGAAGATTGTGTCCAGAGAGCTAAAGTAGTCCTAGATAGATATGTACAAACAAATAGTGAAGAAACCATAAAGAGCGCGAGGGATAGTGCAACAAACAATAAAGTAGAAAACAATGGAACAGTACAGCAAACTAGAAAAGAAAAGTGGGAAGGGAAAAAATTGTACGGCGAGTTTAAAAGACAGATAAAAGATATAGCAGACGAGAAATCATGGACGTGGTTACGAAAGGGAAACCTTAAGAGAGAAACAGAATCGCTCATCATGGCAGCCCAAAACAAAAGCATAAGGACAAACTACATAAAAGCAAAAATCGACAGAACACAGACAAACAGCAAATGCCGCATGTGCGGTGAAAGAGATGAGACAGTAAACCACATAACTAGTGAATGTAGCCAACTCGCCCAGAAGGAGTATAAGCATAGACACGATAGAGTAGCAACTATGATACACTGGGAACTAAGTAAACAAATGGGATTCAACCATGTGGAAAAGTGGTATCAGCACAAGCCAGAGGCAGTTTTGGAGAATGACAACCACAAACTACTGTGGGACTTTGACATCCAAACTGACCACCTCATCCAGGCAAGAAGGCCGGACTTAGTAATAGTAAACAAAAAAAGGAGGGCCTGCCAAATAGTAGACGTTGCTGTACCTGCAGACCATAGAGTAAAAAAGAAGGAGGGTGAAAAAAGGGAAAAATACCAGGACCTAGCAAGGGAGTTAAAGAAAATGTGGAACATGAAAACCAGGGTAGTACCGGTCATAGTGGGAGCACTAGGAACTGTCCCCCAAACGCTGAGGGAGAGACTGGAGGAGATCGGGATTAGGGGGAGGATAGAGACCGTACAGACCACAGCACTGCTGGGAACTGCACGGATACTGAGGAAGGTGCTAGAGATATAAGGACTGCAACGAATCGTAGCTCTGTCATGATATGCGAAAGAGAGAGGAGACGTTAGCTGAAGACCTGAGGAGACTTATTGTCACTCAGCCTTCAGCGTTAACCACTGGGCAACCGGTGTGAAGCTGTAAATCGCAGAATTACTGCGACCTATGAGTACTAGGAGAGGAGGGCTGGAGACTTGAGGAGACTTGCTGTCACTCAAACTCTAGCAGTTACCACCAGGCAACTGGTGTGAGATTGCTAATAGTAATAATAATAATAATGATAATAATAATAATAATAATAATTGTAATAATAATGATAATGTCTTTCTGCATACAACCAACAGCACATGCATTATCTAATTACATTTGAAGAAATATGTGTGTTTGCGTGTGTGCATATACCACAACTACTTGCCAACCGGTCTTTACACGGGTATGATATTCGCAAGATTTATTAGTCAGCACACAAGGCATTACAGTGTACAGTTCCACAAGGTTTGAATCTCGAAAAATCGAATAAAAATTATATATATAGATGTTTTCCTACCGTTTCTATGAATTAACTCCCTAGCCTTCAGTTATTTAGAATCCTTTAAATTTACTTTATATTCAAAGTGGCAACACTAAACAGAAGTAACAAAAATTGATTACTTCGGACCAACTTTTTCCTGGCATATTGAAAATTGTAGCCAGGATTGTCACTTAAACTGACTATGGAACTATCAAAAGAAGTTTCTCATCAGTTTTCAACTTGGTGTAGCTGGCTGGCTATGTATGCATCATAAGTACATAAAGCACCAATGGAGTTGAAGAATTCAATTAACTTTTTATTATGTCAATAAAAAACTTATTTTCTTTAAAATCCTGTACCTGACATAAATAAACCATCGTAGAGTGCGTATGACCTAATCATCTACAAAAGTACAAGCACGATGTTTGGCCATTTTTAGACCAACAACGACTTTAGAGACTCAAAAATGGCACTTTTTTTTTTTAGAAAACTTACCATGTTTGTCATTTGATGGGGAACAGTGCTCCCATGTACGTTTTATTCAATAAAAGAAATTGTTAGACTTTTTTGACTTTATTTGGCGTTGTTGGATTTCAAGTATAAAAATGTGATTTACCGTCGACCAATGGCAACTTTGTGTGAGGGATGCTGGTTCGTGTCTCCTCCAAAAGTATTCGTTCGAAATTACCATATTTTAAACGTGAAATCGCTTTTTCTATGTCAGTATTCGACAATCTTCGATGCATCAAGATTCTGCTTCCGCAGGCGTGGGTTCAACTTCATTCTCTCTCTCTTAAAATGAATGAAGAAATGAATAATAAATAAACGAATAAAAAAAAACAAAAAAGTTCTCTGGCTCAGATTATCTTTATTTTAGCCAATTGTTATCGGACTCGGGTCTTTTGGGAGCCAGCAGGGTTGAACGGGTTCCAATGGTAACTGAAACGTGAGTTCTCGCAGAGGTATCATAATAGTGCTTTTAGCAATGAACTCTGCTTCGTCTAGCATATAGGTTACGGATGATAAAACATTTCTCTGTATGAAGAGAGAGAGAGAGAGAGAAAGAGATAGAGAGAGAGGGGGGAGAGAGGGGGGAAGAATGGATGACAGAGAGAGAGAGGTAGAATAAGCAGAAGTAACTGGAACCGTGCTGTTCTTTGTATCTGGATAAAAGCTTGGTTTGTTTTGTAATCTAATCGATACTCAAGTCAGACTCAAGGTTTAACTTAGCTAGTCCCAGAGCAATAATAGCGACACTTAGTGAGAACCAAGCTCACAACTCTAGCAAATGGTTTGCAAGATTACCTCGTTAATTATGGATCTACAACTGATGCAAAAAAATATATTCTTAGAAACTGCCAACCAGAACCGTCACCAAAACTGGTTCCTTCAGTTTTTAAATTGGTCTGGCAGGTTTATCATATATGTATGTATCACGTTCACGGGTTTGAGCTGGTAGGCTGAAATTTTCAACATTTACCTTAATTATGTCATGATTTAACAATTTTTTATTCCTTAAAAGTACTCCATTAGGCCAGCTTTTAGTATGTGTGCGCGTTGGGGAGGGGACGAAGGTTCAATTTGCTACGTAAGTTTATGCAAAACTGATCCCTTACTTTGAGTCTGGCAGCATTTATATTTGTCTTAGGAAAATGCAGACTTTACCGGTGATCACTATTCAACAAAAGGCAGAATTAACTCATCCAATGATCAATTGTTTGTCTCCCTTTTTTTCAATTGATCACCTGCAACTTCGCATGCTGCGTTGGTCACGTGACCGTCCCAATTGAGTGACCAACAAAACCTGTCTTGATTAATTGTTTTTCATTAGATGAAATATTTGCAACCATAATTGATTAGTGTGAGTTGGAGCTAATCCTTGATTTTCGATCTGCGCGCTTTGTTCACAGTCGTAGACTGATAGTCTGAGTCCTTGAGATAGGAAGGAACTAAAATTCAGATTAATTAAAATCATCATCATCATCATCATCATCACCACCACCACCATCATCATCATCATCATCATCATCAGTCCTTTAGCGTCCGTCGATGGACATAGACCTTCCCCAAGATTCACCAAACTTCTCTATCGTGGAGCCATTACTTTTTAAATTTGTCTAGTTCGTCTCTCCATATTGTATTCTGCCGGCCTCAGTTTCGCATGTGATCTCTCAGGATCCATGTCGTAAGTTGTAATGTCCGTTGGTTGTCTTTAATTTTGAAACATAACCAGCCCATGGCCATTTTAGTCGTCTGGTGTATTCTACGATGTCTCGGACTCCAGTTTTCTCCTTCATATACTGTGCTATCTTGTGATCCCTCCATGTGAGGTTGAGCATGATTCTTTCATGTGCACGTGCATGGTTCTCAGTGTGCAGGTCAATCTCTTGGTTAGGTTCTATGTTTCAGCTCCATAAGTGACTTTCTGGAGGATGTATTGGTTGTATACTCCTCTTTGTAGGATTTATGGAATTTTATTGTTTTTGAAGGTTTATCTTGTTCTGCCCAAGGCTCGCCTTCCTAGGGTGAATTTTTGCTTGATTTCCTCTTCTTTCGTGGGTTTCATAGAGATTTGTTGTCCCAGGTAGATGTAGAGGTTTGTGTTCTCCAGTTTCCCGTCCTCAAATAAATGAATAGTGGCTGAAACAGTCAGTGGATAAGACATTTCTTGTTAATCACCCTATAGAAACCATCACGTGACCAACATATTTTGGCATCATGCCGTGTTGGGCATGATCTATAGGAAAAAAATGAATTTCCAAAAACAAACACAGAAAAAAGCATTAGCTCATACTAAGAATTGAC
>OY735234.1:15272357-15277357 GCA_963457665.1 Thysanoteuthis rhombus | reverse complement strand
ATATTTTTGGATAAAATGTGTAAAAGATGAAGGTTGTAGCTGGTGTAAACAATTAGATATGAACAAAAATATCGCGTAGGCATTTTAGTGCAATAAAACAAAAGACAATGGTGTTTATATAAGTACATGACCGTATGAACTACTCCAATCAATTAGAAACAGTCACTGAAATTGTAAACATAGGTTTCTTCAGTTTTGAACCTGTCTGACCAGTAGGCTGGCTCGTTATCTGTGTACGTACTATGTGTAAAGGCCTGAACAAGGCTAGAATTTTCAGACATTTACTCCTGATCATATATACAATTAGCCTCTCCATGTTTTGTTGAGAATATCTCTCTAAATTATCCATTTGGTAAAGATTTAAATTTACATTGTGAGTTTAAGCTAGATAATGACAAAGCCTCTGTTGGTTGTTGATGAATAGGGTTTATGAGATTTTGTGGAAACTGACACGAACATAACTGTTTGTATTCTTGCCAAAAATGTACAGAAAATAACTGGAGGATGTCACCAAGCGTTTCCTTTCATAAACGTTCATTTCATGAGGGACAACCTAATACAACGTCGTTTACAGACCTAAGGAAATAAAAGCTATGAATATGGGTGCTCAATGAATCCACGGAAAGGATTGTCGGTCAGCATTTAAAACAAATGTCCTTTTCTCCTCCACTGACACGGAACAAAATGTCGTTATTGGATAAGATAGACACCGGCGTTGGGAAAAGAATGGGAATTGCGAAAAATTCTTTCCAGAGATCGATATGGATCGAGATTAAAATACAACATCAGAACGAGAGAAAAGATTGTAAGTCTGCAACAAATAATGTCTAATCTCCTCTATGACAGTCAATGCTGGACAATCTTGTCACAAATGGAACAAAACAAAAAAAAAAAAAATAGAATCAACCGATTTGTGGTTTTATCGACGAATGTTCAAAATATGATTGACGGAGCAGGTAACAGATGAAGAGGTTTAGAAGAGAGTAAAAACTAGAAGAAAACTGTTGCAAACAATAATAAAAAAGACAGATAAGATTTTGTGCGGACAAATAAATATGGAGCAGGTCTTTACGCTTACAGGATGGATAGAAGGTTGAAAAACGATAGGAAGCAGCGAGTAACCGACCTGAAAGATTTGGATAGCAAAGAAAAAACTGAAAGGAGTGAAAGAGCTGGAATCAATGGCAGCAACGAGGGAGAAGAATAATTGACCGTGGGGGATCATGACTTTCTTCTCTCATGACCACCCACGTTCCGAAGGGATAGGACACAGAGAAAGGAATCCGAAACAAGTGAGAAAATATGGCTGGGTCCAAGGCATCATTGAAGATCTCAATCTAAATGGAATCTATGGATAAAATATTCGGTAACTGTTACCTTTCCCGTTTTCAAATGTCTGCTGTTCCAGCGGTAGAACAGCAGACGCTGATGACGAATTGACCGTATACACTAAACCTAAAAATACGGACATCGACTCTCTGGAACGGTGACCATTTAAAAACGGGGAAGGTAACAACAGCAACATATTCTGTGTTTAATAGGATTACATTTCTTTAGTACAAATCACTCGGAGCTGGACAAACTGTGACTGTATAATGCTACAATGAGCTGGTTTGAATGGATCAGAAGGGGAAATTCTCCTTTTCTTTCGAGCAGAGAAAATGAAAGGGGAATTTCACGGCATGATTAGGTCCGTCCACATGTTGCAAATGCGACACACCGGACCATCACAGATGTATAAGTTATGATGGAATACACAATCTAAGGGTATCGTTAATTCATTGGTAACCAGGAAAAATACTTTAGTGATGAAAAAAATTATACAATGAATGCTGCACATATTTTGATGTGCAGTGACAAGCAAGTGAATTTATTTTCCATGAAAATTTGGTCAGGATCAGAATTGTATAATACTTTGGGTATTTTCATTAGTCAGTCTATTGATTTTTGTCAAATTTCTTCTTGATGTAAAGATATTGATTTTACAACATCAAGTAAGTCCATAAAAATCCAAATCCCGGTTTCAAAATCGTTCAAGTCCATTGTTCATAACTTCCTTGTCTTAGTCATTCAAATCTAGGATTATGTATCCACCTCAGAGGAGAAAGTATCATAACTTGCTTTATCAAAATTTCGAATACTTTAAATGCTTTATTCCGTTGCCCGATGATGAAAACGTGTAAGTTCATATAATGTGAAACTGAGAAAAACGAAAAAAAAAAAAAGAAATTGTCTCACATTTATGGATTTATCTACGTTCCTAATTGGACAGCAATTCTTTTTAAGGGAAACTAGTTTTTTTTAATTTGACAGGTCTAATAATATAAGGGAACTTCCAATTCTATTTTTATGATTATTGACCTCGCTGCATTTGGAACTAAGATGGTCTTGGAGAGTTCGTATCCTGTTGACACTATAGTCATAGAAAGGGCCTTCAGTATCGATCAACGCAAAATTTGAATTATTTCTTCAATAGCCTACACTAACAAAATTATTGTGTTGTTAGATATTACATTTCAGCAACATAATATCGTTTAGACTTATAAATAAGACGTGGAGGAATTGATTATGCAAGGATTTGTGACAAAATGTAATCGCTTATTCCGTAACTCAATTATTCCACGAAATTTCATTGAAATTTATCCCATACTTCTGGAAATATCGAGTGGACAGTTATGAAACGATGACGATATCATGTGGTTTAGGCATTAAACTACGACGGTTGAGATATAATAGAACATGGTTCTGCTCCAAAATTTTATCAGTTCTCATGTAGCCTATTGTACATCCAACTACGGAATTCTATGAATATCCATTTAGAGATTTTTGAATTATCATATGGACAGTCATGGACACTTACATAAATTTGATTGAAAAATAAACGAGAAAGTATTCAGAAAAAAAAAAATTAATGAATCTGCTCGCCACTTTCTTACCCCATTATCTGTCCTTCCAGAGAATTCGATTGAAATTCATTTTGTGCTTTAGGAGATATCGTAAGGATAGACTCAAGAACAAAGGAACATTGACGGCTGAATACTTATACCTCTTTTCATCTTTGCTAACAGAGGGAAATCATACATATACTTACATCAAGGTGAACAATTGAATGATCTTAGTCATTCGAAAAATAGCCCCACTTCCTTTCTTGAAAATAGGTTTGTCGACTGTTCTTACGTGTCATTCGAATAGGTTGACGGATTAACCTTTGGAATTTTATTTAATATTTGTGCTAGATCAAATTTCAATAGATTCTTTAATTCAGTGGTCCCAGCCCAAGGGGACACAAACCGACACCGCATTAGTCACAAGGCTGTGAGGAGATGGTATGATCTGGTGATTTTGAAAGATATGAGTCAGCATTATATTTCCTCGTTCCCTCTTCCTAAATATATTTGACTTATGCAGTAAATCAACCGCAAAAATAGAATAAACTCACACCATTTAAGACATTTAATCTATACAACAATAGCGTCAACTTCTGAAGTCATGTAAACAAGTTCGATTGAAGATCAGATATTGTCGAAATGAATTTTATTCGGCCATGTAAGTGACCTACAGTTGACCCATGATCTCTAGTGCAGTCATTATTAACATCCCCCTTTTCTCAGCAGGTCTGCAATGATATTGCCCATGCTTCGAATAAATGGGGCACCGTAGCCCGTGCCATGTACCACCATTAGTTATTTAAAAAAATCTCGAATCATCAAAAAAGAAGCACAGATTTTTTTTTATCCAGAAAATACCAGCACAAGATTTGGGCCACGTTGGTTGAAACTCACATATAAACTAACATATGAGAAGATCTTTGAAAAAACGAAGACTGAAGATGGATATCTCAAAATTTTTGCCCCCAAGTGTAACAGTTCAAAAATTTCTCTTCCAATGTGATTTTTCTAGTTTGCATCAGCTCACACTCACATTCACCCACACACTCACACACACATTATGCATGCACACAAACACATACACACACATATATGCACACACATAGGTATATCAATGAGCCTAATCTGCAGCCTAATGATATAAAAAGCATTTCTTTTAGAAACATTTTTTTTTTCAAAAAGAATCCCTTTCCTTGTCAATGTATTCACTGTTTAACCTTTGTCACCAATGAAAGATAATGGATTTATCAACGTGTTTTCACATTGCAGCTGTAGCAAAGGAAGGAACGAAAGATGCATAACTTATATCGGTATTCAAAATCAAATGTTCCTTTTCTTCCTTCTTCGACTGACCGAAAATACATTGAGTGTCTTCATTTGAAGACCGGGCAGAATCGTCACTCAGAGAGAGAGAGAGAGAGAGAGGGGGAGGAGAGTGAGGGAGAGAGTCTGTGTGAGTGTTGTCGAAAGAGTGATCAGTTCTTCTATTGCCAGCGACCAGGGGCAAACTGCCAATAAACTGTCCGACCGTTTTTCTCTGGTCTGTTACTCTACTACTGTGGCAATCAGGTGACCAGCCTTTGGTCCTATCTTATTGGCTAGAGTCCTTTTTCTATCAATGTCTTTTTTACTAAGCTAAATTACCCTTTTCTTTTACCTGGTACGAGAGCTAAATGACCATCTACCCTTATGTCTTCTATTTTCCTCCTGCTTTCTTTCGTTTCCCATACAATTGAACTCACTTTCTATCTTTCTTGCTTCGATCGTTGGAATCCTTTTATACTGTCCCTCTTTGTCAACTCCTTTTCACTATCTTTCTCCAGGTGTCTTTTTAATCGAGTGGCAGTGACTGGCTATTTATCTGCAGGTGTTCTAAGCGACCAACTTTATCTTGTCGATGAATCTACTTAAAATGATCTTATCGTGCTTTTGGCGCCTGTAAAAAAGGTTACTTAGTAACTTATCTTATCTTTGACCGAATTTGTGTGTATACTTAATATATATCAACGCAAAAAGTATCTTCAACAAGGAAATGCTATTTAAAAATAAAATAAATATTCGATCAAAGATTCCCAATCAGCCTTCAGTTTGTAACATACGTATCAAAGATCA
>OY735234.1:15237357-15269857 GCA_963457665.1 Thysanoteuthis rhombus | reverse complement strand
TTTGAGAGGTTATAAATCAGCTGTAATGTCCTGGAAAGCAGTGACCACTGTTGATTCCATACAATATATTTTTTAATTTTCAGAATTTACTGTTCAAGACTCAGTTTCAAACAAATATGATTGATTTTTGGTATATGCTAGTCATTGCTACCTTGAAGAAAAACTTGTTGAAGTATAAACAAGAAAGTTCTAGCAATCAGCGAGACGTATGCAGGTGTTCAACTCAACGATAACTTAATTAAGGGTATGTAGCAAAACGCTTGAAAAGAGGATGATTTGTTGCAGGAATGTCAGCTCAATTTAGAAGAAGCTGCAAGACTTCGTATCTCACTTTTTTAAAGCTTTGGTTATATGACAAATATGCAGTCTATAACTGTCACGGAGGATTTAATTGATCTCTTATGTGAGCCATTTTTAAAACTTTATAACTTTTCCTATTGTGTTAAAACGACTAGATATGGTTGCTGTTGAAGTCTTTAAATCTCCCTAAAAGTAATTGATGCGTTCTTTGTGGGTTATTGGCCACTACTGGAATTAATTTATCACCATTAAGAACAGAGACTGACCTCCCATGAGGTTCACAATTGCTTTCCATTATTCCAGACGTAACGATGAACAGTTTGCACTGCAGTAGAGCTCACTGCAAATATTTTGTTGACCTAATCATCAATTTGAACAGCCTCGTGTCCTATTCTATATCAGAACATTGCGTCCTATTTTGAATCAGAACATCGTGTTCTATTTTGAATCAGAACATTGTGTCCTATTTTAAATCAGAACATCAGGTCCTATGTCGCAAGGTATATAATACTGGGGTTAGAAACGCGTTAGGTAAGGTGGCTATTAAAATTGTCGACATCTTTGAGCCCACGCCTTTTAGTATTTAGAATTCTTAGGGATCAGGAATTATTGTTTTTTTTTTTTTTTCAATTTTCACCCTTGTGTAACGTTATGACTGGTCGAGAATTTCCTGATTATATTTCCTTCGATTCAGTTACAAAAAAAATGTTTTGATGAGTATAATTTTTGTTATTATCGCCATCCCCCCCAACAACAAAAAACAAAAACAAAAACGAAACAATACAGAAGCGAACAGATGGGTCCAATTTCAGACACTAAGGCTCCATTGATTGATTAAACTTTATCCTTGGGAAGACCGCATGTTTGTTCACGGAAGTAGCGAAAAGATTAAAATCTAGTTGAGTAACCATTCAAAATACATTAAGAAGATAGGGTTGTCTGCTAGCGTTGGAAAGGAAAAAAAAAAGACAGAGAAAGAAATAAGAGAAGATGGATAACTCAAACCAAGGAAAAACATAGTGCCAGATGAAGAGAATCGAAATATATGCAAGGAAAGAGGGGGAGAAGGGAGAGAGAGAGAGAGAGGAAAGAGGAAAGCGGACCGGTACTGTTGGTCCATAAATAAGCATCTGCTTGAGTTGCTAAGGCCATGCTCAGAGATGTCACGCGATAGAAGTTAATGGACGATGACTAAATACTTACTTACCTGATACAATGTGTTGATGACAGGTTTATCCATTTTTCTCTCCTCTTAACTGAGTTGCAGCTCTTTTTTCTCTCTTCACTGAGAGATGATGTTCGGTGTTCAAGCAAGGGTGATCACGCCTACAATATTTGAATATTTTGAGCACCACATGAGTAAAACCGATGCCCAATCAATAAAAAGCTAACATTTCTACCAAAGAAGAAACTTTTGGATTCTCCATTTTTTCACATGTGCAGCACGTGTGAACATACATATTCACTCATAAGGCCACTTGTGCCTGACTCAAATATATGCAACAAGTATGTAGAAGGACTTCAGTTGGTTTTTGAAGTAACTGAGCATTACAAGTTGACGCCAAGTCAATGGATCAAATTTATTTCATACGAATGCTGCCAAATGTTCTCAAGAAAAAAAATGTCGATGTGAGTCCAGTCAATATTCAACCATTTTGAATCTCAATAACCGGTTGCGTTGCCACAATGTAACTACACAACCAGCCAGAGAGGACCCTGCCACATGAATGTCAACGGATAGTCTACCATAGAATCACTCAGTTGGCAGTGAAACACCATTGAGTGAGCGTGTGCACTCATTCATAGTCTTTTGTGAGCAAAAACTTAGTCCTCCGTAAGCAAAAAATCCAGCATATTGCAATCGAAAAATCGAGTCTTTTCTAGGTAAACTTCTTCAAGCTATGCTGTTGGCTCACAGACATACGTACTTCTTACGTGCTCAAAAATTGTCTTTCTTCTTATGTTTATTCGTGTACATAGACGAAAAAAGAGCCTATTTGAGCCTTGAATTCATCGTTCGAAACTATCTTACATATTTGTGATCCCTGCTTGTAGCTCAACAATATTACAATTTTTACATTTTTACAAGTCATCGGAAATCGAAACAAAAAATTCCATTTGTGAATGAAGCAACATGATGAAGTCTAAAAACTAAATTTAATGGTTTTATTTCCGTTTAATCTTGTAGTTTGGAAAGTTTCGGGATCTTAGTTTCTGCTGGTTAGAATATCATCTCATAATATTTCTTGTGATTTTCATTGAGAATCCTCGATATAATATACTGGAAGCGACAGGTTTTATAAACCAGTCATTTTTATTAGTGCATAATTTCCAGAGCTTGTATCAATGTTTTTCGCCGTCGTGTAAATTTGTATTAGAATAAATGGGTGATAACATTATAACGGGAAGTTCAAGGTCTGCAGCTAAAATTACAGGTGTTTATAATAAGGTATAAATGTCAGTTTTGTGAAGCTGGCATCGTAGCGAGCGAGAGGCCACAGCACAAAATATGGACATTGTCCAACATTCCCAGATGAAGAAATCATATTCCTATTTCGATTGATCTGAAAAAAAAATCACATGCATTGGAAGTAAAAATAGGATGTTCTAAAATTCAACAGCCGGAAATCCGATAAGAACTTTACAAGCAGCTTTACGTGCAAGCGTATCCATACCACAATACCATACAGATGGTTAACGCAGAACGGTTTCAATGTTTGCATTTCGAAATCTTGTTTCACGATTTTTCTGACACGGGATGCCAGATTACAAATCTGAAGCTTCTTCAGGGGAGAATGTTTTTTTTTGTAATGTATTTCGAGTATGAAAATAGATTGTCTTGAAAAAGAAAAGTTCCCACAATGCAGACTTAAAATAAAACCGTTACATGATTTGCGTTGGATCAAAGGCAGGTTATTTTTGATCAGAACGTATCTTATCTATACAATTTGAAACCATCAAACAAAACTGTCAACATAGGTTTCTCCAGTTTTTAAGTTGGTCTGGCTGGTTGGTTACGTAAATGAAAAAAATGGTACGTGGACAATTTTTTAAAAAATACTCTGATTTGTTAGACCTGAATTTATCAGTTTGTCTCAAAGTATATTTTCTTGTGAGTCGAATAAATATTTTTGGAGAAAAACTAAAAAAAATGTTGTGAAATATGTGATAAGAGTAATTTTTTGAAGTTTGTCTACGTAACAATCTTTTCAGTGTATGTGTGTATGTATCACGCGTACTTGCCACACCATTCTAGACGGTTGAAATTCCGAACATCCATTCATTATTATGGCTAAAAAAACGTATTTTTTGTTTTATTGATTACCACCTACCAACAGGCGAGAGAACTAACTTATCCATTGATTATCCTCCCCCCCCCAATATCCTAAATGATCACTCCCAAATTGGCATCTTTCCAAAAGATGTTCATCACGAGACAATTCCTATTGAGCGTTCAATATCTTTTTCAATGCAGAAACCCGAATTTCTTCGAATGTTATTCACAGGAATCTCTTTGAATTCTGATCACGGATGTTTATTTGATTCAAGAGATAAAATAAAATCGCCATCTTCTTTCTAAGCCATCTCTATTTTTTTTTGAGATACCGATGAATTTCGAATGTAAAATTCGTGATATTTTTTTCATCAAAAACAAGAATATTCCGTTAGTTTAAAAAGGTAGGGTCTACAACAAATGTGTCCTCTCCATATTCACCAATGGAACTGAAATATGGATTCCAATCAGAAGATCAGCCTTTAAGATAAGACCCACGCAGCATACACAAGAGAGGGTCAGAGTTAACACCACATTGATAGATCAATACAGTATATCAGAAAATAAACAGAGGTCAGAGATATGAAAGAAAGCATTAGATAACTTGGATTTCAATGGGCACACCATGTTGTGAGATCGTAAGATAACCGCTGTATACTACGACCCATAAAGTGGATCCGAGTGATCCAAGAGATCAATTAGTTGTGGACAAAAGAAAATAATGTGACGATTTAGATGTATTGATGAGATTTTGGTATCGTAACGCCCAAAATGGAGAAGTCTGTCGAATCTTGAGGTCTGTGTCCAACGACGAATGCTAAAAGGATGATGTTGGTGATGATGGTTAGCCATGACTTTGAACAATGTTTATTGACTCAATTCAACTCTGGAGTAACTTTTCACTGTCTTCGTTAATGACCCAGATGAGATTTTATGCATTTACCATATGTTGAGCAATAGAACTCACACATTTCTCGACCAGTGCACAGATGTTTTCACGCCAAGTTTTATCTAGTTAGATTTGCATGAAGTTGATGCGGCAAGCTCCGTGGATCAAACCTTTTCAGCCGGGGGATTGTTAAAAATTGGAATGTAATAGTCAATAAACAATAATGGTGCAATACAAATGTATTACGCAACCCAAAAATAATGTTCCCCTACAAAAACAAACGTATTATTATTTCCCAGTGCCCACTGTATCGTGTTATCAGGTCAGATGATGCGTCTCCATCAACAGTCAAGTGAGCTATTTAACATCTTAATCATGCAGTGGTTCTTATTTGCGTACACTACAGATGGTAGATAGAATGCCCATCGTGTAACAAGTTTCCCATCAAGATATGATCCAAATATGCCCTTTCTCCCCTGCAACAAAGTATATGTTTTGACCTCAGGAATACATCTCCCCTACTTGAAAAATGCCGGTGGATGTTTGTTGTCCATGTATATAAGTTTTCTACATTGGCTCTTGAATAAATAGGTGGCTTTTCAAAGCAACATCTTATGATATGGAGTCAAACAACAAAAAAGAAGTTGTGAAGTGCTTATTTCTGGCTATCTAGATGTGTCCAACATCTCTATAAATCATTTTGTCAGTTCCACTTGACTGACATCTAATATTCTTCTTATTTAATCATTAGTCTTCAGTTAATTGTTGTCATTTATCCTTTTTTTCTAAATCGATTCTGGTGATAGAAAAATGTTGCCGAGAATTCCCTCCCAGTGGTACGTTAGTTTTTTGTTAAAAACAATCATTTACAGTTTTTTCGTTAATTCTCGTGATAGATACAATATTATGTCATCAGCGTTCACAAGCAAGAGATTATTGATTAGAATTGTTTCTTTTAGATTGAATTCATATAATTTATGGTTTTCCTCTTAGTGGTACTCTTTACCGTTTCCTTCCAATGGTCCCTCTATCCACGGTCGCCCTTTCTTCGAGTCGGTACCGGGTGCAACTTGGAGCAAGTTGCAAGGGTTGTGGGATAGGAGCCATTTGACAGCCATTGATCCATTGGAGGAGATGCATCGGCTATTATATATACAACAACAACAGAGGTGAAAGTGTGGACAAATTAAAAAACAGAGTAATTTCTTTGTATGACAAGGCTTTTCCGGGTGAAATCGAGAGCCCCTTAAACATAAAAATGGTGAGCTTATACAATTAGGAATGGACTAAGAAACATAGAAATTCAACAACTGCCTATTACATAGAATCCCCAGACACTGAAAAAGCAACTCAGATATCGCTAGAGGAATCTTCCACCCTAAGCCAGCCGAAAAGGTTGGCTTTCGAAGAACCTATGGAAATAGACCACCACATACGACGAGTAGAAAGAGAGACTATAGACAGGTATAAAGAGAGAACTAGTTTCCGAATAGACGAAGCAAAATGTTGACCTGAGAATTGGAAAGAAAAAAATACACATAGAAATAAATGACCACCCAATCGGAGAAATTTCAACCAACCATACACCACTTGTTGGTGATGCAGTCGGAAAAGTCACGTTCGGAAACAATGTCTGGCTTTTAAGGGAAACTAAAACCGTTCGTCCGAAAAAAAACGAAGTCACTGATCGGTCAGGTGTACCAAGGCTAAAAATAAATGCTATGGGAAACCTCAGTACAATCAAAATTTTGCAAATCATAAGCACTTGTCGATACTGTTGCTGTCACCTCCATCATCCACGGGAGCATATCCCAGGCTATTAAACAAAAACTAACGCTTGTGGATTATGAAGTTGACTTGCAAATCGCTAACAGGTCGTTATCATCAGTTAACAGTACGCCAAAATTGACCTTTTTAGTCAGAAAAATAATAACCAATCACAGATTTCACGTTGTGAAAAATTCAAACAAAAATATGAAATTAGGATGTGTTTAGTTGCAAGTAAATGTTTCGCATATATCCTATGACCTCACAGAGTTATGCATTAGAGGTGAATATGTGTCATTGGAACAGAATCATTTCATAGTACATATAGCGGGCTTGACTTTCAATACAGCATTGAAGCCCCAGACAACAACTATATGCATGGTTACAAGTAAAAACAAATTGGATAAGCGTAGGTAATATTGTATTGAACTGCAAAATTCTTGATATCTAAGAAATTTCTCCGGAGTATTGGTCAATAATGCACTATTGAGACCAGGTGACCAAAGAAAAATACCTGGGGTCATCACAGATATTACAAACCAGGCAATAAAACTGGATTGTATGCGTATGATAGGGAGCAGAAGTAGCAGGTGCCAAGAATAGCAGCGGTAATCATAATTCAAGCCGCACAGAGGTACCGAGTCAGTTTAGAGCCCCGATCAAAAAATTGATAGAGAATAACATGCATTTATTTGCAGGATAAAGATCTTGGTAGAACTAATACTGGAGAGTTTGAATTATGATCCTTTTAAAAAAGAGCCAGTACTGCACACCTCTAGAACAGTGAGATGACGTAATTAGAGTAATAAATGAAATGTTGCAAGCTAGAGTTGATAAGAAACCCTTTCGTCCCAAGTCATTACTTATAGATTTAGTCAAAAAGAAGAGAGGAAATAATCGTTTTTGTGCAGATAACAGAGCATCGAATAATGTCACAAGGAGCAACGCATATCATCATCCGATTATTGATGATATAATAGCTACTTCAGGGGAATTGAATATTTTTCTCAATTAGACTTGAAATCCGGGTACTGGCAGGTGGAACTTGACGAAAATGATAAGAAGGCAGCTTCCACTAGTCATGAATGACTTTTTTTAAATTTAAAGTCATGTGTTTTGGATTTCTTTTTTGTTAAAAGCTAGTTACATCAACCAGACCAGAACTTTCGCCGGATTTATAGTAAACTAAGGTAATTACACACGTCCCAGTAACACTTGGAATCGACTCACCATTCTATAAAAATAAAAAGGTAAAAAAAAACAAAGTAAAATTAAGTAAATAAATAAAAACTACGAGAAATATGAGAAGAAAAAAAAAAGGAATTTTGAAGTACATAAATAAATCATAATAACCAGTATGACCTCTCAGTTTCTCTGTATCTCTCAGTAATGCATCCCGGGTAGTCTATTGTAAAGAGAGAATAGGTATAGTCCCTTTGTGAGTTTAAAACAGAAGGTTAACTGTGTCCGCTAACAAGTTTTCACGTGAAAATGTTGGCAAAATGTCTATCCGACGATTAGGTCAATTTTCTAAAATATAGGCCTGTCGGTATCAATCTTTGAACTTATGATCGGCCCTCAATGGGAAAATGAGAGAGAATCTCAATGAAAATAAATGGGCACTCTGGTTGTCGATTAAAAGCGTAAAAAAACAAACAGTTGAGATCGCGATTGGTGGCCAAAATGAATGAATAAAAATTCACTTCGTGCCCAACAATTGACTGAGGAGGGGCAGCTTTTACCCCTGGAACAGGACATGTATTGTCCACGCCTCTTTCTATAGGATCATTTATTGAGTTTTTCTTTACACAGAGACATTCACAGAGACTTTACCATAGACAAATTTGAGAAAGAATCTAGGGAGATTATTTATTTCAGTTCCCGAATATCTCCTCTCAAGATGAACTGCGAATCTGTCCCCTAAAATAGAGTGTGTATGTAACTCATGCTTCTTGTATACTGATTTTGTGTGTATAAGCAGACATTTTCAAAAACTTTCACCACCGAGTTTCATTTCCTAACTTTTGATTTTAGTTTTTCTATTTTAGGAACGAACTTTCGTATTTTTCTGTGAGAAAATTTTCTCTTCTTTAAATATTGTTGGAATTGAAAAGTCAGACTATTTATGCTGATGATTGTGTTAAGTCTTTTGCTATATTAAATGCATGTTTATTACTGCCTCTAATCTGTAAACTTAGTTGAAGCTCCACGGTCACTCGCTGTGAAATGTCTAAATAATTTAATCAATCTGATTAATTTAGACAGATGTAGAGGTATCAACAGAAAAAATGATATTTCTTTTAAAAATACGCGGGGATCGATATTGAAAAATGCAGCTGTATGGATTCAGTGTGTTCAACGATGAAGGGGTCCTTATGGGGTAATGGATGTTTTCGTTTACCGCAAAGCTCGAGTGTTGTTTGTCACTGCAGAACATTCTGCGTTGTTTTAAACATATATCTATGAAGACGTGTACCTTAGAGAATGATAAGCATTTTGCTGACCCACAAATCTTTTTCAGACAAAACGATTGTCTAGGTAGGGTTTGTTACTGGAAAGAACATTTGTTTATTTTCATGGCTTGACTGACTCAGTCACACGACGTATGTCATCTACATTCTTATCAAAGTGCATTTTTCAATAAAAGGCTGTTCTCAGACTTTGGTCAACAGAATACGCCAAGAAGCGAGCCAGCAGTTTTTACTGTCAACCTCAGAGGAAATATCCTCCACCCTCATTTGCACCACAGCCAATTTCCCTACCTTGTAATTTACATGCACCGTGTTGCATTTTCTGACACGATTCATAAGCCTCGGAATCCCAAAGTTAAGAAAAGTAACTCTAGCATTCTCTTCTTTTTCGTCTGGGTTACTTTATGCCTAGATTGCAGACACGTAAATCACGGGTCCTACCTTTTAGCTGTTGCACTATATCTCTTTGGTTGCTCATTATCCAACCACACATGGGTACATCTTTGGAATTCCCTTTTCGTTTTTTTTCAACTATCGAGCACATGAGTTTTGTGAATCTCTTCTTCACGCCAAGACCGAATAGTTTCCAATTAAAATCCTCTGACATTAAATCCAGAAAATACCAGTCACTCCAGATAACCCATTAGTAGTACAACGAGCATTGCTTCTCGTATTTGAAAATTTTTCATTTTCTGAGAGCACAAGTCGACAGAATATTTAGCTGCTTGTATGCTTCAATTTTGCTGTGCACTGGGATATTTTTGGAGAGTCCCAAGGCTCATTACTCTCTTATGTTGATTGTTTGATTTTTGAAACAAAGGATGTCCTCTTTTTATTAATAATCATTTTCTTTCGAGATGTTACAAACCACATTTAGAACCATACAGATTCGACCAAATGTGTACTGTCTATATGTAACACTTAGAAAATCCCTATCAATGGACACTAATGCAAATAAAGAAATAAAGAACTTTATCAATTACATTTACTTAGTATATTAGATAAACAAAGACAAGAAAAATGATAAGAGTCAAGTTGCCTCCCTGTATATCACTTGGGCTGTTATTATAAGAGTCATATTGATGTGGAAAAAAAAAATATTGTTAAACAACCCACCATAGACGGCAGGGTTTATCATTTTCCCCTTTTTGTTCCCTTTCTTACTTTCCTTCTTTCTTTTTTGGTCAAATTCTTACTGATTTTTTACTTTATCTTCCTAACATGATAATGATGACTCTGTGGAATTTCTGGTCAAGACTAAAAATTGGAACGTTTAAAATAATGGATGGAGAGAGGAGGGAAAAAAAGAGAAATGCATAATAAGTATAATATCCCTACGTCATCAATCAACGAAAGAAAGAAAGAAAGCAAGTAAGAAGGAAAGGAAGGAAAAATAAGAAAGAGAGAGAAAGAGAGAGAGAGAGAGAAGGAAAGAGAGAGAGAGAGAGAGAGAGAGAGAGAGAGAGAGCAAAAAGTGAGAATTAAATAGGGAATGAGAAAATGGAAAACTACTGATGCTAGTTTCAAGTTAATGATCGAATTGGCCCGAATCATATCTAGAATTATCTAGATCTTCATGCTATTTATCCAGAAAAATATCTAGATACCCTTTCATTGAATCATTTCTATGCCAAAATTCAAAGATCTTTTTCAGATAGGTGAATTTTTTTTTGACAAAGTCGAAATATTCAAAAGACAAACAAAAAAAACCCAACAAAACTTCTGTCAGAGTTGAGTTTGACCTTGAAGCAGATTCTCTTATCTTTTGTTCCTTTTTTTTCTTCCTTTGCTTCTCCATTATGTTTTGTGTGCACAATCATCACTGGCTGCGTTTATAGGTTTTGTCAGCCCATGTTTAAGTGGTTGGGGGACTGCCAGGAAGGGACCAGCCAGCTGTAGCAACTGTCAAGATGTAGCTTTTGTTTCTGTCAGAGTAATCTTTTCTTAGATGACTTGGATTATAAGGCTATAAGAGTCCAATTGTCGTGCTATTTACTTGTAGTTTGAGGCAAAAGTGGATTCATGACTTTCATGAGGGCATAATTGCAAAGTGACCGTAAACGGACCTGGCCAATTCTAGAACTTGGTCCGACGATTCTCCTTTTCTTTGGTTGAATGGTTGTAAGCATTGATATCTTGCCTGCTTAGAAATGTGCATGCCTCTCGTAGACCTACGACCTTTTTTTATAGCCTTATATTTCAAATGTTGTCAGATGAAATTCACATCCTGAGTAGCGATTCTCCTGGGGGGATATTTTGGACAAAGCTTCATTTTTTTTTCAAAATCTGCCATAGTGATTTGAGGGAAAGTCTTCAATGGTAAGTCTACGATGTATAAAAGGTGAAAATATGCACTTAATCCACTCAAAACGATGCAACTTGACAAACTGACTCAAGAAAGGGAATGAAGGTGTATCTTAGATGCATACCCAACCAGAAAACACTCATACCTCCTTTAATAGCATACACTACGTATAACGGGGATGGAAAAAAGTTCATGTAAAGCTATGATGTTGGAGAAGTAACTGTAAGTTTCGATTTTTGATTTTTGGACTATTCTTCCAATGTATTGGAAACATAATACTCTTGGGGAAAAGAATTATCCACCCCAAAATTTCATCAATTCTCCCTTAACCCATAGCTTAACGTCGACAATGTCACTGAAATTCATTGAAAATGTTCGTGATATTGTATAGACGAACAATCAATCATATTTTAGACCCCTGCCAGACAATATATAAAACAATTTTCTCCATCGAAAGAATTTCCGAATCCCTTTTAAAACTTGATCAATTGTTTCTAAGCCTATGGCCAACTCATCTACAAGGTGTCATCAGAATTCATATGGAATTTTTGGAGAAAATGTACGAACAGACAGACGGATAGACTAAAAGACATTGGTGAATCCAGATCTCTTTTCCAGTTCCATTGCTAGAATTAAATAACTGAGCATTCTGCTCGTTACATCGGTTTTTGTACGATCACTGAAAATAAGTGACATCAAGCAAAGTCATTACCTAGATTGGTGACCGTCTGGAAGTACAAGGCGGTGTAATCAGTTTGGGGAGTATTCCCGACAGTCATGCTGATCGCGAAACTTATTGGAGACTTCTCATTTTGGAAGCAATCTGTATAGCCGAGAAGTTGGATGGAATTCAGCCACAATACTTCGACCCTACTAAGCACCCAAGAGTAGTTGCTTAAAAGGTCAACCTTGTCTGAGAGGGACCTTAGAACTCAAGAGCAAGATGATTAATTCCGCTATCATCTCTGCTTTTTTTCAGCACCAACATTTTTTCGCCACCACTGTACCCATTCGAAACTGCCAAAACTAAATTTCCACACCAGGAACTGCAATGCGTATTGATGATAATAAACATTTGCACAATATGGTCTAAACTACTGGGAATGAAATATGACTAGAATGACGGAAGCAAATAATGAAAGCTCTTCTTTTCTTCGTTTTCTTTCGATCAGGATCGGAAATTTCAATAGGATGATATACAGGGTGTCTCAAAAATGTATATACATTTTGACAAATAAGAGCTTGAAATTCTATGGATGGGAGTAAGACGATGTTCTTTTCTTAAAGAAACATATATATATATGTATAACAGCGTAGAAACGTAAAAGTGCTTGTGTAGGGAATCCTTGCTTCATTATAATTTGAACTCTACGCTATATCAACTACATGTTCAATGTAGAATGTACTGAGCACTTCATGAAATAAACTCATCACTCTTAGGATATTGTATCATATCATATTGTATTCCTGATTTCTGATGTGTATCATTCATACACACACACACATATATATATATATATATATATATATATATATATATATATATATATATATTGAAACTTGCATGTTTCTGCTAAAAAAAACTTTTGTGAATTCTATAAATTTTATACAGTTCTTTATCATCTTACGGTGTTATGCGAGTTGATTGTATTTCAATTGCTGTTAAGGTAACATGTTCAATTTGTTCTATGATGGTTTTATTTTATTATCATCATTCAAATTTTGATCATTATATCATTATCATGTTATCGTTATGAGATCGTCCACTTTTTTTTTTACCAAGGACCTGTCTTGTGTATTCAGGGTTAAGCCTTCTTTAACTGAGATAACTCGTTCATTGTAAGCATTATGCAATACGTTTCCATATGAAGAGAGCACTCTGGTTGATGGGGAATTCAAGCAAAAATAGGATTTATCGCTCAGATTTAGCATTACTGACCGTTCAGTTTCATGGCACAGCGGTAGGAAACCGGCCTCCGGATCTGAAGCAAAGGTTTCAATCCCACCTCGTGGTACTGGATGGGATAACGGATTGTCCATAGTAATACTGAAGAGTTGTAATACAGCTATCAGTGGATGATGCAATACATATATATATATATATATATATATATATATATATATGTTTGTGTATAGTGTCAATTTTCATCGAAGGGTTCTGTTAAGATTTATAGATAGTATGGTTAGTTTTGCTCACAGAAAAGCATATTTTGTTGTCGAATTAGGGTCCATTTCTCTTTTGAAAATCGCCCAACTAGCAGGAGCGTAGGGTCCAGTTCAGCATAATAATCACATTATGAATCAACTCCTTAAACCTCTATTTTTCCTTTCCATATCTGGCACCTTTCTAGGAGGTTTGAGTGTCCAATGGATTGAAAGTACATCAATTAAGAGAAAGCAAATTTAAAATTTCACCTTTGGTGTTCGAATTCTGTCTACTGATTCCATTTTCAAGGCTTTCAACCACTTCCCGCCTATCAATTTCCCTATAAATAAATAAATAAATAAATAAATAAATTTTTGACCAAAAGCTTACAAATTATGACAATGTCGGGTTACATGATGCTGTGTAAAAAGCTGCATCTTCACGCAGTTTGACCAGACATAGTAATAGGATCCCAAAGGGACCTCTTAGGTCAATTTTCAACTATCATATGTTGATCTCTGGGTCCACTTATCTTTACGGACACGTTTGTGCATCCTTTGTTGATGCTGTTTTCGAGTCAAAAAGCCATGTACAAGCAAACAGACATTCGTTGTGTTTATCTATATCAATAAATACCGTGGTTTGTGGCTTCGTAATGCTAAAATTGTGTGTAGATTAGCTCCAGCTTTCATATTTTGTATGCATTGCTCTATCATATCCAAATACAATTATATATAAAAGAAGATTCACGTACTTACAACAGAATACGGACCATTTTTGAAGTTTATGTATATGAGTACCAGATCAATAAAGTTGGAGATCAGTTTTCCGTTGTTATGAAGTAATAAACTAATCCCCCCATGATTAATACATACTACTGCAAGGAGGGTGATTGGTTTCTATTGCTTTTTAGTAACCAACTGATTCTCTCATGACTTCTACATCAATATCAAACGCTTCACAGACCAGATGTACATATTTCATTTGGTAAACAAAATAACAGAATATGTCTGAACAAATGGGTATGAAAGCGAAAATTATTTTCTTCACTTCCAAATTAACCCCACTCAATATATATATATATATATATATATATATATATATATATATATATATATATATAATGAAATGAAAGATTTGCCACAAAAACATGTTTATGTTTCTGTCCTCTTGAGTCTCCTTCGGGCATTATTTTATAACTTCATTTTTTTTCTATTTAGTGAAATTTCTATCAAATAAGATATTCTCACCGTCGCCCAAAATATAGACTTACTGAACAGAAAAAATGAAGTGGCTGGAAAATGTCGACATCGCTCAAAATTTCAATAACAAACACAATTCAACACCTCCCATGGAAGTATACGAAAATCAACCACCATAGTGATCACATTTTTCTCGTTATTATCATTATTATCAGTAGTAGCAGTATTACTATTAATAATATTAGCAGTATTATCATACCCCCAGCCATATTGAGCATAACCAAAACACCTTTTCATTGTTATTTTAGATATATAGATGCAAACCCACGAAGAAAATCAAGGAGATCAAACATTAACAACAGAAGTCATGTAAGGGTGACCCTTAACACTGGGGGTAGATGAAAGTAGGAAAATTTATTTCTTGAAACAGAATGCACCATTAAAAGCTGATAGATTAACAACAAACTGATAAAGAAAGTGTCTTCTGTATACCCTACTAATTCCTAACTGGATAGTAAATTATACCCACAATGTAACACACAACTAACAATGACTATCAACTAAACAATGAAAGGAAAAAAGAAGAGGAAAGCTATATAGATAGAATAAGACAGAGGTTTTCTACCAAGGAAAAAAAGACACGTACTCATTAATGTCCTAAATAAGGATCAAAGTAAACTGAATCATTTGCCTGGAAAATCCCCCAAAAGATAGAAACATAAATGTGTTTGAGCAGGAAATCCATTATTTACCCATATTTAAAGCACTACTTTGATTTGATTTGAAGCTGAATGTATCGAGCAGTTTGTGAAATAAACCCAACACACTTATACATTGAATTACAGATTTGTATTTTGGCATATATATATATATATTATATATATATATATATATATATATATATATATATATACATTTCGGTTGGCTTGATATATATATATATATATATATATATATATATATATATATATATATGTATATATATATATATGAAGAGTAATACACCAAAATAGCTGTCTGTGAATGATTCAATTATCATTATACTTGACGCTCTCTTATTCAGGCTTGAGCACTCTTTAAGTAAGGCAACTCGTTCATTATAAGCTATATAGCAATGTTCTACCAAATTTGGAGGAGAGCACTCTTGTGGATAGGGAATTGTGCATTAGTAAATACAAGTCTAACTGAGCGACCAGTTCTGCATAAAGCAAGGGTAAGATGCCAGCCACTGGGTCCGAAGCGAAAGTTTCGATCCAATCTCGTAGTAATGGATGGGATAGTTCTATTACAACGAAACAATTATCTACAGAACTTTATGGTCAGTAAGGTTGAATTCAAGTGATATATTTATTCACGCATATATTCCCCATCCACCAGACTGCTCTATTCCCATTTCGGAAGATATATATATATATATATATATATATATATATATATATATATATATATATAATTTGCAACGGAAACATGTCTATATTTCTGTATTTTTCAGGAGAATGAGTTGGATGCGTGAACAGAATTATGAAATATAAAAATGAAATTTGGTTAAAATGCCGGCACTTCTCAAAATTCCTAATCAAAGACATAATGTAATCCCCCTCATCGAGGCACACTAAAAATTAACCACAATACTTATATTACTCCTTCCATTGTTATTATTAACAATAACAGTGGAAACATTACTATTTCTATTAACTTATTATTATTTTATACACCAAACCACCTTAAGAACAACCTGATTACCTTTTCATAATTATTTTTGTTATATAAAAACATTTTGAAGCAAGGATAAATAAAACAATTAAACCAACAACTCAGGTCATGTAAAAGTTAACCCAAATTATAGTTAGCAGATAGAATTGAGGATTAAAAAATTCTGGGAGGGGAAGCATACGATTAACAGCTGATGTTTTAACAACGTACTGATAAGAGAAGTGTATTCAGCATCCCCTGCTAATTTATAACTACCAGACAGGAAGTTATCTCCTCTGTGTAAAACAACGAGCAATAGCCAATAACTAAACAGCTTGAAAAAAAACAAAAAAACAAAGAAAAGACATGTAAAAAAAAAAAGAAGAATGTTTTCCTCCCAGAAAAATGGCCCTTAACCCAACCCTAAAAAACAACCTTATAGGAATCTAAAATGAATCGAATAATTTGCCTGCTGGAGCCGAAAAGGGCAGAAACATAGATGTATTTGTGTAGTTGATCCTTTATTTCATTTCATTTGCTGTACTTTGAGTTGACATAATGTCAAATGCTGAATTTATCGTGCACTTTATAGAATGAACCCATCGCTCGTCAAATATTTCTTTATTTCAAATTGTTTTATATTACATTGTATTGTATCCCCGATTTGTATATATATATATATATATATGTGTGTGTGTGTGTGTGTGTGTATGTGTGTGCGTGTGTGTGTGTGTATATATATATATATATATATATATATATATATATATATATTCTATTTACTCATTGTAAATGCTATTCATTTGCTTTGTGTAAGAATGTTGAGCACTCTCAAACAAAGAATATTTATATAAATATATATATACACGTGTGTGTATATATATACATATCTATCTATCTATCTATTCTTCTATCTATCTATCTATCTATCTATCTATCTATATATATATATATATATATATATATATATATATATATATATATACATATATATATATATATATACATATATATATATATATATATATATATATATATATATATATATATATATATATATATATATATATATATGAAAGATGTATTTCTTACCATTAAAAAGCAAAGTTGAAAAAACACCAAAAGCCAAAAATGTCGACATTTTGAAATGTAATTCCACAGACTCAAAATGTGGCCAAAAAGTTCTAGGAGAGGCAGATACGTTTTTACTGCTAGAGGATGAGTTGGTCTTTGGGGAATCAGAAAAGGAATTCTAGGCGGGGTCAAACTGCCGGCATTTTGTCTTCTTTTTTTTCCCGGTTAATCACTCGTTGCCTAACTCAATTTCGAATAGCCTTTGAGGGTTATAGGATTAATGGTTATTTGTCTGCACTAACGTACAAAAAATGCTTCCAACAGAAACTGGTAAATATGCACATGTGCTGAGGCGTGTGCCAAAAAAGATGGACCAAAGTCATCGTACAGTGTGCTGCATTCGGGGTGATCAATTAAGAAAACTTGAAAAAAGGGTGATCACTCTTCTTCGTTGGACACTGATGGCCAAAAATTGTGAATATTTAGGAAACGAGCATAAACTTACATTACCAATTGACCCCTCACTGAAAACCTATTTAGGGGGGAATTTTTTGACGGAGATGATGAGAAAAGTTTTTTTTTTCTAAGTATAATCAGGAGTAAATGTTCAGATTTTTTTAGCCTTGCATTGGTGCAGCCTATTTGTGTGATGCATAGCCAGCCAACCAGACTGACTTAGAGACTGAAAAATCATATGCTGACAGTTTTGATGACAGTTTTCAGTTGCCAGTTTTTAAAAAAATATATTCATTAGATATCTATTAGACTGGTACAAGGCTTCTACAGTGAGGCATACAAAGTGAGAGCTTATCTATACTTCCTGAATCCATGGAAATTCCACGGATATTTACAACTGAATTTATTCAATGTCTTATGTCTTTGCTCTCCTTGCTCCTTTGATTTTTATCCTTTCATTCCCTCCCTTACCCTCCTCCGGCCATGATCGTATCTCAATATTAAAACAGCACTGATTAATTTCTTATGCAAGAATGTTTTGTACCCACTCAGTGGCTTTTTCTCACTCCACTTTCTTTCTTACCTAAATATTGAACTACCTTGCCTTTTTTCTTTTATACCCTTTTATTAAACTTCTTTCTTTCCTGTTCTCTCTATTTTATCCCTTTACCCATCATCATCATCTTCAGCAGCAGAATCCTCGGCATCGGCAACATTGGTAGCAGCAGCAGCAGCCTTTCAGTGCCTGTCGTGGAGTGAAGACCTTTCCCTAGATTTGCCAAACCTCTCTATCATGGCCGTTGCAGAGCCAATACTTCCTGAACACAGTTTCGCATTTGTTCTAGAGGTGTCCGCTTAGTGAGTCTTGATATCCAACAGTTGTTAGACATGAACCAACAACACAAGAAACCGTCAACAAAAACTGTTACACAAAATATCCACATATGTTCCTCCAGTTTTCAAGTCAGTTTGGCTAGCTGGCTGACCACAGATGTAGGTAACACGTGTACAATAGGACTAAAGGGCTGAAAGGTTCAACATTTACTCTTTATAATCCTACAAAAAACTTTTGTTTTCTATTTTTTGAAAATTCACCCACTAAATTTGCATAGTATCCTTATGCTAAATTGGTCACTTATTTAGTGGCTGTTTGTTTGTTTGTTTTTTAATTCCAGGAAGGAGGGTTAATTTACAATGTAAGAGTAGGCCAAATTGATCCCTCATTTTGTGTCCGGCAGCAATAACGTTTGTATTTTGGAGAGTCAGTTTTTCTTTAATGATCATCATTAGCTTTTTAGCGTCCGTCGCTGAATACAGACCTTCCACGGTATTCACCAGGCCTTCCTACCACAGGCAACGTGAAGCCCATACTTTCTGATCTTGTTTACTTCGTAATGCCTTATCTTACATTTGGCCGGTCATAGTTTCACACATGATCTTTAAGGATCCATGTTGTTGGTTATAATGTGCCGCAGTTGTCTGACATTTTCACAACATGATAAGTCAATAATGCTTTGAGTTTTTCGAATGGATCCCATGATGTCCCTGATTCCTGTTTTTTTCTCTAGTATACTGTGATATTTTTTCCTGGATCTCTTCATGTGATGTGGAGCAGGATTCTGTCGGGTGCATGTTGCATGGTTCTCAGACTGCCCAATTAAATTTGAGATAAAAACTTATAGATTCGTTATTCCTTTTATTCTTTCCAATATCTAACCGCTCACCCCGAGGAGGTTGACGGTTTACATATTTTTTTTCTTGTTGCAATCAGTTTATACACCTTCGACTGTTGTGATTTGATTCCTTAACGATCTTTCTTTTTCTTTCCTTTTGTCTCTCTGTCTTTCGATGCATTCTGATTCGCGCTACGTCAAACGAACTAACCATCCACTTCTCTATCTCTGCTTCTCCAACGAACCATTCCTTCCATACATAGAAAACCAGTGGCACATTTTCATGCTTCACTCCAATAGCGATTCATCTCGGTACTACGCTTGACCTCTTATGCTAAAGACTTTATTTACGTCACCACTTGTTCGTTATCTTTTTTACATCGATTCATTCATTCGTGTCTCGAGGCTCGCAGCCAGGCCAATCAGATGTTTTGAGGGCGGACAGGCGTGAGGCTGAGCTTTCGGTTTGCGTTACTGAGCGTACTGTTAAGATTGGATTGGTCCCCAGGAAGGTCAATGATATCCCTAAGGAAGGCTTTTTATATGATTCCAAGCTTCTTATAGCATCTGGTAGCCTCCCAATGGTTACCCATCTAGGTACTGACCAAGCTGAAAGTTGCTCACCTCCGGTGATCAAACAAGAACCAGCGCGCCCAATGCTACATGGGCAATCTATCTTTCTCGCTCTATATTTCCCAATTTTCTTCCTGTTATTAGAAATTGTCGACCAGAACTCTCAACAAAACACAAAGTTGGTTTCTTCCGTTACCAAGTCGGTCTGGCTGTAAAAACTCGGTATCAAGCATATAAGCTATAGCAATGGGACTAAAGGGCTAAAATTTCCAACGTTTTCTCTTCATTATGAATAGGATAAAATCTTCTTTTGATCTTTTTTCTCGATTTCCTGCTGAATAGATCTTTTAGTGGGGATTTCCATTGACTGCATTCCATGTTGAGGGTGATCAATTGAAAATAGGAAAAGGGTTGATCAATGCACATGTAATGGCCGTTTTCTGGAAATTCCAAATATTTCTCCACATTTTCAACTTGTGGTCTGCTTGAACTGGAGATCAAGTGACAACAAGTCTCCTCTCTTTTTCAACATTTTCCTCGGTATCAAATTCCCGTAGCCTCATAAATTGCCCGACCAGTGGGGTAATGATTCATATTCCGGGGCTACAATCTTGAAAGCTCTGCACGAAAGAAAATCATACTTAACAACGCATGGAAAGATCACAAGACAGCACAGTATATATATAAACTGGAGTCAGAGGTCTCTGTTCAGAAAACTAAAACTACAATGGTTGTGTTGCAAAATTGTTAGACAACTGCTGGATATCACTACTCACAACATGGATCCTCAGATATCATTTAGCAAAACCGTGGCCGGCAGAATATAAGATGGCGTGACAATGAAGACAAGTTTGAAAAATATTGGCTCTGCGACGTCCATGATGAAGAGATCTCATATATTTTTGGAAAGGTCTATGTTGTGGGTTCAATCTTTATTTTAAGTTTATGCAAAATTCAGGGGGGGGACGTGTTGTCACTTGATCTCCAGTTCAAGCGGACCATGGGTTGAATATGATAGAAAATGTGGAACTTACCGGAGAACGTTCATTACATGCGTAACATTCATACATGTACAAATGCATGCACAAACGTACGCACACACACACACACACACACTAAAAAACACACACACATATCTATAAGAAAAATAACGAAAGGATTCAGATCTCTTAAAGAAAACATATGAATAAATACCATATAAAGGTGAACTACAGAAGATCAGGATCTAAAGAACTCCATATATCCCAAAGAAATTCCCTTTTATTGAGTACAGCTTGAATCTTTACTTGAGGTTTGGTGGCTTTGTTCAAAGCGAAATCGAAGACCAAAGGAGAAGACTTCAGAAACTATAATAATAACAAGTCTGGTCAGTTACTTAAAGGAAACCGTTAAGTGACCAAAGTATTTTGGTTGCATGCTTTGTCGGGGGGATCAATTAAGATAATGCAGAAAAAGGCGATAGATGAATAAATAACTTTTCTGCGTTTCTTTGGACAATACGCTTTTTAAAAAGTCTGAATTAGGAAGACAGAAGTAAGAGTAAAAGTCGCTGGGAATGAAGTGAGAAACCACTTTAGCATAATCTTGAATTGGACCCCATTGTAAAATTATTTAAAGGACAAATTTGAAAGAAAAGTATTTTCCCTATGATAATAAGTAATGAATATTTTCAGTCTTCTAACCCCATTGATATGGCCTGTACATGTGTGGCTGACTACCTGGCTGTGTATACATAACCAGCCAGCCAGACACACCAACTACAAAACTGAAATAGACCTATGTTGGCAGTTCTTGTCACAGTTTTGGTTTCTAGTAATAATTATGTAATAAGTTTACGTCGTCATCAATGTTTGTTAACTTAGATATTACTATTAAACATTAGTTTTATACTTTGTTCTCAGACGTCTTAACAGCACAAGCTTTGATACTGCGAACGGAAATTGACTGGTTCTAAGCCAAACATACACGCCTCAAATCCTGAAAGAGGGTGATACATTTAACATTAGGATATAAATGGAATGAGGAGTAAAATGTAGATGTCAATACGGGGCTACATTAAAGATGACGACAGTACATAGTTCTGGATGATGTCCTTTAGCAAAGAAAATCTGATATTTGATAGCACAACGTAGTTTAAATAACCACAGAAAAATCCTGTAAGTGTGTATTTTTCTTCACAACTGCAGATTATTGAAACTTTCAAAAGAAACTTGTACCCTGCTCTGCGCTCAGACTTCAAAATAAGCCGATGAACGATAAAAATCATTATTCGTTTTGATTCGTCTTCTGTTAAAATCTCCAGACACTGAAGAGTTCCAAAGAAAGACGTCTGCCTTGTACAGCACTCAGTTTTCAAAATAAGCCAATGAGCAATGATAATCGGAATTTTGTTTCAAACTGTGACTTAATTGAACACTGATCGTCAGTATGACGCAATAATTTTGTCTGGTTGAAATAATAATGTTCACATTGAATACTTGAATATCCGTTGCAGACGTATTCACAGAATGGATTACAATGAAATGGGAAAGGGTGTAATATTCTTTCAGTTCGACTCGGAAAAACGAATGTAATTTTGTTGCAGGTCGACGAAAGTTATTTGAACACTGTTAAATGTATCGCTATTCCTATTTAAACAAGATTTTTTACCCAAACTATCAATGCACTATTCTTCAGTTTTGTCTGGCTGTCTAGCTAGCCATGCATGAATCACACGTACAGAGTACTCCAATGGAGCTAGAAGGCTGTAAATTCAAGCATTACCCTCATCATGTCTAGTAAAAACGTTTTATTTGTTTTTCAGGCTCCTCCCCCCAGTAAGTATCGGGGGGATTTTCAAATGTAAATTTATGCTAAATTGGTCCCCTGATTTATATCAGATAGTATTCACGCTTGTTTTTTTTTGTTGAAAAATTAGATTTTTCATGGTGATCACTGTCAAACAAATAGTGATCCAATAACTTATTCATTGATCACCCTTCTTTCCAATTGTTGATCGATCACCTCCCATACGGTTTCTATTGAGTGACTAACCGGGCCTTTCTTTTACATTTTCTTTGAACTACTTTGTTCCATACACTTCTGCTGACCTTTATAATCCCGACTCTTTCTACCCAAAGGCAACATTTCCTCACCTTTTTTTTTATATCTATGTCCTTGGCACTTGGTCCTGTAACTCATTGCAGAGTTTTTCTTACCCCCGTACCTTGAAATTGGGGCCCTCATATTTTCACGACTGTGTCTTGGGCTAGATAACCCAACGGAGTCTATCCCTCTCCAGATTGTCTGAATCTTATTTATGCTTAGTTAGAGGGCTGAAAATATTCATAGCTTATTATTCTAGGGAAAAATACATTAGCATTGAGTACCATTTTAAAATTTTTTCAATATGACCCAGCTGGACTAGGGGAGAACACTCTACTGATCGGCCACGGTCAGCGGCTTGAACACTTATCATAAATCCTAAATTGAATTTCCGTTGTTTTCTTTCTATAATATACTGACACTAAGTTCTCAAGTTGGTTAAACCTTGCGTGAAATTGTCAGCCTGATTTAAAAATCTCACCCGGGAATCGTCGATGCATAAAATTGATGATATGATTGATGACACAAGTTGTAAATCATAATGTTTTACTGATTATGTATTGATGTGCAAACTGCAAATGGTTTAAATGATCTCGCAGTGCATAGAAATTGAAATAGACTAAACTGATGGAACTGAAGTAAAACAAAGCATAAAACATGAAGCCAGATATTTGTGATTTTGAAGACATCATATCACGACTGTTACGACCAAATAGCGTTGAATACCCAAGTTCTTGTACAATCAACGAGGTTAAGCAACGTCGAAGCTGGAAATCTACTAGATGGGTGACAAACTGAGTATAAGAGTTTATGTAATTGGTAGTGTATCATGCAGACAGCCTCGGGTAACGATCCTGTTAATCATCCCCCAGAGAGAAAACTGATCTCTACCATACGTGCAATAATGCAAACTAAACTCTATCTTCATCTGATAACCCCACCCTGAACAATCTTATTGGCCTGGTTATAAGCAGCAAGGAACAAACGAATGAACGTCACGACTTCGAGTGACTTGGTAATCGGGACATAAGATATAGTGTCCGAGAAAATGATTTACAGCTTTTACCTAAAGAGATCTACCGTGACATATAAAAAAATATTGTCGTGGTGCAGGGATGATACCTTACGTTTAGCAGCACACGGAGTGGAATCGACGAGCTGGGTTCAAACCCCGAAGCCTGGAACAATTCTAAAAGTGATTCAGAGTTCTTCGGTATTTTAGATTAAGCATTTTTATGACAGTAAGAGGATAGCTTAATACTTTATTCTTTCACTAATTTCCCGTTTAAAATGAGCAAATGATCTTATTTATCATTTTTTTCATTTTTTAAAGTTTTAACTCAGTACAAGTACAGGTCAAAGTGAGACCTTTCCCGACTATTTAACCACTCTAACTATCTTTGTGCTCTTCCATCCCAATTTTTTGTAAATGCATGACTAGATGTATGAATGAATAAGTAGTATTTCTTTTCTATTGCCATTTTTGAGAGATGGAAGAGAGGGATGAAATTTTAGACGTAAGGTGGTGAAAATGGACTGTAACAAAACCATTCGAAAACAAACTAATCTCATAGACAGCAAGAGAGAGAGAGAGAGAGAGAGAGAGAGAGAGAGAGAGAGAGAGAGAGCAAAGCCAATAATTGCAAAGATAGTTGAAAAATCCTGTCAGTATCGGTGGAGCAAAGTAATATGTATCATACAATTTATTAAACAATAAAAATGGAGATGAGCTGGACATTTTGAAAGGGGGGTGAACTGGTTCGAACTGCAAATACAGTATAAATAGACCAGACACAAGGTAGAGGAATGCGATTGAAATGGATACCGTACACACATGATTGAGGTTAGCGCGATCACTGTCACTATAGTCTGAGCTGGAAAGACCTTTAACCAGCAGTGGAATGCAATAGCCGATGATGATGATGATGATGATGATGATGATGATGATGATGATGATATATATTTGTGTGTGTGTGTGTGTGTTTGTGTTTGCGTGCATGTGTAAACTAGTTACTGGTATTGAAACTAAGTCACATGGTTTCAGTTAATATCCATTGGATAACCATTAACTTGCAAGACTCAATAACGAAACACTACTTCTACGACTACTATTACTGTTGATGCAACTACCACTATAACAACCATAAGAGCTACTGCAACAACTACTACAACAAATACAATTGCTACTACACCTACTACAATTAACTCTACGCAAAATTCGTCCATTACTTTCCAAATCATAGCGACTACAACGACGGCTGCTGCTGCTGCTAACACGCAATTCGCGCCTTTTTACCGCTATTAAAGTCACTAGTACAGTTGCTGCTGCTATTGCGAAATATATAGTAACACGGTCTCTTAAAAGGCTTTTAGTACGGATCCGCCCCTTTCAACGCTGTCGATAATAAACGTAGATTTTTAAACCTCACATGCGTAACATATATTAACAAACACTGGCCTTTATTCAACTATATTAAATTATATATCATAATCAACCTCATATTCGATCACCATAGGTTACTGCAGGTCAAAGGCCTTTCCTATATCCGTCCATGACGACCACGATCGCACTGACAACTGCTATGTCTTAGCAGCAAACTGTTCTCAAAATAAGACGAACAGTACGTTACAGAAATGACAGGTGCCCAAGATATCATGGTAAACATTACCAATGGGCAGAACATTTTACGTGAATGCCAGACAACCGCTGGATATCACTATTCACAAAATGGATCCCCAGAGATCATATGCGAAATTGATGACGAGCCGAGCTGAAGACATTCGGAAACTACTAGCTTTGCGATGGTCATGCTTTGTGAACGTTGATGTCCAAAGACGGACGCAAAAAGGCTGCTGCTCCTAACAATGGTGTTAAAAAGTAGTTGCAATACGTTTTACTTGTAAAAATTGAAAAATGGTTCAAATACCATTATGTCTATGTTCATTCCCCTCTAGCAGCTTTTCGAAAGATGCTTTCAAGGCCCTCTTTAAATAGTTTGGTTAATATTGTATCCCCTTGTCTTACTTCTTCAGCTATCTCCATCTTGTCTGTATCTACATGTACTGTGATTTTGCATTGGCATTTTCCAAAATGACTTGTACGTATTTTTCATTAAGACCTTGTTCTTGCATCGAAATGAAAACTGTCGTATATTTTACCGAGTCAAGCTTTCTCAAATTCTGGAAAGGTAAAAAAACAAGTGGTTTGTAGTATTTTGAAGATTTTTTGATGAGCTGAACTATAGTATACAGATGGTTTATTGTTGAAGAATGCCTGTATATTTGTTTGATTTCATCTACAATGCCTGCTAGTCCTTGTGAGCATTTTGAAAAATATTTCTGATATATTTTTGGTAATAGTGCAATAGAGCGGTAGTTGTGAAGGTAGCAATATTTGTCTCCTTAGAGTAGAATCCCTATTCTTAGATGTTTTAGGGTACTTTCGTCTCGTATGCACTGTATGAATGGCTGTGCTAACCTTTTGTAAAGGATAAATCAAGCATCTTTTAGAGAATTCGTTATTATCCCATCCTTGCCAGGAGATTGTCCTAGTTTAATATACTGTAGTGAATCACTTCGTCTTCTGTTATGTCTGGGATATCACTAGTATGTATCGACCTATCAATTTGTGGTACTTCTAATTTTGAAACGTACAAATTCTTATAGTATTCTTGAGATATTCTTGACAGTTTGTCCCTACATTTGATTTTGCAATTCTTACCCCACCCCGAACATCAGATCACACCGACAAGCAACAGATACTTTCTGCACTATATATATATATATATATATATACACACACACATATATATATATATATATATATATATATATATATATATATATATATATATATATAGTCATAAAGTAAGATTAATTCATGTTCCAGGACTCAAAGATTACACGTAAAATCAAACATGAAAAAGCGTTAAAGAAAGGCCGAAAAGCACTGGGAAACACTTTTGTTGTCACATACTAAAATGGCTAGATTTTTTCTGAAGTAGCTAGGAAATAGACAGAAATTCCTAAAAAATAGAGCTATAATAACGCACAAAATTTAGCTTGAAAAGAGCTGATATATGGCAAATCCTGATGAGGGTCTATGTCCAACGACGGACATTAAAAGACTGATGATGATAATGATGATGACGATGATGATGATGACAACAGAAGATATAATTCACTGCATTTGCAAATTGGTTTGCGATACAGGGTCTGCACGCGTGCATGTGTGTATGTGTGTATGAATGAGGCTAACACTTAAAACAAATGCAAGACACGCACACATGCAAACATACATACACACACACACATATATACATACATACATATATATATATATATACATATGGAATTGCGTTATATTCTTTTGAATGATCTCACATCGTTACACGGATAATGTATCACTCAGTCTACACTACGTAAGTAGAATGAACGATAAAAGAAAATATGGCTGCAGCAGGAATCCAACTTGTGACTGATAGGGTTTTTTAATTGTTTATTCAGTTTACGTTGTCTTGTCCACATGATAAATCAAACATCCAACAGTGGTATCATTTCAAATGAAAGTTTCACTACGAAATAACTCGATTTATAATGATTCTGTCAGACCACACACACGCACACATGTACATATATATATATATATATATATATATATATATATATATATATATATATATATATATATCCATTTCCTAATATATATATATATATATATATATATATATATATATAGATATATATATATATATCAAATAGTATCCAACACTCAGAACACTCTGAACTGCACGTGTGTCGTGAATAGGAAACATATGCTGCTGGTCTTTAAAGACCAAGCGTAATGTTATTTCATATGAGACAGTGGGAACATGGTCAAACTCACCGAAATTTCTGATATCATATCTTGTAGGTATACTGTTCAAGATCCATCTCTCTCTCTCTCTCTCTCTCTCTCTCTCTCTCTCTATATATATATATATATATATATATATATATATATATATATATATATATGTGTGTGTGTGCGTGTGTGCGTGTGTGTGTGTGTGTCAAGGAATGGATATATATGATCTGACAGAATGATTATTAATTTGTTTATATTATAGAGAAAATAATTTGAAATGATCTCCCGTCGTTACTTGTTTAATGTATCACTCTCTCTTTAGAAATCGTAACTTAAGGGATGATAATTCATTCATCTCTATATCCAACACCTTATGCTCTGCCACCAGGACAGCTACACACTTTTCTGCCTGCACCTTCTAACAATGTAGACTTATAACCGCTGACGATTGAGTTGAACTCTGAAACATCGTCAGATATTACACAATCACGATGAAGATTCAATACACGCTATATATATATATATATATATATATATATATATATATATATATATATATATATATATATAACACTTTAACAGTTTACTCTCAGCATAATCAATTCTTTCTACCTTTCAACCGTATCAACACAGTATGAAACAAATTAAAAACCTTCCGAGTCGGTTGACTTGTTTGCAACGTTTGTTATATTTCTACTAATTTAACACTTATTATCATTTCAATTATTTATAAGACATCTGATTACGTGGTAATCGCTGAGATTTCGCTGTAATCGCTGCATTTCTATGAATTGATCTCTGAAGAACAAAATGATAGTGAATTGGCTTTTGTACGATAGTCCATAGTTCCAAATGTTGTCTTGGAGCTATTTCAATTAGCGAAATTGTTACCTTCAAGTGTACAGAGAACAGAAAAATCATACTGTTCAATATATGAGTAGATGAATTAACTTACCACAGTATCAGACCATCGATACTAAGAGATCTAATAAACATCATCCCATCAAAAAAAAACAACAAGATTAAGTGACTCAGCATTGCTATATGATATGCTTCCTGATCTATTACGTTTTTCAAGTTATTTGCAGGGTAATTGTACTGAAGAGAAATCACCGAAATATTCAAATTTCATAGGAATGTTTTTTTTTTCTAAGAAAAAATAATGACTCCGTTTCACTTGCAGTGTCTATTGTTTGAAACGGCTGGTTGGGGGTATTTTTTATCGGCAATATTCATACCTTTAAGTGAGAGTCTATTGTTCTAACGAGAAAAAAAAAGTTCATTATGTTCGTCCATCGAGTAGATAAAGCACAATGCTTAAAGGATTGGAGAGTTAAAAATGTGTTGATTCATGCTACGATATTTGTAGGCTTACAGGGCACTTGTTATTTTATCCTTGCTTGTGGACAATGAGTTTATACGTCTGAATTGGTCTGTGTGATCTCTGTTACACGATATCTAACCAGTTGTGCTATAACTCCCTTCAACTAATCTTTCTCTCTGTCAGTGTTGACAATGCAGAGCTTTTCAGGCTATATCTAGCGCGTTTCTTGTTTCAGCCGCGCAAAAATTCAACATTTAAAATTTTTAGTGGTATTTGCAATGATTCAAGCCAATGTTCAGCTCTTTCCTATGCATTTTAAGACAAATTTAGGCATCATCAGCTATTCTGATTGGCCATGAAGTCGTCAAGGGTGTTTTTTTTCCAGTGTATACTTTCGTGGTCGATTTAGTACAAAAATGTTTTGAATAAGCGACACAGCAGTGATTTCTGAGGTGTGTGCAGTGGCTTCCTGTAAGGCAGGAGACAATGAGAGAGGAAAGTTTTGAAACCACTGTCACGGCGGATATATACGAACTCTTGACCACACGGGGCGTATTTCTTTTGCTTCAAACTGATCTTTTGGTTGAATATTCTCGGGTAAACTTACCTTTTAGTTAAACAGGTAATGATGATGATGATAGCAGTGGAAAGTGTAATCGTTCGCAAGTGGCTGACAAAATTTCTCAGAAACATATTCGTCCTTGATCTTTTTACTCTTGCAATGAATGTGACGGGGATGAAAGACTATCAATAGATATTGATGTAGGCAATTAATGCAATGATTTTCCGAGAGAGGCTGACGAGATATTTTGCAAAAATCTCTTTGCTGTATATTTCCTTGCTTTGACTCAAGACGTTGATGGTGATGAAGGCAATGGAAAAAATATTTCATGGAGAGACTGTTGAGATATCTGACTGATATGACGTCACACAGACATAAACCACGTGGTTAAAGTGTTTGCAAGGAAGAGGAGTTTCTAATGTTCTTATCAATTGTGATTTTTAAAATAACAGGGTGAAATATTTTAAACAACTTGTTATATTAAAAGAAAGTAACTCAACCACCAGTCGAGTTGAAAGGGGAATTTCTTTTGCTCCCAAATAATTTGCATTCACCGAAATTCTCATTCAAAGAAATTCGACTAATAACAAAAATGAAAGAATCCTATAATGTTTGATGAACTATGATGATTAGATCTCATTGTTTTACCTTTCTTGCTCCTCCTCATAGAGGGCAGGTGAACAGACTTTGTAGAGAAAGAAGGTTACAAAGTAAAGCTGCATTAATATTGTCGTCTTCGAAATTCGTACAATGAGAAATCTATTGAGACGTTACCTTTCACTCAGTCTGCCTCGCGATAACAATTTAATGAAATATTGCAAAACAATTTTTAAAAAATATGTTGAAAAAATGTGATGAAATATCTAATTTTTCAAAACTCGACCAGTGGTCGAGGAAGCTGAGAAAACTCGTATACTCAAGAAAGAGTCGACTCTACTGAATCGAGTTAAATCTTACAGGTTTATATCAACCAAACAACTTGATCTCCTGAGTTAATTACAATCGTATAATTTAAAGGCCAGTAAATGGGTTTTACTGTTTTAAGTGAAGTGACATATATGCCCCACCCGGGGATAATTATACAGTAAACCCTTGTTGTAATTACATTCGTTTTATCGGTGCTTTTAATGATACGCATGTTCTAACGGCACGCTTGTCTTGGTATTACTGCAAGACTATTGTCGCAGATTAGTTCACAGAAACAGCACATAAAAAGTTCAATGTGCCATTTAAAAAAACAAAGCAACCTTGGCTCATTTATTTTACTTGCACACCTTCAGCCCACATATGATGCATTAGACTGTGAAACAGTAATAGCAAGTCATTCTTATTTGTAATTTCTAGTTATTCATTATTAGTATGATTGGTATAAGATCCATCAGTTATAACAACAAATTCATTACTATGACCTGCTTGAATCTTCGTACTTCTTAGCTGGGATCACTAAAGAGTCAGAATTTTAGGAAAGTAATTGGGTACAAACTGAAGAACAATTTCGCAAAAATCAAAAAAAAAAAATGCATTGCAAAAGGACACCCTCCTTCTGTGAAAAGTATTCAGTGGGGAGGGGCTGAGAAAAACAAAATCACAATCTTGCAGACATAATAAGAAGTAAATGGTTACATTTTCAGTCCTGTAGCTCCATTGGTGCAGCCTTTGTGCAAGATAATACATACATACATACATACATACATACATACATACATACATACATACAATGCCAATAGGACTGATTTGAAAACTGGAGAAACCTATTTAAACAGTGATGGTTTTGTTCAGTAGTTTCAACTATTTAGTAAGCTGATTTCGGAAGATTATGTAATAAAATACAGGTTGGTGGGCACTCTGAATTACGATGTAGACAGCCATCCGCCACGGTTAGTAATTGGAAACTATCGAGCACAACTGTCAACAATTTTTTTCTAGGTTTTAAGCGTACAGACCACATCAAAAGAGCTAGAGGGGAGGAAATCTACACACTTCTCCTTATTATGTCTCCTAAAAAAAACGTTTATTGGTTGCTTGGGAGTTATTCCCCGAAATAGATGTCCAGTAGGTTGGTTATAAGCTTTTGCTAAAATGGTCTCTTAGTTTGTGCCCTATGAAATTCGTGCTTGTTTTTTTTGTTTGTTTGTTTTTTTAATTTTGATAATTCCAAATTTCTTGGAGTTCCCAGCTCAAGAGGAGAGTGATAGAAGTTACTTAGCCATTGATCATCGCTTTTTCCAATCTTTTAATTAATCATCTCCAAAATGCATTGGTCACGTGACGGTTTCTTTTGATTTACTAACCAGACCTCTCCTCTATAGTGCTTAGGAGTTGAAAGTATAATAGTTCTATAGTTGAGAACTCTAGCTATTTTCTGACATAGAATTGAAAAAGAGGACGGTGAGTGAGCAAAGGAAAGAATGGAATAGGGTGAATTAGTGAATGAGTGAAAAGGGATAAAATGTCCTTATAAGAACTCATCTTACTACTTCCAGTATTGTGAGTTTATAATGACCGGCCCCATGTTAGGTGCCAGGGGCAAAAATAAATGCATGCCCAGCAACTTCTGTCCATTTATTGCATTTAATATCCATTGCTCGCGTTATACATGAATTCGATGATGAAAACCACATCAGCGCGACGTGTGCTTCATTGGTCAGGTGCATTCCTTCAAATACATCATTTTACCTAGTGTAAGACATATCATTTGATCATTTTGACAATGACCCTTTTGGTTAAGCCACTTTGATGAATATATATGATGTCTTGCTGGAAGGTACCAGTCACTTATAGTATCATGAGAACCGGTCGTGTGGCCTGGATGTTTTATGTTTACTTTTATTCACCATCGGCGATGCATTTTGGTCATTTTTC
>OY735234.1:15199857-15232357 GCA_963457665.1 Thysanoteuthis rhombus | reverse complement strand
CGCTACGCACGAGACTCTTTGCGCACAACACAATATTATAACAGGCCGTAAGCTGACAGTCGGACGCGACAAGCGAAACGAAAAGGCAGCCGAGGAAAAACCGAAAACCGAAATACGGAAAACCAAACAAAACTGGTGGAATATTTCCTTATTGTAACTAACCTCAAGTTTCGTTATTTTTTGATTAGAAATTAATCACAACTTATACTCCAGCGACAGACTGACTGATAAACACGAGAAAACAATTTTTCCAATCTATTTTATTTTTCCTGAGAAGAAGATAACATTTTCTTCTTATTCTCGGAGAAAAATAACAGAAAATAAATATTCGTATATGCGTACATGAAATTAGGGATCGAGCATTAAATATATATATACACATAAAAGTATATACATATATTGTCCAATCCTAAGTGACGGTTTGGTTAGTTTACTGCAAAATACAAATTTTTCTCTGACCTGGTCTGTAAGTTGTGAAAGTAAAAAAGTAAAAAAAAAAAAAGATTAGGCAAAAAGGAAAATAAACGGGAAATAAACGCGCGAAAGAAAACAATCGAAATTGAATAAACCAGACGACAAGAAGTTCTATCGAAAAAAATAAGCAAATTAAAAGCGCACATATACTAAGAAACTTAGTTGCAACGACGTCATACCTGTATAATCGACACGGCCAGCAAATCTAAATAAGACCGCAGCTTTAAAATGGTAAGTAACATTTTTACATATATGTAATACTAGTTTTCTTAGAACTGCTACTTTTTAAAATTTATTTTCTTTCTCTTTTTCCCTGCTCTTCGTCCTCTCTTTCTTTTCGAAAATGTTTTTTGCTTGTTTTTTTTAATGCTCGATGAATTTCACATGAATATTTCAGTTACTCGTTTGCGAAAAAGTAATTTTCAAGCTTCAATGAGGTGTAATAAAAGATTGATAGGAGTGAATTGTTTTTGTTTGTTGCTTCTTCGCAGGAGTTCACCTTTTGAATTCTTGGTTCTTTTCAATGAATTATTGCTGGTCACATTCTTCTTAATTTTTGGACACGATACGCCATTCAATTTAGATTGCACAGCAGAGATATTTAACGATCATAAATGTATGTCTATCTATCTATCTATCTATCTATCTATCTATCTATCTATCTATCTATCTATCTATCTATCAACATACATATTTGTATATATATTTGTGTATATATATATATATATATATATATATATATATATATATATATAATTTATATGTATATATATATATATGTGTGTGTGTGTGTGTGTGTGTGTGTGCGTGCATTTGTTTGTGTGTGTATATGTGTGGAGTTGCCAATAAGAAAAAAATAGTTGTATTTAAATCAAGTTTATTTTCTTAACATGTGTCGCTTGTCAGCTCTATCGAATATATCGTATTCACACTCTCATCACATGCACACGCATACACACTCATATTTCAAATGCATGTATGTATTTCATATATATATATATAAAATTATTCATATGTATGTATGCATCTATGTATATATATCATACTTTATTGGATATAAATGTATATGGTTATACTTTATTGAATAGACGTGTGTGTATGTATGTGTGCATATTATCATACTTTATTGGATATAACTCATTGTATTGCATCTGTTTTAATATTTTACTATATTTTTGTATTTTGTCCCTGTAAATTTTTGCACATTTTTTCCTTTCTAGTTTTTCTTTCTTTTTCCCTCATTTCTTTCTTTCTATTTTTTTCCTTTTTCTTCTTTCCTCATGCTCCCTTTTCAGCTTTTTTATATTCGGTTTTCCCTTTCCTTTTCTTTTTTTCCTTTTATACCACCATTTTTTTCTTTCTTATGTCTTTCTTTGATTTTATATTCTTCTCTCTCTTTCTTCTTTTCTTTCCCTTTCTTTCTTGCTATTTTCTTTCTTTTTCATTATCTGAATGTTTTCCCTTTACCTTTTTCTCAAATCGATTATACTGAACTCTTTTACTAGTAGTAGTAGTAGTAGTAGTAATAGTAGTAGTAGTAGTAGTAGTAGTAGTAGTGATCTTGATCATAGATAAGTCACAAATCGTTATATAGATAAAGAGGAAGAATGGCTGATATAAGAAAGAAAAAAGCCACTAAACTTTTTACTAGTAGTAGTAGTTACGATCATCATATATAACTCGCTGATTGTTATTAGGTAAAGAGAAGGGGGGAAAGAGACTGCATTTAAGTAGTAGTAGTAGTAGTAGTCGTAATTATGATCTGAAAGAAGCACCCATTACGTGAGTAAAGGAAGAGAAAGAAAGAGTCTGAAATCTTTTACTAGTTATGATAATTATCTGAGACAAGTCACTTATTTCACCTGAATATACTCATGCATGGTGTCGAAAGGCACCAATCTTGGGGCGAAAAAGGGGTGTTGACCTATACATGAGTAATAATCTTGTGAAGTTGAAATTGAAACATAATGAGAAGGACTGTGGGTAATCTTTGGCTCGAATAAAGGCATAAAATAATGATCTCGTGATCATAAATCAAGGGTCAACCTATACACAGGATCGACTTATACACGAGTATATACGGTTTTCCAGGATTGAGAAAAAGAAAAGTAAAAACTGCACTGTTGCAATAGTTTCAATGAGCTTCTTACGACCCAACTTATTAAGTAAGGAAGCGGAAAGACAAAGACTGCACTGCGGTAGTGGTAGTAATACTAGTTCTAGAAATGACGATGTTAACCAAAATATTATTATTAATATTACTTTTCAGACACGGTAGAGCAGAGATTACATAGTAGTAGTAGTAGTAGTAGTAGTAGTAGTAGTAGTAGTAACAACGATGATTTTTGACAAAATACATTTAGGTAAAGAGATGGAAGGACAGAGATTGCACTGTCATAGCAGTGGTGATGATGATCTTAGACAAGCTATTATTATAATCATTATTGCATGTTCAAAAGAGATGTCAGATGATCACCAATGGAGACTGAGTGACAGCAAGTCTCTTTAAGATTCCAGCCTGCCTCTCAACATTCCTGCAGTCCACAGCAGCGTTGTGGTTTGCACTTTCTCACCAGATCTATGGTTGCCATTCCTGTGGGCTGAGTGACAATAAGTCTCCTCGGGTGTTCAGCCCTCCTCCCTGCATCCTCATGTATCACTGCATCGCTGTGGCTCGCGCCGTACCAGCCTCCCCAACTTTTACTTACACTTACTTTATCATTACTTCTTGTTTTTTGAAAAATCAAAGATTGGGTAGCGACTTTATTCCTCATGCAACTGCGTGTTCACATCAGATTCTGGTGGGCATCAATGAAAACTGCGTGACAATGAAGTCAATTTAAATCTGCAGCACTTTTTTCAGTATTCTTGAAGACTTAAGCAACGCCATCGCCTTTACAATATCAATTCTTCCTCTAATTTCTCATTTCTGACTTTGACTCCTCTACTACTACTACTACTACTACTACTACTACTACTACTGATGATAATAATAATAATGATAATAATAATAATGAATTTGATAAAGAAATATTACTCTTTAAGCGACCAGAAGGGTGTGACTGATAGATTTCAAATATTATTTTTCATAACGATTATTTGTTTTTTACTTTGGCTGTAATCATTATCATTATTATTATTATTATTGTTGTCAAACTCCAAGCCAAGTTGGGGTTGACTTAATCTTCATCCCCACCCCTGCGGTAGGAACAATACTCATCAATCGTAGGAGAATAAAACTCTTCACTCTCTGTCCATCAAGTCACGTTGAACCAAACCGATATATATATATAAAATTATCATTTCCCTACCGTGATTAGAAATCACGTCAAAGTGATTGCAAGCCGCTGGAGATATCATCTATCATTTCTATTTTTATTATTACTAACATCTTCTTCTTCTTCTTCTTCTTCTTCTTCTTCTTCTTATTATTATTATTATTATTATTACTACTACTACTACTACTACTACTACTATTATTATTGCTCTAGTTGTGTGGTGGTGGTTGCTAAAGGCTGAGTGACAGCTAGTCTCCTCAAGTCACCAGCCCTCTTGACACTCTCTCAGTCCGCAGCAGTGATGTAGTTTGCAGTTTCACACCAGTTGTATAGCGTTCGTCGCTGAAGACTGAGTGACAGTGAGTCTCCTTGGGTCCCAAGCCCCCCCCCCATCACCACCACCACCACCACACACCTCTCAGCATTCTCGCATATAAAAGCAATGCTGCGGTTTGAACCGTATAAACCTTCCCTCAGATTTACTCGCGCATGCCTTCCTCGTTTCAACTCTTAAGTAGACTGCTGACAACTGGTGATCGCAAGTCTTCTTTCTGATTTACATAGGTATTCAATTTCGTAGCGTAAGTGCGGATCACCATCGTTGAAAAATGTAACTGATCGTGGCATTTGAATGAAGCTACAACTTTTATTCCTTCTCACTATATTTCCAGAGATTCTTGCAGTATTTCGCTCTTCTGATGTTCACTTGCACTTTGACTTTCTCATTTCATCCTCACTTTCAGCCCCCCCTTTCGCTCCTTTTCATGCTTGCTCTCCCCTCGAGCTTCTAATCCTAACCACACCATTGCTCTCCCCACCAGATAGAGAATACTGATCTTCACCAGTGGTCTCCAAACTTTATTGCATGACCACACATTGAGAAATATAACTGATTTACGCGACACACCAGCTTTCCCCTCTATTGAAATATTAATGCATATTGGTTTTGTGAGAGACATGTTTTACTCTTTGATCATAATCCTGCTTCCACATAGCAGTAAACTTTGAAGTAGTCATTGATGAGTGTACTGTACATCGATGTACAGCAAAAATAAGATTAATTAGGCGAAGAGATTCCAATTTTCAACGAATGAAACTTTTGTATCAGCATGGTGATAAACGTATGCACCACGCTTTTTTTTCTATTATCTGTATCTAAAAAAGGTCAAGATATCACGAAGTCCAGCAGTGAAATGACTAGATTGGCAACTCCATTACCCGTATTTGGCACGTTCTGGATTCGAAATACTACTTTAATTGTGATTTTTAGCTGAAGCGTTTAATAATCCAGGCTTATACAATCATTACGTAAGCCTTTTTGTAGTTAATCCATCCCATAAGACGGTTCTTCTTTCTAGATTTATCTTCTTTTAGGGTCTTCTGATCAATGAATAACATATCACTTGGTCCTCTGGTTCTCTTTCGGCATCCGTTTCGTTCCTCAAGAAAGAGCATTCGGTTTTCTGACGGATATGTAATCCGTAAACCAATTTCAAATTATTATCGGCAGTAACTTTCATTTGGTAAAGCATGAATTCACTGCTTTTTATACGTCACTTTCGATGAAAACCCTTGGTGGTGGTATCATGTAACCTAATAAAACCTGTTATACGTTACTTGGACAGGAGCTGGGTACTGCAAATTAACTACCATTACTCCGAGAAATAACAATGTACCCTGGCGATCCAGTAAATCAGGAATCATGATATAATTTGGGTTTTTTGTTAAGACCTTCGAGTAAGGATTCATTTCACTGAATCAATGGAAATTAATGTCGCAGGTGGAAAATATGAATGCTAGAGTGAGCGACGCCACTTCGTGTGCTTGTCGCCTCTGGATGTATTTCGCGTGTCGCGAGTCGAGACAATATCGGATTTTAAACTGAAAGCTTTAAATTGAATCTCGATTGGAATTCTTTATCACTCTTCACGTGACGAGAATTACTTTCCTAGTGTCGTTGTTTTCCCTTTTGTCGTCGAAACAAAATCGTAGCCGTACGTAGTAAGTAGCAAGGTATTCATCTATCAATTTATTGAGTATTGACTGTTCAGCGAAGTGAAATACGCTGGTGAAAGCAGAACACTACTGGCTGGTTTAGTTCGTCTATATCTTTCAATCAGATATATGGCCATGAAAAGACTGAAATTGATAGAGATATAGATCTGAGCAGATTGATATATATATAAATATATATATATATATATATATATATATATATATATATGAGCTGATAGATACATATGAGCAGACTGAAATGGGGTGATAGAGAGACAGACGGACAATTTCCAGTGGCATAAAACGATAACATCAGGGTATAACAGATAGCGTTTTAGTTTTCAACATAATCTTTTTAGATAAGTCTCAACAGTCCCATTTCCACCTTTTGTATTGGGCAGGATTTAGATTGCAATGCTGGTGGTTAGGTTGTACACAGCAGTGACTGGCAAGAGGGAGGGAAAGTAGAACGTGGGGGAATTGAAACTTAGACTGAAATGTCGTACTCCCTTTCCTCCCGTTGTTGATAAGTAGGTATGAAGGTGGGTACAACGATATATATATATATATATATATATATATATATATATATATATATTATTGATTTTTCCTATATAACTACACACACTAAACTATGTTTACTTAATATCCACAAAACCAGCAGATACCTAACGAAAGCAATCGAAATCTAACTTAGCAGCGCACCTGTGTTTTTTCCATGTTGTCAAGCATGACATATCGTTACAAAAGTCCGTTTCGCCTCGCAGTTGGTACAGCTGAATATTTTATCCCTAAGCTGCGTTACTGATCTTTTGAAAAGGCTACGCTTTGTTGACTGTAGTTGAACAACGCTCATCTGCAGAAAAAAACAAAATATATACTGTATGTGACTACGTGTATCATTTCACAGTAGCCCCACTAGTGGCTCATCCGAGGAGCCAGCCATTTAGGCTACTCATTCCTCATTCTCTGAGCGTCTGGTCACGTTTCTGGAGTTACAACCTGGGAAATGCGCATGAGCACACCAGTAAGCGAGATCTAAAAACTTTTTAAAAGGTGTGTTTTTTTTTTGTAATTAAAAAATATATGTAATCTCTATGGTAATTTTGGACCAGCAATGCCTAAATTTTGAAAATTTTACAGAAAAAAGATTTATATCCTTAGATATATATGGATGAAAAACCTATTCCGAAAAAATGATTTATATGGTGGTCTTAGATCATTTTTTTAAATATTTAGGCCGCAGTTTTAAAATGAAAATTACAGAGTTACTTATCATTTCAGTTTTCTATTATCTTTTAAACAACCGGATACAAACAAGAAATAGCAGAAATCACCAGAAAATGTAATGATTAAGGATGCAGGGCTGCCGGGTCTAAAGAGAGCGCCTGCCTGGGCAGTCCTGTAAAAAAAAAGCTTAAGTAAACGAAGGACTCAAAACAGATTTACTAATCTCCCTAATATATTCACCCAATTTGTGAACCTCTTCATGCACTGGGCAAATCCCTTGCTTCAACAAAGAGGCATACTTGGAAGCGTCCGTGCTTGGGAATTTTCACGACAATTGGCATGTAAAATAATTTTCCACCCGTAATATGAAACTACGGCTGCGAGGCATTCTGGTAACCCCTACGTCAGTAACTGAATTAAGATAATGTAAAGAGCAGAACTCAAAGGATATGACTTATAGAAACTATAGAGATTTATTGGTCTTCCATTTTTTTAAAAGCTTGTCTTTATTAGATCTCTTAAGAACCACTGATTGGAAAAAACTTTGAACCAGACTCTCCACCGCCTTTTGTGCTGACTTCGGGCGGTGGCCAGTAGTTGAAATAACAGTACACCCCCTTCCTCGAACACAGTGATATCTTCGATTGTAATTAGATACAGATATCGAGAAGATATAAGAAATAGCAACTGTTTTGTCAGTTCTGAAACCAAAAAAGAGTGACACTAAATTTAGATGTTTTTTTTTTTTTTTCTAGCAGCGGGAAAATTCAACTTCTAACGCAATTTTTTGCTATTGTTCAGCTTTACTTATTTTAGAAATTTTAGCAGTTTTCCAGCCACGTTTTTAGCTATTAAGATAATAAATGGCCAACAGCAGTATTTTTTTCAGCCTGTTTTGGCGTTCTCTTACCCTTTTTAGAGGTCAATTTAGCGCGAAAAAATCTTTCGGAGTCGGTAACGCTGACATCACCTTTAGAAATAAACTGATCGTTGAGAGATACGTAATACTTATCAAATTAGTTTTGCAGATCATTACTGCTGTCGTGTATTTAATCCTGGCCGGGTGTCCTACCTCTGTAGCCTTGTGCCCGCCATTACTTGGTGAGTTCAATCCTCTCTGGGTACACCATATTAGTGTTTTTGCATCTTACCAAGCGTAAATGACACTTTGCATTTCCCGTTGCCAGCTGTTATCGAATTAACCGGACAATTACTTTCATGTAGTGAGTTCAATCCGCATTGGGGTAATTCATTAAGAAAGAAAGAGGCTGTATAGGATACTTATTACGAAAGTAATGATCTGTGAGACTACTTTGCTGAACATCGCTCTAAAGTGAATTGTCTGTTTCATAGTCAATATAACGATTACGTGTTCACACAAATCAACGACAATTGCTGCAGGAAAAAATGTTATCTACCTCATTTTAAACGGTCAGTCTTTTTTCTGTTTAACCGAGTGATTGTTAAGTAAATAAAGCTCAGTGACTGCTACTCTATTCCTTCAACAGAGCTTCCAATTTTATGATCATCGTGTATGTTCTGACTATTGTAGTTCTGTTGTATGCTGAAAATATATAGAGCTTAACTTTTCTTTTTGATTGAGGAAAAAGTTTTTCCCCTACAAAAAAACTTCGTGTTTTTTCTCCCTTTTCTCTTTGTTCCACTCATACTTCCATGTTAATCACTTTTGTCCTTTTCCAATGAATTCTCCAACTAAATTCGTTTTCTTCTCCGGGTTTTTCTCCTTTTCTATGTTTCTCTGTTTTTTTCATTTTTTCTTCTTTTTTCTTTTTCATCTTCTATTGTTTCCCTACACCCGTTCTTTCGCGTTTCTTCCCTTCTTTTCTTTTCCTTTTTTTCTTTTCTTTTTTTTTCCAATTTTTGGTTTTCCTTCTTTTTCTTACGAGTTCTCATTTGTTCTTTCTTTCTTTACTTTTCTTTCTCTTTATTTTGTCCCTTTTGTTTCATTTTTTTCCATTCTTTCTTTTCCCTTTTCTCTCGTATCTTTCTTCTATTTCCTCTACTTTTATTTTCTTCTTTTTCTCTTACCGTTTTTCTTCTATTTCATTCGTCTCTTTCTTCTTTATTTTCACTTTTTCTTCACCCCCTTTTTCCTTGCTCTTTTTTTTCTCTTACCTTTTCCGACTTTCTTCCTGTTTTCTTTCTATAGAGTTTGTTTCCTTTCATTTTCTTATCTACTTCTATTCCCTGTACTCCTATTCCCATTTCTTCTTCTTCTTCTTCTTCTTCTTCTTCTTCTTCTTCTTCTTCTTCTTCTTCTTCTCATATGATCATACTTACTCCACTCTCCCTTCCTTTCCTTTTAATTTGCACATTTTAATCGTATGAAGTAAAAAAAAAAACTTAATCACGAATATAACCGTCCTTATCACAAAACAGAATTTGATGGGAAAAATTGCCATTTTTGAGCTGAATAATTATAAAATAATGCTTGAAACCCATGGGCAAAATATTGTGTTACACAGAGTCACTATTGCTTACAATACTATTTGATAATCGCTTTGGCCTCTTTGATATTTCCGAGGCTCAACTTTGTACCATACAATACCAAATATTTTGCTACGTCGAATTTTTAAATAAGGAGTTCATACCTACCCAGAAAATTTGCATTCAAACGCAATTCTTTACCTTGGTATGGACCTCTAGCACCGATAGGGAATACACAACAATATTAGCTACTTCTGCTTAGGTACAAATTGACGCTCCTCAACCTTCTGCCGGGGATCAGAGTGTGCTATCAGTTCACTCATTGGAACTTGCTAAGCAAAATAGATACATGTACGAATATGTTTCATGTTATATATGTGGATTATTAAACTAGTCCACCTTTTTCATAGTCGTCGCACATCTTATAGTATTTGGAAAATGCTCCGACTGATTGTAGCATTTTTTCGCTCTGGAAATTGATTTTTACCCCCCGGAAACTGATCCATGTTTTAGATATTTCATTTGGACATGTTTTAGTTCAGAAACCCAAAAAGGAAAAAAAAATAGTAGCAGTAAACAGTAGTGTTGGTATTGTGAAACAAACGAACGCGCAGCCCTTACCTTTTTTTTTGTCTCGGAGTATCAGCCCCAAATGAGGTCAGTTGCTTTGGGGTTAGAGTACATGGGAAAGAAAAAGAATTTCAAACAATCAGAATCAAAAATAATTTTAGTCTTTCTTCAGATATAAGGATTGACGAATTAATATAAAAACTAAATAGATAGCGACAGTGTGGATAAATAGATATCAATTATATATATATATATATATATATATATATATATATATATATATATACATATATATGTGTGTGTGTGTGTGTGCGTGTGCTATGATTATGAGGACATTTATGTTGGAATCTATCTTTATTGGCACCAATTTTACTCACCGAGTAAAAATGAGTTTCTATAAAAATGTCTCTATAACTATCAGATCATGTGTGTTTGTCTATGTTAATGTGCATAACTGTGTGTGTGTTTGTGTATATGTGTGTGCGTGTGTGTGTGTTTGTGTATATGTGTGTGCGTGTGTGTTTGTGTATATGTGTGTGTTTGTGTATATGTGTGTGTGTGTGTTCATGAGTGTGAGTGTGTATACACGTGTGTGCGTGTGCGTGCGCGCATACTCTGTGGTCTAATACATGTTCAAATGCCATCAAGTGGCGTTCTTGTTTTTCTTGCTGGTGTATTTCTGGGCGGTTTTTCAGCTAGTTCAAGGAAAGGAGAAAAAAAAATCGGTACGCCCAGATCGTGTGTCTTGGTGATAGTGTGATCAGCTGACCCATGTCCATGAGGAGCGGCTATTCTGATTAATGGCTCAGGCTTTCAAACCGTTTGTCCACTGCAATCGATCGATTGAGTACTTTTAAGAATCGTCGAACGCAACTGGTTCGATTATCGGCAAATAACATTGTGTTTACTGCGCACACCTGACTGAGCCTCGCGAAAGGAAAGTTAAGAACGAGGTTTTTAGTAGCAGCTGCACAAGTAGTCGCTTAGTATGGACATGCGCGTGATCAGCAGCTTGACTTTACTTTTCATTCGATATCTATCTCTGTATGTCTATCTACACACCGATCAATCCATCTATCTATTTATCTATCTATCTATCTACATATATATATATATGTATATCTGTATATATACATTGGTTTTTTCACACATTTCTATCGCAGTCTATTCTTATCTATCTATCTCAGTTTTTCTCACAACTCTCCCACAGTCTATTTATACATATACATCTATTTCTCGGTGTCTTTTCACGTATTTGAAACAATGTCTATTTATATCTATCCATCTACCTACCTATCTATCCATCCACCTATCTATCTATCTATCGACACATGATTAGAGAGATTTTACGAGTAGATTGGAGGCTCAAGGAGCCGTTAACAATCGAATACGTACAATCACAGCAAGCAAATAACACACGTACACACTTGGCACACATCTATTTGCGAGCGCAAATTTTGTAACATTCATGTCTGCAAAGTATACACACACGCACACACACTCACACATGCACACATACACACATACATACATACACACACATATGTATATATTTTACTCTAACTTATCTTAATGTTTACTGTCGAATGTATCGAGCACTTTATAAAATAAACGCATCACACATCGGATATTGTATAATGTTATATTATATTGTATTCCTGATTTGTTTTGTGATGTAGTTCAACTCATATAATATATATATATATATATATATATATATATATATATATATATATATATATATATATGTATATATATATATATATATATATATATATATATATATATATATATATTCATATTTATTATTTATGCATGTGTGTATATATATATATATATATATATATATATATATATATATATATATATATATATGGGGGGGTGCTTGTGTGCACCTCAGTAAGCCACGAAGCAAGATAGACAGATGAAGAGATCGATAGATAAAAAGCCAAATATGAGAAAAAAGTCAAAGAGAGAGGGATGGGTAGACAGAGACATAGAGAGGGGGAAAGAGTGAAAGAGACAAAGAGACAGACAGTGCATAATCTATTGGCAAGATGTTCACTCTCTTTTTTTGCGCGTTCGACAATATATTTAAGAATTGAAGTTCAGAATTCAGAACACAATGGGAAAATTAGTGAATGAAAAAAAATTCCCGGTACTCGGGTACCAAATTAAATTCTTGAAATGGCATCAAAGACTCATTGTTATTTTCTGTTTTATTTCTAGTTCCTTTTCGAATATTTTCAAAGATAGAATCGATAGATTTCCTCTAAACAAAGATGGAATAGCAGTCGGCGCCTATCAAGAGGGATGTGGGGGGTAATCGGAAAGTCTGGGAGGAGAAAGAAAGAACTATGATCATCATGTAGAGGAAGATAGAAAAAATGAGAGAGGGAGAGAGAGAGAGAGAGAAAAGAGAGGGAGTTAACGTGAAAGGAAAGAAATTTTGCTTCATTTAACCCCCCCCCCTAAAAAAAAAAGATAAAAAGAAATAACGAAAGTGAGAGAGGGCCATACGCCCAAGAAAGAAAGAAGTATAGTAAAGGTAGAAAGAAGAAGAAAGTTTAAACGAAATAATGGAAAGAAAGAAAGAAAGAAAGATAGAAACACTGAAAGAAAGAATTGAGGAAACTAAGAAGCAACGAATGGGAAAAAAGAAAAGCATGAAAGAAAAAATATCCCATCCAGCAAAAAAAAAAAAAGAAAAAAGGAAGAAAGAAGTAATGAAAGAGAGTGAGCTCATAAACCAAAGTGAAATAGAAAGAAAGAAATCTAGTTGAGGAAGAGGGGAGGAGGAGAATGAGTGAAAGCTTAAAACGAGGAAAAGATTTTTAAAAAAGTTCGATGAATAGAAAGATAAACGAAAGAATGGAAGGAAAAAAGAGAAACGAAGGAAAGGAAGGATGAATGAAAGGAAAAAAAGAAAAGAAATGACTGGAAAAAAAGTTGAATCGATAGGAAGAATACACGAAAGAATGATAGACAAATTCAACAAAAGCAGGCGTTGCGGGCAAGCGCGTAAAACGTTTTGTATAAAAGCCGTATTCAAAACTAAAATAGAACAGGTCTGGTTAGTCACTCAATATAAACCGTCACCTGTCTTTTGGCAGCATACTGTGATGGGAGTGATCAATTAAAAAATTCGAAAAAGAACTGATCAATAAATAACCTACTTCTTTTGACTTTTTCTTATATTGATAAGGGAAAAAAGTCTGAATTTCTGAAAAAAATAGGAGCACACAAACTAAATGATCAATTTAGCATGAATTTACATTACATTGTAAAACCACTCCCAACTAAAAAATCTACTTGGGGAGGGGGGTTTAACGAAAGCAAAAAAAAAGTTTTTCTAAAAAGAGGAAAGTAACGTAAAATGCAATTTCTTATCATGAGCTAGCTTCATTACCGCTTTCGGGGCTCAGTATCCGCAAGAGGCCTCAGAAAATTGAAAAGACTTATATGTTTTCCAGTTTTGCAAGAAGGGCTCCAAGCGTAATTTGCTAGGGACCTCGAAGCTTAATATATTTTAGGGCCTCAGCATGTCCCAATCCGCAAAGGATAAAATGAATCTGAATTTGAAAACATTGGAGAGAAGGGGAAAAAAATCACCAGGAGTTGTATTTGAAACTGCTAAGCTAAACTATCACCAAAACAGTCAACATAGGTTTTTTCAGTTTCCAAGTTGGTTTGGCTGTTTTGCTGCATGGCTGGCTGGTTGGATGGCTGGCTCTGTATGTATCACGCATAAGGTTGTACAAATGGAGCAAGAAGGCTGAAAATTTCGACATTTAATTCCTACGAAAAATGATTTTTTACTCTTCTGACCCCCTCTAGATAAGGCTTTAGTGAGGGTTCCATTTGCAATTCCTTGATAAATACCAAGTATGTACAAGCATCAAGTCCTGTTTGGGGGAAATTAAGACTTTCTTAGTGATCACTGCACAACAGAAGGTGAGAGAAGTGAGTCATTCGTTGATCTCCAATGTTATAATTAATCATCCCAAACATGACATGCTTCCAAAAGACGTTGGTTACAAGACGGTTTCTACTGAGTAACCAACCAAACCTGTTCTTTTGCTTCTTTCCACGAGAGCAGTAGAATAAAAAGATGTCTGTTGATACATTCGTTAAAACTGTATCGTATGTCCCTTTGGAAATGATTTTCCCTTCTTTCTTTCTTTCCTCCTTTCTCTTTTTCCTTCCTTTCGTTCTTCCTTTCTTTCTCCTTCCTTTCTTTATCTTAGCTACGATTGACAATTTTAGGTTCGTTTCTTTTTTTACATTTCATCATTTCAAACTTTTAGTCAATCTTTTCCTTCTTCCTTCCCGTCTGTTCCCAGATAAATCGATTTTCTGTGTGTTATCAATTTCATTCTTCTGTTCCGAATGTTTCTTTATTCTTTGTCTCTTTCCCTTCGAAAATCAGCTTCCTTCCTTCTTCCTTTTTCCCCTTTCTTTCAATACACTTCTCTCCTGATTCTACAATACCTCATTCTTTCTCTTTCAAACTTTTCGTACACTCACAGTTTGATTCTTTCATTTTTTCCTTCATCCTACATCATTTCTTTCTTGGTTTCTTTCTTCCTCTGCTTCTTTTTTCTTTCTCAACAATCCCTTTCCCTTCCCTCCTTTTATATATTTCTTTCATGATTCAACACTATTTGTTTCTTTTTGTCTTTTTTCCTTTCACTCGATCTCTTTCATTATTTAACCTTTATTTCGTTATTCACAAAGAAAAAAAGATTTTTCTAATAACCTATTCCTTCATTCTATACTATTTTGATTTGTGCTTTTTCATCATTCATTCTTTCTTTTCTTTTCTTCATCTTTCTTCTTCTCACTTTTTCATTGTTTTTTCTTTTTACACTTCTTTCCACCTTTCTTAATATATTGATGATCAACAATCTTCCTTCTTTCTTCTTCTGCCTCTCAATTTCTGTTAATTTCTTAATGTACCATAATCTATCTTTCTTTGTCATTTTATTACTTATTCTCTCTGAATAAAAGATCTTTTTTGAGTTCTTTCTAACTGTATTTCTTTCTTAATGCTCTTTCTTTCTTTTTTTTTTTCAACAGTCCTCCTTTTCTAGTCTTCTTACCTCCCGTACTTCTTTTCTCCCTTCCTTCCTTCCTTCTCCCTTCCTTCCTTCCTTCTCCCTTCCTTCCTTCCTTCTCCCTTCGTTCTTTTTTCTTTTTTTTCCTTTCTTTCTAAAGAAAACTCTTTATTTGTTTCTTTTCCTTTGTATTTACTTTATTCTTTTTTATACTTTTTATTCTTTCTCGATGCCTCTCACTGCATTAACTCTTTCCTGCTGAATTTTTTTCCTCGACGTCCTTTGTTGTTCGCTCATTATCTTCCTTTTTATCTTCTTCCTCTTGACTTTGTTGCCTTTCTCTTTCTGCCGTGACCATATTTTCCTCTGGGCTGTGTGCGTGCTCACGCGTGAACACGTTTTGCAACTGGAACGCAAAGATAATTAATTTATGCACAAAAGGTGACTTACCTAAAATAATGTAGTAATCAATTGAACGACCATTGCTAACATAGCTGATGGAGAGTTCCGTACACTTTTATATATGCGTGTGTTCGTGTGTATGCGTGTCAGTTCCGGCGCTCCTGGACATACCGTTTTGTGTACAGATTAACAAATTGACATCATCTCGCCACTAGACCTCTTTTTTTAATCTTTAGGACACAAACTTTCTTGACTTTTACAAGGCCTTATCTTGACATTCTCAACAATGACATTCTAGATTCTCTGGGATGTAGATGTCTCGAGATGTTTTTGCTCTATTGTAGATGCTTTCAACCAGAAAAGGCCATTGATTTCATAAGTACGATTTATATTGACCTTATTTGTTTTTTGATGGATTTCTTTCACATGACTTCAAGCCCTATTATTGACTGTGACTGCAAAAGAGGGGTGAATGATTTGTTCTAAATCGACAAGATGATCATAAAAGAAGTAAAGAAAAGGAAGGAAAACATTGCAATAGGATGGATAGTCTATAAAAAAAAGCATACGACATGATTCCACACAGCTGGATACTCGAATACCTCAGAATGTTAAAGATCTATGAACCAGTGGTGAGATTCATTGCCAATTCTATGAAAAACTGGAAAGTAGACTCGATAGCTACAAGAGAAAATTCAGCTGAAGTAAGAATAAAAAGGGGAATCTTCTAGGGAAACTGGCTGTCTGCACTATTATTTGTTGTAACTTTGATACCGCTCAACAGAATCCCGAGAAACAGTAAAAGATACAATTTCTCCAAAACAAATGGAAAAGTCAACCATCTAATGCACATGGGCAATATAAAAATCTTTTGCAAAAAATAGGGGAGGGCTCCAGACGCTGTTCAACAACGTGAAAGAATACGGTGATGACATGGGGATGGAGTTTGGAATAGAAAAATGTGCAATTATGGTAATGCACAAAGGAAGGCTCACAATGGCAGAAGGAATCGAATTCCCAGACAACAGGAAAATTAAAGCAATGACCGCACAAGACCGATACGAATACCTGTGAGTTTTTGAATGTGACAAAATAAAACAGGAAGAAATCAAGGAGAAAATGAGAAGAGAATACCTTAGGAGGATAAAGAAAATATTAAAGACCAAAGTAAGCAGCAGGAACCTTATAGAAGGAATGAGCACATGGGTGGTTTCGGTAGTCAGATACACAGGACGATTCCTTGGATGGATGAAGGGAGAAGGACTAGGAAGCTTATGACAATGCGTAAAGCCTTACACCCCAGAGATGACACGGATAGACTATACGCGATGAGACAAGAATGCAGCAGAGGGCTCATCAGCATAAAAGGTTGTGTCCAGGGGGCCAATGCAGATCTAGAAAAGTATGTGCCGACAAACAGTGAAGACATCATAAAAAATGTCTGAACTAGCTAAACGAGCAACAAAAAGATGAAAAACAATGGAGCAGCACAGCAAACAAGGAAAGAAAAATGGGAACAGAAAAAATTACATGGAGAATTTGAAAGACAGATACTGGATGTGGCAGACAAGAGATCATGGACATAGCTACGAAGAAGAAACCTGAAAAGAGAAACGCTCATCATAGCAGCTCAAAACAAATACATCAGAACAAACTATATCGAAACAATAATCGACTCAACACAGGCAGCAAGTGCCACATCTGTGGGGAAGGACTTGAGACTGTAAACCACAAATAACTAGTGAATGCAGTCTATTAGCCCAGGAGGAGTATAAACACAGACAGGATAGAGTAGCAACAGTGATACAGTGGAAACTGAGTAAACGAATGGGATTTAACCAAACAGATAAGTGATACCAGCATAAAGCAGAGTACATTCCAGGAGAATAGAAACCACAAATTACTTTGGGACTTTGACATCCAAATGGACCACCTCATCCAAACGAAAATACAAAACCTAGTAAGCATAGATAAGAAGAGGAAAACCTGCCAAATAATAGACGTAGCCGTGCCTGCAGACCATAGAGTGAAGAGGAAAGAGATTGAAAAACTCGAAAAATACCAAGATCTAGCATGAGAACGGAAGACGGTGTGGAACATGAAAGTCAGGGTAGTACCAGTAATAATAAGCGCACTCAGAACTGACCCAAAGACACTGAAGGTGACATTAGAGAAACTCAGGGAAAAAAAAGGAAGGATTGAGACTGTACACAGCACTGCTAAAAACTGCATGGATACTGAGGAAAGTGCTAGAACTATGAGATCTACGACCTTAATTGTTAACAGTGGTCCAATAGAGGGGTGGGGGAGAAAAAAACCTAAAATAACACGCCCAAGTGATAGCGGAGGAGTGATACGTGAGGGAGGGATGAGATTTGGGCTGAAAACCCGAGAGACCTACTGTGACTCAGTCTTCAGCGATGAACACCGGACAACTGGTGTGAAACAGTAAATCATAGTATCACTGTTGACTATGAGGGTGTGTAGAGGAGGGCTGGGGACTTGAGGATATTTGCTGTCACTCGACCACCAGCGGTAACCACCAGGTAACTAGTGTGACATTGATGATATTAATCAAAACTATCAACGATAGGGTAGACATTGTGTGAGATTTTGCTATTCAAATGGGTCATGTGACATAGAAGACCTGATCTAGAGATAGTACCAAATGACAGGAGGAAATTCCGGATAATAGATAATGCTGGTTCTGGGGACAAAAGGGCTGAACAGAAGGAGTATGAGAAGATTGAAAATTATATCGAAATGACGAGAAAAATCAGAAAGATTTAGAGTATGGCCTACGTTAGAGTAGTGCCTTGGTTGCGCATATGATCTCAGGAGATGATGTCCATCGGTTGTCTGCCATTCTTGCAACATGACCGTCTCATTGCCATTTGAGTTTCTTAGTAGATAAAATAATAATAATAATAATAATAATAATAATAATAATAATAATAATAATAATAATAATAATGATGATGATGATGATGATGATAGTGGAGGGGTAAGAATTGCAGTGCTGCTGTGATAGATTAGGAAGATATGAGAAGTGGGCTGAGAAGACTTACTTTGACTCAGCCTTCAGCGATAACCACGAGGCAAATCGAGTGAAACTGTAAACCACAGCACTGCTATGGACTGTGAGAGTGTAAAGAGGAAGACTTGTAACTCGCGGAGACTTGCTATCACTCAACTTCCAGCGGTAGCCACCAGACAACTGGTGTGAAAATGCAAAATTAATCATAATAATGATAATGATAATAATAATAAAAATAATATTAACAGTAATAAAGACAATCAGTAATAACACAAATTAAACGAGAGGTTCCTCAGGGGGGTCCACTTTCATCTCTGCTATTTACAATATCATTGATCACATCAGCATCATCCTAAAGTAGAGGGAAAAGAATTACCAAATGGGCTGTATATGAATGCGTCATCCACATTATATGCCTACTGATGTTGGTAAATCAGATTAACTTGGAGAAAGACTGACGAATACGGTTAGAATATTTTCTTGGAATCTAGACTAAACAAAGGTTATTATCATTGAAAGAAAACTGATATTAACCGAAAATTTCTATCAGCCATCAGGGGAACAAAAAAGGGTAACAAATGTGACGTATTGATATTCGAGGATCAATCAGTCAAACGAAATAAAGAATTAGGAGGTGAAAGAAAGGTTCTTTGTGAGTACCACAAGCAATGAAGATTAACTTGGAAATCTAAAATTAGAGGTAGTAATCAAGTAACTGCAATTAACACCTTTGCGTCATCAGTAATAACATACACGTCAGGGATAATTGGTTGGACAAAGGGAGAGCTTTGACAAGTGGATACGAGAACCAGTGAAGAGATGACAATTTATAAAGTGCTACGCCCAAAAGCATACTGTGACTGATTATACATCGCAAAGAAGATTGGTGGAAGAAGAAAGCGATTGAAGATTTAACAGCATTAGAAAAACACAATTAGCGGAACATATCATTGGAGACGAGAATCACGAATGAAAATCCTATTGGAGGGAGATACAGTCGAATACGTTTAACCAAAAGGTGAAAAGAAAATCTAAAGGGAAAAAGACGCAAAATATTGACGAAAAGGTCCCATAGACACCAAAGTGACTTAATATCTATATGAAAGCGCTGGTTACTGCAAAACAGGATCGAAGATTGAACACCAAATTTCATGTACGATTTATTCCCAAAACTAAATCGCCAGACAGTTTTAGAGTCAGTAATGGATACCAAAAAACAGTAAAGACATTATTCCAAACTGTGTATATTTTGAGACATAACTCTGTTGCAGCCACAATTTATATGAGTAGTAGGCTTCGAAAGAATTGAAAATTAATGGAAGCATAAATCTTTAACTCGAAGTATTCAATGACTAACACCATCATCGTCAGAAAAAATTACAGCTGGAAGGCCAGTTATTAGCATAATCAATAAAGAAGACTATCAGGCTATGTTAATCGATATTTCATGCCTAGCAGACGGGATTAATGAACGGGAAAATTTTAAAAAATACTAAGATAGAACTGCAATAATCATGGAAAAAATCGTTTAAGATCGTACCAATCGTTATTGGTGCATTGTAGACAGAAACTATAAATGTTGAAAAGTATCTCCTGAAACTGAGCATCAAGGACATTGTATCAATCAACAAGATGCAAAATAGACACTTTCGTAAAAAAAAAATTGATCGGGAGGTATCTTGATCTACCTACAATCTAGTTGATCTCGAGTTTAGGATGAAAAAACCCTCATAACCCAATGAGGCCCTGGAATAATAATAATAATAATAATAATAATAATAATAATAATAATAATAATAATAATAATAATAATAAAAATTATAATAATAATAATAATAATAATAATAATAATAATAATAATAATAATAATAATAATAATACCACCAGGCAACTGATGTGAGATTCCAAATAATAATAATAATGATAATAATAGTTTGAAATTATCTCTCAGCTGTTTCGATTAACTATCAAATCGTTTTTTCTCATACCACATTTATAAAAAAGAAGAGGAAGAAGAATCGAACTGAAGCAAAAAAAAAAAAAGAAACGAAAAGATGAGAACAAAACAAGGTATAAAAAAGGTACCAAACGAGAATTGTAAGAATGTTTGATGATATTCATTCACTCATTCATTCATTCTTTGTCCTTTACAAATAAGCCAATCATACGGTTCATGGACATCCATCACCCAATCACAACGAGGCTCAACTTCGATGATCGTACCGATAAAGGTTTAGTCTATAAGAATTAGCCCTGGTATAATGTTACAATGAAAAGCAGTTTCCCTGAAAATGGTTGATATATAACGAGCATACATGACCAATATGATGAGTTTTTTAGTCGGGATTGCTATCAAAGTGAATAACCTAATATCTAATGGAATATACTTCATGAATCATAGCTAATAAAGTACTATGACACCTACATGACCAGTATGGAGCATCGTTGTGTCGGATGGCAAATAGCATTGTATTGAATGGAAAATAGTTCAATGATGAAAATTTAGTGCTATGATGCGCACACAGCCAGTTGGAAGTATCATTAGTATCATGATAGTAACTGCAATATAATTCAATGATGATAGTTTATATAGTTCTATTACACGTACATAGTCAGTATGAACCAACGTTATGTTGGGTTACGATGATACCAAAAAAACATGGTACTGAATGTTGTTCATTATGATAATTAATTTGGATAATGAAGCTGACCGAGTATAAAACGTCGTTGTGTTGGATCTCAAAAACCAATCGCATCATCTAGCGTAGAAATTCTCAAAGTACGGATCGGGCCCCCTAGGGGAATCAGGTGTAAGTCATTTTGGGTCGCATAGATACTTGAAGATCTCGCTATAAGGAATAATAATGTATCTACTTTTTCTTATTCTCTCTATACGAAGTGCTCTTTTTGTATGTGTTTATTGTAAAATAGATCAGTTCTATTCACTGTTTCTTTCTAAGAAATGAATTTCGCTTTTGTTTCGTTTAGGTTACTTCATTTTGTTTGTATTAAACAGTCATTAAATATTACAAATATGTTCCAATTGTTCCCTCAGACTTCTTTATCGTGGACGTCACAAAGTTAGTGCTTTATAGACTTGTCCGGTTCGTCACAGCATCTTGTTTTCTATCGGTCACAGTTTTGCATATGATCAATCGGAATCCATGTAGAGAGTCATGATGTTCAGTGTTTGTCTGACATTCTTCTTAAATGGCCAGCCCTGCCACCATTTGGATTCTATGATATCTCGAACTCCAGTTTTTCTTCTGATTTACTGTGCTCTTGGGAAGGAGCTAAATAACAGAGAAAAAAGAGAAGAAAAAAAAAGAAGAAATACCGAATCAAATGCAGCAGTTACTCTTATCTTCATGGAACATGTTCCAAGATACTTGACAGATGCCTGAAAATGAAAAAAAAAAAAGTTTTTTGTGTCGGAACCCTCGATATCTTTTCCTATATAAATCAGTAGTAATTACTTCCTCACCTCTCGCCGTTTCGTCTCCAAGTAGATCTCATAGGAATGTTTCATTTCCGAATAGCAGTGAAACCTTCATTCCTGAAGTTTTATTATCTCGCACCAGTCCAGGTATGGAGTAATATTAATTTACTGCCATCAACGAAATTGAAAAATGGTAGACCAATTCAATCGCGTCCTTTCATCTTTTCGTTCGTTTGTTCATTCGGCTGTCTAACCAATACCTCAGAAAGTCATGAATGAATTTGAATCAAATTTCCTTGAAGGATTGGCAATTGGGTTAAAAAACGACTTGATAAAATTGAGTGGATCCATGTTTTTTTTATGATTGAGTGATATCTCTCCGGTTCTTCTTACATTTACATTTATTTATACGCTCATGACACTCCATACGATATCTCCAAAATTTCTCTGTGAAATTCTGTGGTGATGTTGGAAGTAGGCTAAGGGAGAACTGATTAAATTTTTGAGTGGATTCATTGGATAAGCTGATAATATTTCCTCTACATCGTAGACATGTATACAAACTGAATAATATTACCAAAATTTCCTTTCTGTTCACAAGATATCCCCTTTGTGGAAGGGTGAACGATGGGATAAGAAATATTTTTATGTTAACATTTTTGGGCGGATCTAGGATTCTTTTTTTGATTGGGTAATGTTTTCCGATTTTTGTTTTTTTTCCTTCAATTAGATTTGTTTGTAGATGTGTGACTGTCCACACGGTATCTGGAAAAGTACCCGATTAATTTCAATGACATTTTGTTGAAAAATGGACAATCAGCTGGAGGGGAAATGATCGAAGTTTGTAGAAATTGCATTCACGATTACTCCCCGACGTCGAAGTCCAAAACGCATAGTATTTCCAACATTTCTTGTTTGACCAGGCAATGTATCTAAAAGTTCTCAATGCATTCCAATGATACTTTGTGGAAGGGTGTACAATAGCCTATACAAAGACCAATTAAATTTTGGGGCGGATCCATGCACTATTTCTCGCCCCTGACAATGGCATTGGCAGATGTAAGCTTTTTAGTTTGGATGATTGTGTTGCACCCGTCTTTTTTACTTTGATTATCAGTTTTCAAAATCCTGATCTATGAATTGGTTCGAACACCGACTCCAATGGTAAAGAGGAAAGTATGTAATCAATTAAAGAAGCTGAAATCTATACAGGAATATCGATCGCCACTTAAAGCTCATTATCATCATAGCATATTCGGATATAATCGTTACTGCTATTATCGATCGAATACTTCCAGTCTACGTGATTATATTTCATTGATAATGTTAGCGCTTCGCTGATGTTTTCTAGATCAATCTTCTTCCAATCGTCATTATCTGTTCTTGTTCGTCTTCACCTGTGTGTTATTAACGTTCCATCCGTCTTTTTCTTTTTGAATCTTTGCTGTTGTCTTTATCGATCAGGAAATGTTGGGCAATATGATTGGCTGGAAAAAAGACGACCAATCAGAAGGCTTCAATTTGCAGTTGCGTTTTGCTTGTGACTGCGATTATTGTGCAGACTATAATTCAATGCATCTACCTGCATATGCCAATGAATCCTGGAGTACTTCGTCACACATGAAAAGAGAAAGACCAGGAGCAATTGGGTTGTTTTTTCATAGGCGGATGCTATGAATATTCTGGACAGAGCATGTAAGAAATGGAGAAGATTCGATGAAATCACAAACTACAAAGAAACTATGGCTAATGATATAAAAACATAGACAGTTGGCATTTTAGGGAGACGAGAGGTGGTCAGAGGACTACCAGGGCGTATAACAGGAGTTGCTGAGAGCGGCAAGGGAAAGGAAGCTGTGTAGAGCCATGATTGTCCACGCCCTGGAAGGACCTGGCACGTAGAGAAGAAGTGGGTAACCCACTCCTGGGTTTTTGTCCAAAACAATGTTAATCTTACATGTATATCGCTGTCAGGGTAGTGGTTAGTGAGCTACTCTAGCAAGATACTACAACTGTGCTTCACACATATGGTCTTGTACCAGTCGAAGGTTATCTTTATCAAAGCTAATTTAGGCATAGCATATGGTTAACGAGCTAGGCTAGGAGATCATTGTTATTGTCTTGTGATTTATATCCGCGCTAGATGCCTATTGTCGCAGAATAGTATAAGAACTAAGCTAATCTTAGTAAATACATGGCGTTCCGCTGTTGGAAGCAACCACATGTCTACACACATGCATTGTCTCAATCATTATAACACCTTTAGAGCACCTATACCTGGTTATCTCACGACAGTCATAAGTGCAGGTTGTCATAAATCGCGTACGCCGGTCGTACGAGGGTCGTTAGTCGGGGACCACCAATATATACATCAACCTAGTGAATACAGAGAAAAATGATGGGGTTAGAAAAAGAAGCTGGTGTAGTATAAACCTTTTTTTTTGCAATAACTTTATTGTAAAGCACTGAATTCCACTTTTGCAGGGGCTAGTTGCTCTGACATTTTGTCCCTTGCCTTACGTACAAGCATTTACATTTCTCAATGCGTTCACAACCAAAAGACATTAATTAATATCTCTGCCACTCTATCTGTTTAGTGTCGTTAAATAAGTAACGTTTTTGAAACTGCTTTATGTCTTCATTTTGTCCTCCACACGCTGCTATAACTAATAATTACTTTCTAGGGTGTATCCAAAGTATTTCATTTTTTTTTCAATCAACTCTATTTTTTGAAGCTTATTTGATGCTATACATTTATGATATATGATATATAGCTCTTTTGAAATCTTTTTTTGAGTATTGTTGGTCAGGTTATACAATATCCTGTATTTTGAACCATCATAATCGACAATAAATGGTCGTCTCGATTCGGGGCTCTATTTTGAATGACAAGTCAATTGAAAACGCTTGAAGCTGTTTCGGCTAGTTTAGTCAGATATTGTTTCATTTCCTTTCACACTCTGAATTACTAAAGCGGTTCCAGTGGCTTCGATGCCCAGTTGAAATGCTTCAAAGTTCCCAGTTTTCCAATACTCGTGTCATTATAAAATCTGACACAAAATGGACGTCTGATTAGTATTTATAGTGATATGATATGATATAGTTTTCAATATATGATATATAGCTTCTCGGAAATCATTTTTTAGAGTTGGTGGTCGGGTCATTCTTGCATTTTTGAACCATCATATTCTGCATCTGACGGTTGATTCTATTCTAGACTTTGTTTCAATGGACATGTCGATTGAAAACGCATAAACCAGTTTTGAGCTGTTTGGTCAGATATCGTTTTGTTTCTTTTCACTTCCTGAATTTTTAGAACAGCTTCGACGCCTTTGATGTCAGGTTGAAAATAATGTTTCAAAATTCCTAGAATCTCAAAACTCGCCTCTGCCATTATAACATCTGAAATAGAATGGGCGTCTGATTAGTATTTATAACGAAATGATATGACATTACAAATGAAACTGTACACTAAAAAATAATTTGGTGAGGAATTAGAAAAAAAAGAAACGTTTTCCTATACACGACGAGGATTAAACCTGAAATTTTCTGCCCTTCAGCTCCGTTGATGCACCTTGTTCGCGTGATACGTACATGTTAAGCCTCGCTAGTCGGCCGAACCAATTTGAAAACTGAACACTATGTTGGTTGATGATTTCTGATATCAATGAAACAGGGGGGTCATAGATTATCTTTAAATGTGTACGAAAAATAAGCTTTGATCTGTCCGAATCAAAACTTTAGATACACAATCTGTTGAGATTCTGCGTAGCCTATTCACCTAGAAGAAGGAACTTTGGCACCGGGGATATCAGGATCCTAAGATTCATCTATATCGTTTTCACAATATGGATTTGTTCCAAATGGTTCTTTTTTTTATCAGATTGTCTAGTCAGAACACGAGTTTCTCAGATTACAAATTATCTTGTATGTTCTCTGACCTTTTAATGGACAATACTTCGTCTTATAGTCATTACTGACTATCGTGATAATCGTCGATTGGAAAGGAAGGAGGAGAAAAGGGTAAAAAGGGAAAGGAGTATGAGAGAAGATAATGGATAATCTAAACCGAATATACATGGAAACCAATACAAAAACGACATCAAATGAAACATTAAATGAAAAAATTTGGATGAGTATTTTCATCACCTACATAACATTATGCAACATTCGATACTTTGCAAAGCAAATTATTTTAACCTAATTATACAGAGTTTATGGGATTTAGACAAAAGATAGATAATAATACAACTGATGAGAAAATAAAATATATATTGATACACAATGGAACATTGAGGGGTTATGGATAAAAATTAAAGATTTTTAGTCAAAATTCAGCAAATTTTGAAGCTGAAACATTGGAAGATTATGGACAAAAATCAGAAGTTATTTGTCAAAACCGTACACAAAAACTGTCACTAAAACGGTCGAGCCCCATTTATCTAATTTTTAGGTCAGTCCAGCTGATTACGTATGTATGTATGCATGTATGTTCGTATGTATGTTTGTAAGTTTGGATGTCATATGAATGTGTTGTACGTGTAAATCGCAGTAATGGAGGTGGAGAACTGAAAATTTCAACTTTTACTCTTTATTATGTCGACAAAGAAAAAGACTTCCTCTCTGAATAGGTTTAAGTGGGTTGACTTCAGTTTGCAAGTTGAGTTTATGCTAAATTGGTATCAAGTTTGTGCCCGCTTGTTCTTTCGAAAATTCGGACTTTTTAGTGATTACTGCTCATCATAGGTGTAAGAAATAACTTATTCGTTGATCACCCGTTTTTCCAATTCGTTAGTTGATCACCCCCAACACCTCATTCTGCTGAAAGACGTTCGTCATCTGACGGTTACTATTCAGTTCCTAACAAGACCTGTTTGATGAACATATTCGAAATAACTTGTCTATATGCTAATCTCATTCATCTACCAAACGGTGTATTCTATCCAGAGAATTGAATGAAAGTATCCCTAAAATGAACTAATTTGGAAAATGCAGGAAAAATACTGGTGATTTGCAACCTAATAATGATAGTGTAAGTTTTGCGTTCACGCCAAACTTGATAATAATCAATTTATTCATCTGCATAATTTAGTATTAATTTTGGAAGGTCTATTTGCATTTTCATCTCTTCTTTCCAAACGGTGCATAATAGTCAGAGGTTGAATTGGTGTATTTCTATATTGTGTCAAGTTGAAAAATGCATTAGAAAGCCGACTGCAACAAACACAGTGGAAAGTCATTGCATATCTGGAATGGACATTGAATTCTTACTAGGAATCTAGTAGTATTTTACTATGCCTTCATTAACAAAAATCTTGGGCTATTTGGAGCCACCATATCTCACTGCATATAAGACGTGCTTTTTCTGAGATCTGTCCGAGGAAGCTAATGCTTTACGATCTATTAACGTTACTATGATATGCAAATTATGTAAACAGCCAGGGCCACTGTGGGATAAATCTAGATTTGAAAAGATGAGAGCATTAGAATAACAGAATAGCTTGGAAGGCCATGAAGATCAGGGGAAGAATGTTGGATCTTTTAACTTTTCCAGCAAAAACTGAGGTAGTCTCATATAGCCATGAATCTTGAATGCCACAAAATATGGCTCATATTATCCAAACCAACATCAGACGTTCTGTTATTGTCAACATAAACTTTTTAATATAAAAAAAAAATCAACATAATGAGATGTATAGGATAAGTTTTGCACTAATTGTATAAGTATTGGTAGCAATGATGGAAATAGGTTTTAGGGAACTTTCTTAAGTAAGGCTGGGTTTCAGGAAGTAGGTGTACGCTATCATCTTTATCAATAGACATTGAACATACACAATCCTAGACATTGCAGAATAGGTATACGCCATACCCTTGGTATCCCCACCCTATTTCCATCCGTGGTTGGTAGCAAGAAGTAGAAACGTGATTGTTGGTATATGTTAGTAAAAGGAGGAGTGAGAGTTATTGAGATGAAAGACAAATCGATGCTAAGATGTGGAGTTTTATACATGAGCGCTCTTTACAACTGAATACATTTGGTGTATCAGCCACTTAGGATCAAACCCAAAGGCATTGAGTAGGCTTTGATCTCCTCTTGAACCTCCAGACGAGGCCACCATAGACGAGACGATGTAATCATCTAAAATGTTCAGTATAAACTCCAGTGGATGTAAAGACAGAGGGGGGGGATTTATTGGTTAAAAAGAAAGAGGGAAAGGGAGAGAGAGAGAGAGAGAGAGAGAGAGAGAGAGAGAGAGAGAGAGAGAGAACTATGAATAGAGAGCATTGGGAAAGATAGATAGGAAAAGGGGGAAGCTGGTTGATAGATGAACAGGTATGATAACAGCGAGACATAGATATATCGATTAAGGTATGATCAATAAATTGATACGTGATAACAGAACAAGAAATTTACGAAGATGGCTAGCGAGATAGATAGGCAGAGACCAAATTATACACACACACACACACACACACACACACACACACACACACATATATATATATATATATATATATATATATATAATATATATATATATATAAGGAGAGAGAGAGTGGGATAGAGAGTTGGGAGAGGAGTGGAGAGAGAGATTGATAAGAACGTTCAGCAGGTAAAAATTGAACTAAGACAGACATATTGGTAGAAATAAGATCAATAAATTCATAAATCTGAAAAGACTAAGATATTGAGTACGTGATGTGGGCAGATGATAAGTGAGATAGATAACTAGATAGATAGCTAGAAAACTAGGTATGATCAGAGAGGGATGGATGGATAGACAGACTGATAGATATATGAATGGACAGATAGGTATGAACAAAGATGAATACTTGAAATGATTGAATAGTTTGGAAGACATGTACACCATCACACACAAATGCAAACGCACACACACACACACGCAAACGCACACACACACACACACACACACATATATATATATATATATATATGTGTGTGTGTGTGTGTGTGTGTGTGTGTGTGTGTGTCTGTGTGTGTGTGTGTGAGTGAAGAGGAATGGAAGAACAGAAGGAATATGGACAGATAATCAAAAAGGTAGTCACATGGATTATTTTCAGCATACACATACACACACACACACACACACACACATATATATATATATTTATATACATATATATATATATATATATATATATATATATATATATATATATTCTTATATACATATATATATATATATATATATATATATATATATATATAAGAATATATAATCAAATATACTTTTAATCTTTGGTGCTTCATCCTGTCGTTGTCTACCTCTCTATTCCATTACCACCTTGACAATTGCACTCAACCATGTCTTACCGAACAACTCTGGCGCCTGTAGTCTTATCAAACCTATTATTTACTTATCTTAGATTTGCCTTAGGACGTCAGAAAGCGTAAAGGTGGAATGGGTAATGGAAGATTGTGCTGCAACAAAATTTCTAATGTGGAAAATCTACTTGCCTGAAAATAATCATTTGGAATCTTGGTTCAAGTTGTCGTCAGCATTCGGCATCTGTTTCATTCATTTATATCTTGTCACTTACTGCCAGTTCAGTCAGATGGTATTTGGGGAAGCGTTCGACTTGCAGAATTGACGGTAGTGAAGAGATAGGTCTTCTCATTTGGAGGATTAACAGAATCATTGAGATAGGCTCTTTTTAAGATCTGCAGCTGCTTACAGCACCGGATCTCTCTTGACGGTCACCCATCTAGGCACTGACAAAGATCGACTTCACTTAACTGGTGCAATTGTATGAGAAACGGTGTGCCCAACTATTCAAACAACGAAGCTGACGAACGTTGTCGTTAGCACATGAACTGAATTTAGCACAGTACATTCAGAATGAGGGGGGGCATACATGTACGAAGATTGTGCTACGCCAATTTTTTTAGATGGGGAGGGTCCGTCGTAATACCTAGTAACACAGCATCCCAAATCCCTTTTTTTCTCGCTATGTTACCGTACTAGGCATTGGTAGAAAACGCTCACCTGATTCAGTCACAAGGCAGACCTAGATACTTAGTAAGTGCAATGTACCGATACTTGTTATGGTCGAGCTGGCGGAATGTTGGAATGCACACGTGGGTCAGTATGTATGTGAGCACTTATACACGGAGCATCAACAAATTTTCCGTCAGACGACGAGCCTAGGGGCCAGGTATTATTTTGGGACTGAAATATCATTACAGTTAACCCTGGTCAGTGCCAGATTTACTCAGTGTATCATATTCTTGTACGCCCCACCGGATAGAGTCTCTTCCTGGATCTGGAGTTTCGCAATTTATTTTCTTTTTTTGATTTATCCAATCCCAGATATCTTGGAGTTTTTGAGGTTGACATAGCTACAAAGCCTCTAGACTTAACCTCAACAGGAGATATATTACACTTGCGATTGTTGTTCAAAAGATTAAAGTAAAATGTAGCACGCACTGTGTGTTGAACGTTCACACCGGCAGTTATAGTTAAATTTCTATAAGAAATGATTTTTGTTTTTGGTCCTAGCTGAGCTAGCTACAAATCAGAAGTAAATTTGTGACAATAGTTCAGGTTTAGCAAAGGCTTACTAAATATTGACGAATTAACAATCGAGATTTTGAAAAAGGCCTAGCATGTATATCAAAAGCTTCATCCATTAAAGACAATATAGAGGACCTAATTTTCGGAACTTGGAACAATTGATCAACTTCGGAATAATTTAAACATGAACGTCGAAGGACACTAAAACAAAACAAAAAAAGAACAAAAAATTTCCATATCCATGAATTATTGTATAGTTATCATTTGTTAAGTGAGTATTGAATCCCAAATGCGCATTGATTTTGAATTCACCGACCAAATAACTAAATTTTGTTGGAATGGTTCGGCACGAGGAATGTTTGGTATTAACTTGCCATTTTGGCCTCTGCCATCATAGTTGACTAACTCAATTATCGACAGGCAGGCCATACTGCAAGAATATCAGTCAACCGCTAGACATAACGACTCTCAACGTGAATTCCTTGACCGGTGAAAATGAGAGAGCATAATGATTTGGGTAAGCTTACATTGTTTTGCCAACATAGAACTTGGGGGCAAAAAGATTGCAGACCTCTTGAAAGGCCTACATTCAACCACAAGTTTTAGAGACTGAATAATAGTTTCATTAGTAGATAAATAAATCTGGACACTTGTTTCAGTCGTTTTATTTGGAATTGCTATAATTGAACCGACTTCATCAAAATAGACATGACTCAAGATTGACCTATTCAGGACAGCACCACCTCTCCTATGGTCATCTTTGGGTGAATCCACCCATATGCACAACTTTCATGCTTGAGGAGTGTAGAAAACTTCAAAGTCGATTGATGTTCAAGTAGGGAAAAATCTTCCTTGAACGCTCAACATGACATAAAAGTCACCTTTCTGATCTCTGCTTGATAAAGTGTTGCATGTGATTCATTTAGTCTGTTTCATATCTGCCGTAATTTTACTTCAAGAAAAAAATGGGTTCTGGTTAAAGAGATTTCAGACAGTGAATTCATTTTTGAAAATTCAGACTTTTCAGTGAACAACATAAGGCGAGACAATAACTTATTCCTTGAACTCTGCTTATTCCAATTTTTAGTTGGTCCCCCCCCAACATGCCATACTCCAAAAGGATGTTGGTCACGTGACGGTTTCAACTGATTGTCTCACCAGACCTGTCATTCTATAAGTCATTCAGATTACCAAACTAAACTTCTGCACTTCTCCTACTAATAACAATCGGAATATAAATTACAACTATAGTAATTTTCTACGAAACTAGCTTTTAAACCCATAGGTTGCAATCATTATAATGTAGGTAGAGATATTCATAATGCATAGCATAGTACAACAATAACGGAGGAATACTTGGCAACCTGTGACACTTGGAATCACTTTGATAGATAGGGAGTAGGTATAAACATTAAGTAAATTCTGAAGTCAAAACTTATGAAAACGGGGGTTTGTATTATTACTAATTCTCATACACGACAAACGATAACCAAGGTCCAAATGGGATCAAATGCAGAATCCAGACACTGAAATTGATTCAAAAGCGCACACTTTCAGGTTATACCGTTATCAGAAGTTGAGTGGACCTTGGTTTTTGTTCAGTATCACTGAGAATCAGTGACACTGAGAAGCATGCAATGTGCACATGGGAGAATCATGCTCAACCTCACATGACAGCACAGTATATAAGGAAGAAAACAGGAGTCAGGCACATCATAAAATCTATCAGAAAACTTAAATGGCAATGGACTGGCCATATTGCAAGAATTACAGACGAGCAATGGACATCACGACTCACAACATGGATCCCCAGAGTTCACATGCGAAGCCGAGGCCGACAAAATACAAGATCGAAGGATGAACTGAACAAATTTAGAAAATTTTGGCTCCGTGACGCCCATGATTGAGAATAGTGGTTAAAAGACAAATGATGATGATGATGATGATGATGATGATGATGATGATGATGAAATTAGGCCCAATAAATTAATTCAATCACAATCAGGACGAAATGTTGAATACTGACCCCTTTA
>OY735234.1:14977357-15194857 GCA_963457665.1 Thysanoteuthis rhombus | reverse complement strand
TATTGATAGATATCCATTTTTTCACGATTTTTTAGTTGATCATCCCAAACATGTTTGGCCATGTGAAAATTTTTCTCTTGAGTGACAAACCTGACCAGACCAGTCATAATGTTTAAAACGCCAAGTCTCATCGGCCATTGGTACATTACGTTATTTCATCCTTACTAAGTACCCCTCACTTGTTATCCAATGCTTAATCAGCATTACTAAATCTTAAAATAGAATTAGGGAAAACATTGTCAGGCACAAAAGCCCATTTATGGTACTTACAGAGCGTTTAAAAACGTATCATAATTTGGCAGGTTGTTACGAATACTTTGTTTCCGAAAATTTCTAAGGAAGGAAATATTCTCGCTAACTCATAGGCATACGTGTACCCTCCAAAATAGCCCCCATACACCCAGAGGTGGACCCCAATTTCTATCCTCTAGTTCTTAAAATGTAAGAAAAAAAAACAAGGTTTGACTATTACAAATCATTTTCCTCTCACATGGACTGCGATTATACAGATCTTAATCTATGGTGCATATCTTTATTGAATTGTCATCTTCTTTGACATCTGCACAATGGATGAAGCCGTTCAATAGTTTGCATTATCCAAATATTTGACATTTCCTTGAAATTTGATATTCCTGGGATCATATTCAACGAACTGTCACGGTGCTCCGGCAATAGAGTGTTGATTTGCGACAGCTCTTCCATCCTCTTAGGCGCTGAGCTTATTGTCAAGCTCAATAAACCCAGTTTTAATTTCACGGTATCAATTAATATTTCTAATGGTGGACACTCAACCATTATCTGATAAACCCCCAGGGTCCGCAGACAGTCTTCTTAAGACGCCCTGTTTTTCTATGGTCCTGTGCCTGGACACAGTAGAGTGTTTGTTTGAGATCACGTGAGCTGTCCATTCGGATCACATGACATGTCCTGCGGGGTCGGGTCGTCAAGAACATGACCCGTTGAGCGATGAATGAAATGGAGAAATAGTAAACCAACAAACTGTCTCAATAGATTAACGGGAATCAGAAAGTTACAATTCTAGGTAATAAAAGACTTTCCTCTGCAAAACATTATCAGGTGAATGTTATCAACAGTGATCTACAAAGGAGAAAGGAAGATTAGAAGAATGAAATTAAACCTATATGTTCGTTATCTCAATACAGCTGAAGAGATCTCTGTATGTATGTGCTGTGATTATTCAAGAACTGACCATTACACAAGTTTGGAACTGGCCATACAAGGCAGTGCACAGTTGAGTTTTGGGTTTTTAAGTAATGGTTCTTAGGGGATCTAATAAAAACAAATCAAGAATTACTGATCGTAGATCTTGTTGCATAATTTATATGAATTAACCTTCCCCCGGTGTCTGGTCTTCAGGATGATCTAAATTTAGATATAGAATATCTAAAATGGAAACGTAGACGAGAAATAACCGACAAACTTCGAAGCTAAAGTTTCGTACGACGGACAGAAAATCATTTTTCATGACAATTATGGCAGGCTACTCCCCAGACTCTGAAGCCCAGTCCCTTCCGGACGGAAATAGGAAGACATTAGCTATGTAGCCAAAGTTAGCATTCATAAAACTATCTGTCTGTTACGTTAGATAAATCATCTAAAAATGTGAATTGCCAAACTTAATTCTGAATGTATACTCAATGGTCATAAAAGAAGGTCAGAAGAAATAACTTCTGGGATTTTTCGAAAAGAAAGTTTTTTTCTCTCCATCCCCCAGTTTTTCAAATTAAACGTCTCAAGACTTCAGGAAGGTGACGATTTTTCAACTCAGGTGTAATTCAATCAATGCATAATCCAAATCCACGATTATTTTATCTCAGGAAGAAGCAGAATAATATAGATTCGATCTGGTCAAAACATTTGGTGAGTGGTAGGAATTAGCAGTAAAATCTTGGCTTACAAGTGGGTTTTCACCTAATTTAGGGTAGGTAACTTTTCCAATGATTGCATTTCTAATTCCAAAATATTATAAATGCAATCAGAGAAGAGTTACCTCCCCTAAAATACTGTGTTCATTAAATATAATTGGAATTTGACCCTTGAGGATCCAAGCATGTTGCTCCTCCCCATTCCATAAGTCAACCTTTTCTCAATTAAGCAGGCAGCTTCATCCTATCCAGCTTGAGCTTGTCTTCGATCAACTTTAGATAATCTGATCTCTGTTTTTCCAGCTTCTGTAGATAAACAAAAAACAAAAAAACAACAACAAAAAACAAGAACCGTAAGTTGAACGATGCGTTCACCGCCCCTCTTATGTTTGTAGCTGGATGAAGAGGAAAAAGAGCAAGTGGTCTTTCTTTCGGTTAATCGATTCTCAGACTCATATGCTGTAGGACATGGGTTTAATCCATGGCCAAGTTGCACCAATGGGTTTTGAAATCGTACTCAATTCCTCTCTGAGAAGCACTCGCTATGAGGAATAGGATTGAATAAGCCCGATAAGGGATGGTCACCGTCAAGCTATTTCATCCAAAACAACCATTGAAAACAGGCCTACAAGGACAGAACCCCCAGTGTTTTGTTCTGGATTATGGATAGGTTGAATTCCTTGAGACATTTTTTTTTCTCTTTCATCAACTTTTTTTTGGTCTTTGATTGATTACCTAACTTCTAATTTTTGTTGCCATTATCTGACATTCATTAATTCCATTTTGCCTCTAACAACATCAGGGCTCGTCTTTTTTTGATAATCTTCCACTAGTCACGACTAAATCGAGTAAGACACACTGATTCGCGCACAATTATGTTCTCCCTTTTAAAACTTGTTTTTTTTCTTTACCTTCTTTTTATGTTGTTTTTCTTCTTCTTCTTCTTTTTCAATTGCTTCTTCTTCTTCGACACTCCTTGTTGTTCTCTATTTAGAGTCCCCCTCTCTTATAAATAATTTCCCTTCTTCCCCCTCTCCCTTCTGCCCGTCTCTCTCAATCTTTCTTCATTCTCTTTATCTTTTTCACACCCCCTTCCTCTCATCCTTAATTCCTCCACCCCGTTTCCCCCCCTTGGCCACGTAACAATAGATAAACGAATACAGAAGGCGATTAATCATTTTTGTCTATCAAATCACATTTTAATTTACTCTTCATCTCCGAACTCGCATCGCCGATAGCAAGCACCTGGGGCAAATACAAAATGATTTCTTTCTTTGATGCTCCGTTTTAAGATTATGAAGTTTAAAAAAATATTCATTCTCGACGGAACACAAACGGAACAAAACAAAATGAACAAAATAAAACAAAAAACAAAAAAAATCCTTGGCAGAATGAATATTGATTCTCTGATTAATATTTTCCTATTGGTAGAAAAAAAAATACATAGAAAAGACAGGTCTGGTTGGTCAGTCAATAGAAAACCTCATTTAACCAACCTCTTTTGGTTGCATGTCTTGTTGGGGGTGATCAGTTAGAAAACTGGAAAGAGGGGCGTTCGATGAATAAGTTATTTCTCGCATTTTGTTGGACCATAATCATAAAAAAAGTCTGAATTTCCCAAAACAAGACACAAAGAGGTGCTCAATTTAGCTTAAACTTACGTCACCAATAAAACGTATCTAAGGGAGGATGATTTACAAAAAGAAACAAAAAATAGTTGACACAATAAGGAGTAAATGCTGAAAATGTTGGCCCTATAGCTCCATTAGTGTGACCCATACGGGTGTTCACTTTAGAAAAATTGAACTTTCATCCATTCTAAGAACCCAGAGTTCAATTGAAAAAAAACCCAGAAAAACAGAAGTAGAAACATTTTTAGGTACCATAAGTAATTGTTTGAATTTTCAGCCATCTACCTCTTTGTGGTCTGTATGTGTTATACGTTCATACATAATTACCATGCTTGCTCTATCAGGAAATGGTTTTTTTTCTATCAAAGCCACTTTGAACGAAACGTCGAAATAAAATATAAGAAATCATTAGTACAGTTAGCCTTCCGATATTGACATTCCACGCTCATATTGTTGGATTAACCATAATCCATGCGAATACACTGGTCACATACATACATACATAGCCAACCGGTCTTACCAACATAAAAACTGGAGAAACTTGAAATCAGAACAGTTTTTTCTTACGTAAAAATATTTTTTTCCGTTTGTAAGAGTGTTAAGTATTATCTTATCAACAGAACGACTTTACAGTGGTTTTTAATGTTATTGGAAAATATATTGGCTAAACGCATGCATATAAGAGAGCGTCAAGTTGGTTAAGAAGGGAGATGTGGGGGTAAAAGTTTTTAAAATGACTGAGAAGAAGCCAGCAAGAGAGAAAATGGTGGGAAAAAAGTGATGCATTTGAAAAGAATAAGTGAAGAAGGGGGAGGAGTAAGCGAGAAGATACAAAGGGAGGAGGTAAGATGGAGATTTATTGAGACAGAGCGAGAGAAAATACAAAGACTGACGGGCTGAGGATGAAGATTCAGTGAGGAGGGGTGAGAAATATTCATTTTGATTATCTTACTTCATTCTCGAAAGTTCAGTCTTACAAAACCAATGCCCTTCAGAAAGTTCTGAATCAGAGGTTCTTTCTTTATTCCTGTTCCATGCTGCTTACTGCTAAGTATAAAAGGCCCTCTCAGCGCTGTGATCAAAGGCAACACAAATAAGATTAATGGGAAACTCGTCTAGAATTATTGATAATGGGAGCAGCGCATGAATTGGAAAATCTTGATTTCTTTCTGGAAAGATGAACTCGGTAGGGTGCCTGGAAATATCACCTGGTCTTTTTTGATTGCCAAAACTACAATTTAATATTCGATAGCATTTTGACGTGCGTGATTAGCGAAATATCTCGCTGCCAGTCCTTATTACTTAATTAATAATATTGATCGTGCGTCAATTTGATGTTTCATGGGGAAAAGGTGGTTCTATTATGAACTCCATTTTAGACTTGATATTCACAACCATGATAGGTGTAAAATCGATCCGATCTTTAGCCCCATCAAGATTTTCAGAGTAATTACTAGTAGCAAGTAAGAAAAGTCTCTCTGGATTACTCAAACTACGTTAGCATCGACAACATTTGAGTTGGGTGATCGTTGCAGTTTGGTGAAATTAAAAAGCGAACTGAGGATGTTTGGGAACAGCCTTCCCTTATAAATCAATTTTTTGACGTATCAGTTATTTTCAAGAGCTACGATTCTCAGTTTTTATTTTATTTCGAAACTTGAACACCCTATGAATCATAATGCACAGCTCTTTGGTTTGGAAAAAAAATGCGCATTGAACGTATGATCTTTCAAAAATGTTACGATAGGCAATATATATATATATACTTTTTTTTCTCGAAATGATCTCCCCGAACCGCAAGGATCGCTGTTTTTACGTTGCATTGCTTTTAGCATTGAGCTAAACAGTTGCTGATAATGTCCCAAATAACTGTTTTAGCTACGTTGAAACGGCTGCTCTATCAGTCACGGGTTCGATTCCTGCAGCAGTCCCGTTTCCTACAATAGTTTATTCTATTATTCATGTTGTTGAGATCAAGTGATATATTAACTATGTGATGACGGGAGATCATTTCAAGTATAAATTTTCTGTATAATATAACAGAATTCATAATCATTTGGTTACGATGGGCTCGTTTCACAGCACTACGATTTTTAGGTGAGTTGTATATTCAAAGATACAACACGCACCTGAAGATTGTTGTTCGTGAAAAAAGCCTGTTGTATATATATATATATATATATATATATATATATATATATATATATATATATATATATATATATGTGTGTGTGTGTGTGTGTGTGTGTGTTTGTGTGTGTGTGTGTGTGTGTGTTATCGAGGAATGAGTGAAAAACTAGTCTAGAATTTATTAATCTGATCACACGTGCTACGCTGGGAGCAGCATATGAATTAGAAAATCTTGATTTCCTTTTAAGAAGATAAGAAGATGGACTCGGTAGGGTGCCAGAAGATACCAGCTGTTTTTTTTTTTTTTTGACTGCCCATAAACAATATAATATTCGACAGCATTTTAGCGTGCAGGATTGGCGAAATTCCTTGAAGCTTGTAGCTAGTCCTCACAACTTAATTAACAATATTGATTGGACGTTGATTTGGTGTCCTACGGGGAAAGAAGGTGGTTCAATTATGAATCACATTTCAGACTTGATAATTCCTACCATGATAGATGTCAAATCCACCTGAGCTCAACCCTGATGAGAATCTCAGGGCATATACGAAAGCGGGTTGGACGGTTCCTCCTGGAATACACAAACAACATTTCTTGAGAGAATTTGACTCAAGTGAATGGTGGAATTGGAAGAACAGTGTTTGGAAAACTTGTTCGGATTTCATGGAGGCTTCTGGAGAGGAACCAATCAAAAGTAGTGATGGTACGTTGATTTTGCATTGTCTGCAAAAGAGTTAGTTTTACAACGAGACATTTTTTAATGAAGTGTCATATATGTAGTGCTACGTATGTAATTGAGGTTAGTAAATTAAGACATAGGTAATTTTTCGCTCCAAGTCATTTGACCATAGTACAATTATTGTATATATATATATATATATATATATATATATATATATATATATATATATATATATATATATATATATATATATATATACATATATATATATATATATATATATATATATATATATATGTGTGTGTGTGTGTGTGTGTGTATGTGTGTGTGTGTATGTATATGCATATATATGTGTTTGTGTGTGTGTGTGTGCGTGTAATATGAATTTTTGAAAATTTATACACTCTTTCGAACTGTCTGTAAAAAGGGGCCATAAAGAACTTCCTCCAAGAATTGAAAAAGCTCACGGAAAGGTCTGACCGACAAGAAATGTCGGTAATGATTAATGAAACCAGCATAAAAGAAACATAAAACATGTTCTCTTTTCCCTGATATTACTAAGTCTGGCACTAAAACCAAGCAGAGGGTCACCAATTGAGATTCCAGTCGATCGCACTTGAGAATTCGTCAACGTGACAAAGATACCAACAATTGTACAACTCTATATGTCCTCATTGTGATTTACTTCGCATGAATTAGTCCGGCACAAAGCAACTATATCAGAGCATCAAGTCAGGATTAACTTCATCACAAAAACTGAATGATCCGTAGGAAAAGCTTGATAACAATTGCACTACAATATATGTTTTTTTCTTCCTACAAAGCTCAGTTGAGTCTTGTACAAAGACAATCAGGATTGAAGTGTAAGGAGAAAGAAACTCTACAGTGGGCACTCAAACCACATTTTTAATAATCTGGTCCAATTCTCTATCATTTTGAAATCATTTGAATGATACCACTCATTAGATCAACTTTTCTATGAATATATATATATGGATAGATTAGGATAGTTTTGCCATATTTTACGGTGTATAAGACGCACTTTTTCCCTGTCTATCTAGATCGGGAGGCAAATGATTTATCAATTGTTTACTCACGTTACTGTTTCATGAAAATAATTAAAACAGGTTTGAATTTATAAGAGGATTTAAAATATACCGATAATATAAAGATCAGAGAGAAAGATGGGCTAATTTTTTATCGAGAATATGCCTGCAATATTGAAGTGCGTCTTATATGGCTGTGCAAATTCTATGCCTGAAAATGAATTGATAGGGGGATAAGAAGGATTGAAGAGAGAAAATTGAGCAAACTGAATTTTTTTCTTGCGGCAAACATTGAACAAAATAAGTTTTGGCATCCCCATTATTACTCCTACGGAAGAGAACGATCTCTTCTATACCGCTCAATAATGCAAGCCAATGGCTCCCCCTCACTTACCCAACATGAACCCCTGACTGCAAGCGGTGAAGTGAAAAAGCAAGGCCAAATAGTACTCGAGTGGAAGGACAGGTGAATTATTAACGAGGTTAATTGTAGAGCACACCTGAGTAAAGGCCACCTCGATAGAATTAGCAATTAAGATCTAAGTACTTACGAAAAAAAAAGTGTACACCCGTTAAGCACATACGAAAAGCTATATAAGTATGAAGCGTACGAAAAGAAAAAAAAAAGACGAAAACTCTCTATTTCTAGTTGTCTGCATTCCTCGTTGGGATTTCAAAAATAGGTGAGGCCATCTGTAAATGGCATTTTTCGCCTTTTATGGTCTCTCACATGGGGATTACGTTCAAACAGAAGGTGGAAAATTGTTCTTTAAATTGCAGCACAGTGCAGATTTACGGTCATCGTAGCTAGAGAAGAACCCACCAGGAGAATATGAGTGTACTGATATATATATATATATATATATATATATATATATATATATATATATATATATATATATATATATATATATATATGTGTGTGTGTGTGTGTGTGTGTGTGTGTGTGTGTGTGTGTATGTGTGTGTGTGAAGAAGAAGGAGAAAGAGGGAAGGGAGAGAGAGAGAAAAAAGAGAGAGACTGTAGAAGAGAAGCTTACGAATACATTCATCTAGGACAGATAATGAAATTAGAGAATGACTATGAAAGTGAAGTAAAACAACATCACAATCAAGATATTGAATGGCACCTTGGTAAAGTGCTTAAAACGAAAGAATACAAAGGATGCATAATACAACCTATGACTTATGGATGCAAGACATAGAAAGTAACAACACTAAATAAAAGCCAGCCCAGAGTCACATCAAGAGTCATGTAAAGAGAATGCAAGGAACAATTCTCAGATAGAAAAAAGACCAACATCAGTCAGAGAGGGGACTACGGTTGTTTGTACGGATAATAAATCACCTAAAAGGGAGATTGGCTAGGCTCTTAGCAGAAACGACGACAAATGGAGTGAAAGACTAACCAACTGATACTTATGGGACAATAAATGCAATAGGAAAGACTAGACAAAAGATAGAGGTATGGTATAATGAGGATTGCGAATTCGGCGTGGTATATATTACCACAATTGCAGTTGTGATGGAAGGAGAGGGCTTCTCTCTAGCAATGGACAAATGATGGATGATGACAATGATGACACATACACATGCACACACTCCTTAATATAATTTACATAATTTTCTGCTGTGTTCTTTTTTCTATTTGACGTACACATTGTTGTTATGGTACTATGAGTACAATTTTTTTTTTGTTTGGATCATCAGTTGTTTACCATATAACTGTTTCGGGGATTTTAAAAACAAAATAGTTATATCAACCCAGCACCTTAGCAGTGTTGATCGAAGACCGCTTCACTTCCAGTTATGATTTTTAGTATATAGTTTGAATCATACACGTAGTTTATTTTTTTAGGATGTTATTTTATACTAAATATCATTTAATCTATTTGAAACAGGGTTTGCTCACGTAGGTTACCCTCAAAACTGATTCAACGACGGAATCAACGTATATATATATTATCTATCTCTATCTATCTATCGATGTAATATATATATATATATATATATATATATATCATACTGTTTATTTCATCAAGAATTTTTTTTTTTCATCGTCTTATCGATACTTGTTTATCTTTTAGTTGATTTCCAATTGAATTTTCATTTCGGTGACACTGCCTCCAAATTTCTTTATCTCGATCTCTGCCAGACAGATCGTCCGTTATGCCTTGCAGTTTGGCTCCGTTAGTGTCACTCGTAAAGTTATTGTGGTCTGAGTTAAATTGATTTTTTTCATGGCTTATAAAAAAAATTATCTCCAAGTTTTTGCTTTCAGTCAACAGTCGTTGTTAGTCGTAAATTAATCATAACAGTGTAATATTAGTCTCGATATGCGATGGGATCTTTTCAAAGGAAGAACTAAAAAGCACATATCCCTCCCAACATCATATTAACATAGGGGTATTAATTGTGTATGGATTTATCCGAAAATTCAATCGATTCTTTTATAGCTTAATGTTCGCCCTCGTACAATTATTCATTGGAATTAATATTGAACTTTTAGAGATGACTTTAACAATATTATTTAGCACACCTTTCTAAGTCTATTGTCCATCCTCTCACGAAAGATCATGAAATTGATTCGTTTCAGAGATATCGCGTTGACATGACATTTTGGTTGGACATATTATTACAAAGTACGGGCGGATAATTGTTCATGGGTCCACTTGAAGTTTTTACCGATCTTTTTCACCGCCTCACAAAATGTCATAGAAATGCATTGAAGAATTCTGGAGATACCGTGTGGACAGACATGAAATTTTGGCAATATCACGTGGATTGAACATATAACTACAGCGTAGGGCAAATACTCTTGCATGGATAAACATTAAATATTATCGTTTCTTAGGTAGCCCATTGTCCTCCCCTCTACATGATTGCATAAAAAAACTATTGATAACTTTTAGAGATATCGTGTGGAGGATAATGCGTGTTCTCATGGAGGTAATTAAAATAAAATGGAAAATATCTCTCATTTAAGAATAAATTTCTGGATCTGCCTCAAATTGTCCTCTTCCTCAACCGATTGTCCCGAACTCCACTGATTTTAATATGATACTTCCGGATATACGGTGTGGACAGTTGGACCAACAAACAAACGAACTACTAGACGAACAAACAGGCGACCAAAAACATCTATCTCTTTTGATTTTGTTGATAGAATTAAATAAAGAGGTTTAACTTATTGAAGATATACAATAGTTGTTTTTGTTATATAATCGTGGATCATATTTAAAAAATAAATGGCGAAACGTAAAAAAAAATACCATTAAAGCAGGACCGCAGTTGTATATCAAGGCAAGAAGAAAACTGTGAAAATAGTTGTCTGTTGATTGTAATAACTGTGGGAAACTGATCAGTTACAATAACATTATGAAATATCCATCTATTTATCTATTTCTCCTTATCTCCTTTGTTTTCTCTATATATACACGTAATTATATATATATATATATATATATATATATATATATATATATATATATATATAACTATATGTATAACTATATATATATATATATATATATATATATATATGTATACATATATATATATATATATATATATATATATATGATTATATGCTTGCTTTCTGCAATGCATTATTTGTCTAACATCAGTGACTCGACTATAATCAAGTGAATATCCAAACTTTGTCCACCATTGATGAGAATGTACGTTTCAGTGGAGAAACAAAAGAAAACATTTCGCAAATGTATGACGAAGCCTGCAATTGATGACCAACGTTTTTCTTCTATTTCTTTTTCCTTTTCTTTTCGAAGCGCAACGAGAATCCATTGATTACTACTTCCCAAGTAAGACGATACGAAACAATACACTGATGTATTTCTTTTTAACCTCTCCTCCAGTCATTATCTATCCATAAAGAATTTCGGACAGGTATATATTTCCATGCCGGACTTCGTCCACACAATACTTCCAAAAACATTTTCTGTTACCAAGAGCCATAGAGTAAGGAATATTGAGATATTTTTTTTCTTTGGGGGTCGGGTTGTAGTTACATCTTCTGTGTGACGTCTATTCACACAATATATCCGGAAGTTCTCGATTGCTTACTAGGGAATATTTTGTAAGGGGAAGCAGTTGGATAAGGTAGAATTGATCGAGTTCTGAGGCAGATCCTGAATTCTTTTTGATTCAGACTTATTTTTCATTTGATTTCAGTCATGCTGGTCTGTTTACCCACACATCATCTCCAAAGGTCATCAACGAATTTCAATGACATTTTGTGAAAGGGCTAAGAAAAATTGAATATACATTTCATTGCAGTAGCCTGAAATATTAAAAATCGAAACTTGCAAGAACTCCCATTGAATCATAGCTATACATGAGCTGATGTTAATTCAGTTTTGAATTAGTATATAGTATTGAAGTATTTTTAGATTTTTTAGTAGATGTTTTCTGATATTTACCAAAGTAGATTTATCAAAGCTCAGGGACCAAAGTATAGGACAGGAAATGAAGATTAAACTCACTATCGCAGAAAGCGCTTGCGAGTGTTGCCAGATACTCACCATCCTGCAGTATGCACCCCAAAATTACTAAAATCAAATTGATATATGTATCCTTCTTGTATACCATGGTTCTCGTGAGATCCCTAAAGTTAAGTAACGTCAAAGCTGACCGTTACCCAGATGTCTGAACCGCCCGAATTACCAGCTTGTTTATGCACTAATTGAGTCGTTCTGCTGTTGTTTCAGTCTATGTTCTACCGTCGATTAATAAAAGAAATTGCTGAACTAGGATTGGGAATGCACTTAGTCATTATTTCGAGCATACCCTTCACCATGGAGACCATAGGCCAGTAAGTTCTCTCAGGTGATGCCATGTTCGTACGATAGTGTGATGATGAGGATCATCATTATCTATCACACACTTTATGGAAATTTGCTTTACGTCACTTGATATTGGCAAATGACCAAAAGCTGTCATAACTTTGGACTGAGAGCATTTTTGCTTTATCACAATTTATTTTATCCATCCGTTAGCAAACTGTGGCGTAAGGTATCAGAAAAATCTGTGAAAACTTGTAAGGTTTTTACTGTTACGGTGTAACGGAGATTAAGAGATATTGTAGAAGTGTTCAGCGGTCTGGTGAACTCTTTCAACAAAATTCGTCACGATAGCAATAAGCCCAACCTCATTCTTAGTGAGTATACCTCTGTGAATGGTTCGGTAAAGCTACCGAGAACGAGTCCAATTCTTGCCAGCGGAGCAGTTGTCTTGTAATACAATGTACCAAACTAACTAAAAAGACCAAACTAACTAGAAAGCATACTTCTGGACGCGCCATTGTCACTGCGGGAAATTGTACATGGATCTGCGCCAAAATTGGTTCTCCCATTGCATATTGTCAAACTTTCTTCAAAATGTCGCATAAACTCAGTCCATCGGGAGATGGTGTTTAAACATAAAATTTTGATGATTTATGGTTTGACGTTTAATTACAACTCAGGGGAGATAACTATGCATCGATCAAAACAATAATTCAACCAGTCCTTTGGTAGTCTATTGTCTAACCTTGCGTGGAGTGTCATAGAACATCCGTGAGAACTTTTCAGATATTTTGAGGTCAACCATGATCGTAATACAAAAATATAATCTTAAGAAAAAAAAACAGAAAAATATATATCAATCAGTAATGAAGTCCTGGTCCTCCTCCAAATTCTACCACCTTGTATTTACCTCATTTATATCATTGGAACCTATTCAGTACTTTCAAGCTAAGAGACACGACTGAATACTAATTTTTCCTTCCAACTTAGTTGATATGGGTGAATAACTTGACTGAGATCTTTTTTCTTAAATATGTATAGAATTTCCAAACAGGCATCCCAAGTAACAATTGTTTACCATGCATTGATTTGGTTTTTTGAAACATGTATTGAAAGATATATTATGGGGTTAAGATATTGGCTAATACAATACGTAGAGCGTCTTTAAGATGCGGACTTAGTGTACCCAAATTGAATTTGCTCCGAGAATAAATGAATTCTTGAGTGCTTTTAATATTCATTTGTTTACAAGTTCTGGCCTTGATCCTTGAGATGAAATCAGTGCTTTCCTGGCAAACACCCAATATTTTCTTCATTTGTATTCCTTCGCTCGTCATTTGTCTACAGATAAAATCTTGCACAGGTTTGTCTGTACGAATTCATATACTCGAAAAGACATCGGATTCAACAGAAAAGTAAAGACATTTTAACCCTTTCGAAACCCCTCAAAAAATTCGGGTGTTTGGAAAGAAACTACGTATTTTCGCGTTTGGAAAATTATACATTCTCAAAAACAGATGAAAATGAATCCCAATGAAGTAAATACTATTATCAATATCGTAATCATCATCGTTATAAATGAGAGCAGCTGAACGAGATGGCAGATTTTGGTAACCTTGTTGAAAATATTCAGCATTTTCAAAAGGAAATCTACAGAATTTGTTTTTGCTCTCTGAGGTCTTATCCTGTATGGGGATGACCTTCACTAGACACTATAAAACCACACACTACTGGATTGAAATAAATGATGATGAACTAAATCAGACCCCCGTTTTGTATCATTTAGCCCTTGTCTTGCTTTAGTTGATTGTTAATTTATACCCATGAAATTGGTAAATACTTCCAAAACACCTGAAGCTCTCATGACTGATAGGATATTTACTCACATGCACACACATACACACACGAACACACACACACATATGTATATATGTATATACATATTTGTTTATTTATATATATATATATATATATATATATATATATATATATATATATATATATATATATGCGTTTTTGAATGTGCATTCGATAACCATCCTCTTGAGGTTTATTGGAATATTTTTCTTCAGTTATGAACACTAGTAAATACGACAATCACAGATTTCTTAGCTGTATTTTTTCAATTGATCAATCCCAAAACGGTACGCAGCCAAACGACGTTTCTATAGAGTGACTACCTGGACCTATCTATCTATATATTCATACGTCTATCCATGTCCTTTCTTACCTGTTATACACTGTTTCTTCATCTATCCATCCATCCCCCCTCTCTCTTTCTCTCTCTCTCTCTCTCTCTCTCTCTCTCTCTCTCTATATATATATATATATATATATATATATATATATATATATATATATATCTACTTATGTATGTAAATGTTTCGATTAGTTTGATATAATTACTTACTACTGAATGAGTTTCATTACCATTTTTTCCTACCATCCTTTTCCCTTAATTTATCTTTCAAACTTTTTGGGGTTTCTGTCCCCACTTGACCTTCACCACTTACCCCTTTTTCTGGAGATCTTCTTTTTTTTCTTCTCTTTTGTAATTATTTGTTGGTATCGGTCAATCTAGGGTGACAACCATTTTATTGTATGAAGAGAAAAGAGTCTAGATTCCGTGTAATAGTTAGGGGAATTCTTCACCAAACGAACTTGTGTTTTTTTCCTTCAGGTTAGATTCTTTTTCATTGTTCTTACATCGTTTCTTTTCCCTCGGTTCTACTCCTCACAGTCTTCATCTGGGCTTGTTGTAAAAAAGATCTCTTCATTCACTGCATATTTGGTTTCTTTTTTCTTGACTCAATCACATCCTTGTGTTTCGCTTTGATCGTTTGATTAGAGATTTTCTATAGGCTGAATTACAGACTCTCGTTCGCCAACTTTTTGTACCGTTCCCTGAACGAATCAAAAAGTAAGTAATGTATGGTGAAAAAAAAATATGCTACAAGCATTTTTTTCAAAGAAATCAGGTGAATTAAAAGAAATTCGGTATCTAAATCGAAGAATAAGACAAGCCTACAAAAAAAGTACTTCAAGCAAATTTTGGAAAAAAAAAACTAAAAATAATTAGGCATAATATAAGGCAAGCAAATTGAAAAATACGGAAAGCAAATGAAAAAACAAGACGAGGAGTTCAAACAATACGACAGTCCTAGTCCTGAGTGCACATGTTCCTCTCCCTGTGCACTTCCTCCTGTAACACCAACTTTATTCCTTTGAATTCTTTTTTCTTATGTGCAAGTATCACTAATATCTATGGCACCAATGACTGACTGATTTACTCTATGACAGACTCTGACTGACTTACATACCAAAACACTCCTTTGATCTCTTTTTTTCTCCCACTTAAGTACGAAGGAGAGAACTTGCACATCTATGGTCCGTATTTTAGGCTCGTTTTCATGGAAGCAATTTTGTATCAAGTCGCTCAAAAGTAAAGTCCAAAATCTGACAGAGATAGATAGAATATTATATTTGCTATTCTAAAATGCCTATATGAGAACAATATCTGCTTGTTCGTCTTCTTAGAGTTCTATACGAGTACGTTGTCTCATCACAGTACTTATCAACTCACTTAGTTACTAACCTCACCCAGCTTGAGTTGACCCTGTCTAGAGAACTCTGAACACAGGTAACTTTCTATGATTCTACAAAAGACTATAATATATTCATTGAATAGATTCTGTAAACAGAAGGAAAGAAAGCAGATATCAGAAAGGTTTCGAAAAAGTGAATTTTGCCCAAGAGATGCACCTAGGACAGGTCGTTGTGTCAAGTTTCACGATGACTTGCCTTCGTCTGAACTCGACAGAAATAGGGCAACGTGAGAAACCTCGAAATCAAATATCAAGCCTTACAACACGTCACCATTCTTGACAATAATTGGAAAGGAACGAAATCGTAGAAAAAGTGTTCCCTATGTTCTGTAATGGGCTTTTTAGTAACGGCATCAGTTTCTATGCTCCTTTTACAGAGCCCGTAGAGCCGGCACATACCTTTTGCATCTTCCATTGTTGAAGAGCTAAAAATGCAGCTGAGAAAACGGGGGGACAAATATACTTTCATATCTGAAGATGCATGATGACGACAGTTGACGGAAAAGACTCTGAGAGAAAATTGGTTTCAGGAATAAAAAAGTATGAAGATTTAGATAAACATACTGTTTATTGTTTTTCTCCAATACGCATTTTAAGAAAAGAGGGAACACGAAACATAGGTTTTTTTCCGGATGGTTTTGGCTTTTTTAATGGAATTCAGTTAACTTTTCAAATAGGTTTTAATTACAATAGTAATTTCAAACATCGGTGTTAACTCCCTCACTCTTGCTTTCTTTCTTAAACAAACTGACCATCACTTGATGCTGTTGGATCGTTTATGTCATTACTTGTTTACATATCATATCACACTATCACTTTCATCTGTTGAACACACAGATTCCATTGTAGGTGTCTTGACATATTTACACAACACGCCATACGTGGGTGTTGTCTTCTTTAATTTAGATAAATATTGTGAGATTCTCCCATTATATTTGAAACAGCGTCAGAAAAACAGAATGGGGCCTCAGCGCTCTCCCTGTCGGTGACTCCTACTCTTCATGCAAATGCAATGGTATGACACGAGTCAACACATATGCAGATACACTTGCAATGTATCCTGAACGTAGGTGTAAAAAGCGCATTCGTTTACTGTTACCATCTAGTAGAACCTGCAAATATGTCATATTCCAACACCTATAAGTTGATAAATGCCAGTTGTATATAGTAAGAATGGACATCCATACTTCTCTGCACTTTAGTTGACAGATCTCGCCTATTTTCAACGGATCAGAGTCTGATGATGAAAAATTGATGGTTCACAAAACTGAAAAGTAACGCACACAATGATTTAGATTGGGCGAAGTGGCAAGTATGTGACCCGGAATGGACTTATATTCATAGAACGTTTTGGTGACTGTTCCGAAGGATTGGGTTGATAGAGTTGACACTTAGTTGTTATCAATATTACGATTACAGCTTTAAACTACTGTTACCAATTACAGAGTTTAATCAGCCAAGTAGAAACGCAGAAGAAAAATAAAGATGCGTGAAGTACAAGAACATTGATGATGAATTATTTGCTATCAATATTACGATTAAAGCATTAAACTATTGTTAGCAATTAGATGCAAGAACATTGGTGAGGAACAATCTGTTTAGGATATCTTACATACTCAGACGAGCGATGGTGAATCAGATTGTTGTTTTTCATTACCAGTAATTTTTTGAAATCAATGTTATATTCTGTAATTCAAGTCTAATAATAAAAAAAATGATGTTTCAAACTTTCGATCGAACAGCAGCGTCTTTCGAATTCATTATCGAATTTCTCAAGGGAAATATATTTCTGGTTCGATTTTGTTAATTATTTCTTTTGCACTAATTTGTAGATGAGAAGAGCATTCTTTCAGGCAGGTTTGAAATGAAGATATTTCTTACATCTGCCAACGAAGTTAAAGAGGCGTGGCATTATTCCATGTATTCCTGTTTTTCTTTCTGTTTGCTTCTCCGTCTGTCCATAAGATAAGAGAATGTGCACGATAGACTTCGATGGAATTTCGAGAAAAAAATGGGTCGTGGGGATACGTTCAAGTTAGGGTAACAATCCGGTGATAAGTTTAGGGGTTGAGTTTTGGGGAGATATGAGTTTGAGTGAAAATAAGTAGGGGGGGTTAAATTAGAAAAGGTTAAGTTAGGGGGAGATATAAATTTTTTGAAGATTTAGTTTTAGGAAAATATAAGTCTTGAGGGATGAAGTTCGGGGTAGGATTGCCATTGTACAAGGATTAGGTTTGGGGGAGATATAGGTTTTTGGATGGTTTAAGTTACGGGGGAAAATAAATTTGCGGAGGAATAAGCTTGGGGGGATTAAGTTTAGGGGAAAATTGAGTTAAGGGGAGGATTAAGTTTAGGGGAGATAACAATATGGGGAATGATTTAGTTTGAGGGAGATATAGGTTTACAGGAGGATTAAGTTTGGAGTTTATGAATGAAGGGTAATTTTTTCTCCGTACATTCATGTATCAGCTAATATCCGTTCTAACAGATCTCATTTGATTCCAATGAATTTCAATCGGACGGTTGGCCATCCACAAAGAAAGATGTGACCAAGATGATTGGATCAATGAATTTCTATCGAATCACTTAGTGCATAGCGTTGGCTTGGGTTTGTGCCCAGTCGGGGCTTTTGGGTTAGATAATAACTATACTTAAAAGTTGAAGAATCTCAATAGCTGTATACATCAATTTTGATTCTTTCAATAAGATATAGTCGTCAATAGATATATTATTTTAGCATTTAAACCTGCATGGGTTCAATAGGTACAGCATATTTCAGTACGGTGAATATGTTTTAGACTATAGAAAGCTCAGTAAATATACGCTCAAGAGTCATTTTAAAAAAAATATTTCTCTAGCTATCTCAATCGATTCATATATTTCAATCTAAGACATTCTCTCTCTCTCTCTATCTATCTATTTATCTATCTATCAATCTATATGTATCTATCTATCTATCCATCTATATGTATGTATGTATGTATGTATGTATGTATGTATGTATGTATGTATGTATATATATATATATATATATATATATATATATATATATATATATATATGTTTCAGTCCATCTCTAATAGCCAGTACAAATCTACCTACCTATCTATTTGTCGATATATTTTGTTTTCATTTGTGATTTTCTCTTGATTTTCTCAAATATTTGAGATCCCATTTCTTATATCATATGTAATAATTAATTCCTTCAAAGAATATTCGGTGAGAAACCTTTTGTTTCAGAAGATTCTTCAATTCTTGAAACATCTATCGTCCGATCTTTCACTAAAATCTACTTTTTCTTCTTCATTTCTTTTCAGGTGAGTCCCAAATTCCTTGAATATTTTGGTAATGTACATTTTTGTTTCAATTTATTGTAAAAGTTCAAGTCCGTTGCTGACTTTAGTTTTCTACCCAAAGAAAACTATAATATATCTATTGAAAGAAATTCACTGTTTGTACCATCATATCACACCAAACCGATTTGTAAAGTTAACTCTTTCCTACCATGATTTGAAATTACGACTAACTGATTGGTAAAGATCTCTCTCACCAACTGAGCTCAACTGACTATTTTGCATATCTATTTATGTTAAAGATAAGCAAGTGCTTATTTCATTTCGATAAATGAATACATTTATAGAATTGAAACTTCCTTACCATGATTTAAAATTACGACCAGGTGATTGGTAACCGTAACTTGCCTACTGAGCCAAACTGATAGTCTTACCTACATAAGAAGATTTGCCTTACAGATACGCAAAGGCTTATATCTAGAGAGAAAAAAAAAGAATATTTTTAATTTTTCATTTCGCACGTATAAAATACGAAATTTACGGTAAACATCTCCAGTCGGTAAAAAAGTAGCTGCGGGGGATCACCTTGCAGTAGTATGGTTTCTTAATGTTATCATTTTCGCTAAAACTATCGTAATTCATGGTTTATAAGATACCTCGTTGTATAAAACGTACCTCCATCTTTTCAGACACCTTCCTACAAAAATAAAATGAATCCTCTCTTTCCCTTTTGATATTCATTTCCCTCAACACTTATTATTTAATAACTTTATCAAATCTATATCAAGTCCCACAGTAGCCGTCTGTTTACATTATTTGAATAGCAGAGTAATGTCAGTAAACAACGGATGAAACATCCGCCTCTCAAGACAGAACTTATATAACGTAAATTATGGTACTTGTATGATGTATATAGAGGTGGTGACATTGTTATCTGCGAGACATATTTTACCGAAGTTAATTGATTGGGGCGTTCTTATGATACACGTTGTTCTTCGGGCGTTAAGCCATGATCTGCGACCGTCTGGGATAGAAGATTGTTCAGTTGGCATCTTTTGGAGATAAAGCTGATTGAAAATTGGGAGAGAAAGAAAGAAAAATGATTGATCGTTGTCAGCCGTGGTTTTGGTTTTAATTAACACTTACATCCCAAAAAAACGCAAACCATAAGTTCAACGATTCGTCAACCGTTCTTATTAGTATCAATAGTGGTTGTAAGAGAAAGAGGAAGGAAGGGGAAGTAGAAGAGCAAATAGTTTTTCTTCGCGAATTTATTCAAATACTGGTAAAATATTGCGATATGAAGTACCTGTATATCTTTAAAAATCGTGAACGTCCATTTCTGGCGTTTTTCGGCCATCTTCGGCTTTTTTCGAACACAAAAAAAGCTTGCCCCGTTTAATCTGTTATGACATAATATTAGATGGTGAAAAAGAATTGAACGGTATAGAAGTTTGTTTTACGACTTCACACCAGTAAATGACACTTATCAATTCCTTACTCTTGTTAACGTGATTGGAATTGACCGATAGACAGACCAATTGATGGACCAAAAAGCTTCTTATTAGGATTAGTGGACAATTCTAAGAAGTAAGGCAATAAATCTATATATTTGAATCCAGTTCTTACTGCTTTGTAATTAATTCCTTTGTTCTTATCTAAAATTGTATATAATATACATCAGTCATACTCTCCATACATAACCCTAACCGATGTCTCAAAACACTGGTGAAATTTGCATATTACTCATCTCATCTGTTCAGACACCAAAAATAAAACTGATTATAGTTATGATCACAGATTTTACTATATAAATACTTCTGGCCAATTCCGGTAAAAGTATTTAGAGGGATTACACACCAAGGGTTCGAGTCAAGTTTTCCCATGTTCTAAGAAATCTTGGGGATTGTGATTTATTTTGAAGGGTGTAAGAAATAGATTTCTTTCATGGCAAATTCAATGATTATGTTTTCTCGTTACGTATTCAAAATGACAGCCAAAATTGCTGCCGTTTTAAAGTGCACTTAGGTGCACTCATGGCTTGGATGAATTAAACATATTGAGATGATTTGGCTATCTCCCTCAGAGTTCTGATTCGGGTTTTAATTGCAAGAACATAGCATCAAACCGATCTGGAAAACACTTAATTGTTTTTTTTAGCATGTTTTGCTCCATTTTTATCTCGATCTTTATCAAATTAAAAAGGGCAATGATTTAGAGGGTAAGGTACAAAAAAAAATTTCTTTTGAACATGCAGGTAAATAAAGAACTAAAATAATTCCAAGAGAAAATTTTTGGCGATTATGAATTTTTGCGACTCTTGTGTCAAAAAAGCTATTATTCCCTTTTTAGAATTATGGTTGCCAGGGACGAGAAAAAGAAAATCTCCAATTGCACCTTTTTTCCTCAACTAAAAGATCGAAAAAAAAGCGGTCATTTTTTTCCCAACCTAAACCAGAAAAAAATACAATCCCTAAATGAAGAAATTATAATCAATCTGAGAGAAAAGGAAACACTTTGATCCATACTCGATTGGCCTCTTAGTTTGAGTCTGCCTGTTTTTTGGAAATTCTGACATTTTGGTGATCACTGCTCAAAAAACGTGGGAGGAGTAACTTATTGATTGATCAATTTTTTTCCAATGCATTTAACTAATCACCCAAACATGGTATACTGCAAAAAATCATCAAATGTTTGATAGATCCCATTTAGTGAATAACCAGACTTGTTATGAATTGTATTTACATCCACTGCGAATGTTTCACTCTCTAATTACCTTGAAAAAGGTCAGAGCTTTGTTTTAAAAAAGTATCTTAGTCGTATAAGAAATATAGGCTTGGTTAGTCACTCAATTGAAACCGTCCCATGACCAATGTCTTTCGACTGCATATTATGTTAAGAAAATCGAAGAAGGGGTAATCAATATATAAGATATTTCTTCCACATTTTGATGGACAATGATCCTTAATAAAAGTCTGAATTGAAAAAATAAGAGTAAATGCTGCCAGACAAAAACTAAAGGACACATTTAGCATAAATTTGCACTAGAAATTGAATGCTCTACTAAAAACCTATTTAGAGAAATTTTCAGGAAACAAAAAAGTTTACATTTTCAATCCTCTAGCTCCATTGGTGCGTCCAGTAATCACAATACATAAATATACAATAAGCCAGCCAGAATAACTTTAAAAACTGAAAACACCTATGTTGGTAGTTTTGATTACAGTCTCGGTCTTGGCCCAAATGACCAACTAATCAAGTGGGCTACAGATTTTTTTTCTTCGAGGGTCTATGTCTATGTATTCATACATCTTTGTGTGCCTGTGTGCATATGTGTGGGTGTGTTGGTGTGTATATAAGTGTATGTGTGTGTGTGTGTGTGTGTGTGTGTGTGTGTGTGTGCGTGTGTGGTTCCAGGCGCTCGTGGTTGCATTTTCGGGACTACAATCCTAGAATTTTTGTCTGTATGGTCATTTCTAGGATTATCACTTAAAAGATAAATTTAGATAAAAGATGTATTTCTTCTAGATAATTGGTTCTGGTACACACGAGGGCTAAGTTGATTCATTCATACGAGGTACAGATATCATTATTAACCTGCATAGGACATTGATTAACCATTATCAATTTTCGAAGAGAATATCAATGTAAAGCAACAGAAATTCGGAGCAAAGAAATGCTATCGATGAAATGATAATCTTAGATATAAAATTTCGCGATAGTAATTGTGGGTCAACGCAATGGCTATATTCTTCATCTATATACTCCAAAATGTTTCAATTCTCATGTTCAGATAAAATTCAGGGTTTCCATCTTTTTCTTTTTCATCTCTGTTGATTGCACGAAACGCAATATGTATGATCTGTTTGACCTTCGCTTCGTTTTATAGGACCAGGTCTTATTTCCTAGCCTGGATTGAACGATACGTTTACATTTCAAAATGCTGTCGAGTATTACGTTTTCTATTTTTCATTTTGAACTGAAAGATTTTTCTCGTTTTTCTGATTAGTAGATGTAGTCTCTTGAGAACATTATATCTTAAACTTCAAGGACGATCTGGGGGATCCTCTTGTCTTTTTACGAATAGACCCATTCTCCTAGTCTGGACCACGTGATGACTTTATCATTCCAAAGCACAAAAATTAGACCTTTTCTGATCTCAACCCGTTGTGGATCATATTTCTTATACTGTCATAAGCAATATTGCTTTTGTCACTGTTGCTATCAGCAAAGAAAAGTTTTGAGTCAGACTATTGAATACATTTATTGAAGATTATATTTTTAAATACTATCATGGTCAAAATAAATCAACCGGAACAAAAACGTCCATTTTAAGTTTAAGATAAGCTTTTCCCTCAATATTCTATGCATTCAGGAGATAAACAATATTTGAAAACTAATTCAGATCAGTTAAAAACTACGTCTTCTCTGGAAAGCAGTGCATCTGACATTGTCTCCATCCTGATTCTTAGAAAATTGAATGTTCTATTACGATGATTTATGCAAATAGTATTAGTTACATACGAAAACATAAAGACAATTTGATGAATAGATAGATAGATATATAGTTATGAATAGATTTCAATAGAGGATAGATATAAATTTGGAATTGCATTCATGAGACAGGAGTAACAAAATATTTGTAGCATTTCATCTCTCTTATTTGGCCTGGTGCAAAGGGATGCAAAGTGTAGTAAATTCAAAGAGAAAAATATGGGATAGACTGATAGATAAAGAGATGGATAGATATGGATAGATGAATATAATCAGGCTTACATAAATAGATATGAACAGGCTTAGATGGATAGATAGATTGATAGATAAATAGATATAAATGAGTTTAGATGGATGGATGTAAACAATCATAGATAGATAGATAGATAGATAGATAGATAGATAGGTATAAACAGGCTTAAATGAATAGGTATAAACTGGACCAGATAGATAGCAAAATAGAAAAAGATAGATAGAAAAAGATAGATAGCTGGTTAGATTGAATGTGCCCAGAGATATTAATGTTTCATATGGACGTCCGTATTGAATTCGGGGAAGTGTCTGGATTTTCAATGCTGTTTCTTCAAGTAAAATTGTATGCAGGTATTCCGTATTTGGAATTTTGGTACGTCATGAGCCAGCGTGGCAGTGTACGTCTCAACACTGCCCATGGCTCGTGCGACCAAAATTAAATTAGTGGTTCCTGCCGGGTCATCAGTTGAAAAAGGCCAAGCTGCATTTTCTGCTTTGGGTTGGGATGATGTGATCCAAAGATGACTATCCAAAATCAACACCAAGGATGTCTTCAAGAAAACAAATGTTCTTGCTGGGCCAGCACCTCTGAAAGACCCAGCCACATCACTTGCTTTGGTTTGGGGTTATGTGCTCCAAGAGCCACTGCCAGAAAAAACAAAAACAAAACAAAAACAAACTATCTCCAAGAAAACCGTATCATACATTGGCGCTTACAATGTCTAATCACTCTCAACAGACATGCATCCAATCAATATTGAAAATGAAATCGAAAACATCAAATCAACATTGATATAATCGGGAGAACTGATCGAACTGAGAAGCCAGCATCTCCAATTCAGCTGCAGAGAGGGCAAAACAAAACTGAGTTTGTCTTTTTATTCACAACCGACTCAAACACAACGTTGTAAGATCCAAAGCTATCTCAATTGCTTAGTCAGTGTCACCGTACAACTCTTGGAGTGTTACACACTGAGCACTATTCAGGACTACGCCCCCCACTTTACAATCAACCGAAGGGGTGATAGACAACTTTCAAGACGACTTGAACTCCACAATCCCTGCCCCTGCCCATAAAAAAAAAACCCCAAAGCTATTTCAATATTATTTTGGGAGATTTCAATGCACAAATAGAACTAGGGAACTAAAGTTATATCGGCAATTTTGGATTAAAAAATACAGTACGAAAAAGATATTAAAGATTTTGCTTCAACGATAAGTTTCAAAATCATGAACACTTTGTTCATGAAGAAACCCGAGAGAAAATAGATTTGGAGGATCCCCAATCAAGCAACCAAGAATGAAATTGACTAAATCATGGTAGACAAAGCGGATCCGTCAAAATATTCAGGTCCTAAATCAAGACAATGTATAAAATGACCACAGAATGGTAAAATGTGAAATACCAATTCAAACCAACAACTAACACAGGAAAATGGTCCCACATCAAAGTGAATCCACTATACGTACGGAAAAAAACGCCTGATTCTTCAAGCTTGAACAGAAAAAAAAAGGTGTGAACTTTTAACTGGAGCAGAAAAGGACGACATCGATATCAACAAGTTTAATAACAAGATAAGTTACCAAAAATTTCAAACCAAAGAGAGAATAAAACATCTCGAAAATCCAAGAAGAGACAGAGAATTCCACAAAAAAAAAAAACGCAGGAAATCTCAACGAAAATAAGCGAAAAGATTGGAGCAACCAAACTAAAAAAGACAATCTTAAAGACGATACACGACCGCAAACATTGAAGCAATTTTAAAAGAGGGTATGTGTTGCAAAGTCATTTACAAAACTCTCAATTCAGGAAGAAAGCAAATAACCCATGTGCTTAGAAATGAAACCTAACAACGGAAAGGGATCACATCGACGAACGTGCCGAGAATTTCTACAAAAAACCTCTAATACTCCTAGTGAAAAATGCAGAAACATGAACAAAATTTACAAATCACGAGCAACCAGTTCGAAGATTTCCCAGAAGCTAGAAGTGAAGGAAACAAACAAAAAGTAGGAGGGCCCCTCGATCAGATAATCTTACCATTGACCTACCACAAGATTATGTATACAAAGCCCGTTGGATACCTCACAGGTATTTCCTAAAAATATAACTGATTGGAACACTACAATCATGATGTTTTCATGTAGAAGAAAATCGGGAGAACTCAGAAACTATGGACCAATTCTTTGAATCCTTCGTTGTTTTTATATGTTTAAAACGTGTGTTTTCTTTCCGCTTGCACGATCGGCATGTCTCACTGCCAGGCCTCTTTCAGAAGATGAGTCGTCAGTAATGGCGTTTATTCCATTGTATTTAGTAATTGGAAGATGGAATCAGAGGATCACGACGAGAGAGTCAGAGTGAGAAAAAATGGTTATGCGAGTATATATATATATATATATATATATATATATATATATATATATATATACTACCTACCAAAATGAGAGAACGATTTATTCAAGTGCTGTTATTATTGATATTAATAGCGATAGAATCTTGACATATCGTTTGAAATCGTAGCTCCCAGTATATACCTCATCTACGGAAAAGCTTTTATCGAAAATGGTTATGGAAAACGAGACGTACAGGAAAAAACCTTCATTTGAAGAAGAATGAATCTGAGTTTCATGCTACTGAAATTGTCAGACAGTTTACAGTTTGATAACGAGGATAGAGCATATGTAAATAAGCATACAGATAATTGATTGCTTTGCACTGACTCTGAGTTTCATGCTAGTTCAGTCGTCAGACCTTCAACAATTTTCTGAGTATGTCTCTTTGTATATGCTCTCTCTTTGACATCATGCACTTCCCACTCATAGATAACTTTCAAAATTATACATACATACATACACACACACACACACACACACACACACATATATATATATATATATATATATATATATATATATATATATATATATATATATATATATATATATATATATATATATATATATATATATATATATATATATATCTTCCTTCCCTCTTTTCTGCTCATTGATTTTTCCATTTGGTTTCAATTGTCTTTTTCTCTTTCCCCTTCTTACCCCTTTCTTTCTTTTTCCTTCCTTCAATTTCCTATTCTTTTGTTCTACATCCCTCAGTCCTTTTATCTGCACCCCCTTCCACTACCCCCTGCTACTTTCGTCTCACCCTCTTTTTTCCTCTGATATGCCATCTTTCGCTGCAGAAGCATATTTCCTGTGCATACGGAAATCAAATTCGATTCCCCAACCCAATCATACCAACCTCTACATCGCTCTCAGTCATTGATCTCACAGAAAATCGATATCAATAACCTTGATCCCCCCTTTGTATTTGTTTGTTTAGGAGCGAACAATAAATCGATTACAGTAAAAGAGAAAAATCGATTTTTCACAGAAACCAAAGAAAAATCAACAAAAAAATTACAATTATGTTTCGATGGATTATATTATGGTGAATGCAGCGAAAAGAGAAATTCCTTAATTTCAATCATCCGTCATCATCAGGACAAACCATCACTTTGTATCAGAATATGATTTTGATCATTTACTTCGATAGTATTGCGGTGTTTAGTATTAATTTGCGAGTTTTTTTTTCGGGTTGGTGAAGCACGATTCAATGCAGTAAGTGGAATAGGAAATATTAGAGACCGTCAATAGTATCACCAAAACTGTCACCAAAATCGTCAACAAAGGTTTCACTCAGTATTTTTTTGTTGGTGTAGCTGGCTGGATCACGTGTATAGACCATGTCAAAAGAGCTCGATGGCTGTAATTTCTGATGTAAGTTTATGCTTAATTGATCCCTTGAATGTGCTCATTTGTTTTTGAAAATTGAGGCTTTATAGTGATCACTGCCCAAGAAAAGGGTGCAGTTATTCATTTAATCATTGATCACCCACTTTGCCAATTTTTGAATTTCAATTCAGCATGCCACCAAAAGACATTGTTTGTCTGACGGTTTCTATTCAGTGACTAACGAGACCTATTTATCATTAATTTGCGAATTCCTTCAGGCTGCTGAAGCATGAATCAGTGCAGGCAATGGATTAGAAAAATATTTCTTCGACTCTTTCCTTTCTTAGTTCCCCTTACGTTAAGAAACTGTAAAACAAAACTGTCACCTTTGTTCAGTTTCCAGATTGGTCTGCCTATCTATGTATGAATTCCTGTGTACAGAGTACCGGAAATTTGAATATTCACTCCCAAGCATATATACAGAGAATGTTTCCCTTCGATTATTTTGGAAGAAATTCCCCTTAAGTATGTTTTTAATTGGTGGTGGGGTAGGGGTGAGATATTCAAGGAAGAATTTGCATTTGAGTTAATGATGAACTGATCCTCCAATTTGTGTCCGGCGGCATTCACTTTTTTAAAGAAAAATCATATTTTTTTAGTGATAACTACTTAACAAGAGGTAAGAGAGGTAACTGATTCATTGATCAAACTTCTTTTTAAATTCTTTAGATGAATACCCTTAACACGTCATGCTGCCAAATGACATTGGTTGTGTGATGGATCCTGTTGAATGACTAATCAGATCTGCCTCCTTTTTTTCCTTCAGTAGGATTGAGTTTCAGTTAATTCTATTCATCGTCACCAGGACAAAGAAATACTTTGTGTTAAAATAACATTTTAATAATTGACAAAAAAATACCATTGTTGTTTCCCTCGTTAATGTTCAAATCCTTTCTGACTATTGAATTTAAAATCCATTGGAAAGAAAAACATTTGGGGAAAAAATGAAATCACAAATTTGTATTGAAATTCTGCTCGAGGCTGATGATGTATATTTTGCATGAATGTCCTTGGGTGAGTTTGCACGTGTTTTCCATGCTGTTTTGGGATTGATCAATTAAAGAATTGGGAAAATGCTCAAAACTTCACTGTTCCCCGTGAACGGTATCCTGACAATTTGCTTTTCCATGTCTAACTGATTTTAAAGATGAGATCAATCCGTTGATTTTATTGCTACCATAGAGTTTAGAGGTAAGTCAACGGAGATAATGAACATCAGGAGTTTGAACTCTCGAATGATCGAAAGTATGAAGATTGATAAATGGGAGTCGCAAGGGATATTTCTGTTCTCGGTCCGATTTGTTGAAGGTAGTCCAGACTTATTTCGTCATTGAAGTTTCCTTCATCGTATCTTTATTTGATTTTGCTCCAATCTTTCTTCTTTTCTATTTGCATCTTTCTTTCTTTCTTTTTTGCTCATTTCATCCTATATTTCTTATCGTTTCCTTCTTTCTTTCCCCTTTTCTTTATTCCATTTTTTAAAATTTCCCTGCTCGCTTGCTTTTTCTTATAGTTTTTTTGTCTTTTTCTCTTTTTTACCAAGTTCTGTCCTTTCTCGATCGACTTCTACTTCTTTTCTTTCTTTCTTTTCTCTTTCTTTTTTCCCTATATCTTTTTCAATGTTTTTCCAACTTTTTTCCCTCACTGAATGTATCCTTTCCCCTATTCCACCAATTAAACTAAATCTTGTTCATAAGAGACACTCACAGACTTGAGTGATGGGATCTTTGCCTAAAAAAAAAAGCAAAAACCGAACTGCTCAAGACACAGAGAATGATTATCATAAATAGGACAGTCAGACAAACTCAATCAATGACATCTAAATTCCGACTGAAAAATTCCATAGGAAAGCATCTCTTTATTTATGTACGGCAAGGTCTCTTCTGATTGGTTGCATAGTTACATCAAGGCCTTGCAACCGGTTCTCGAGATATTCGAAATTGTTGGACACATTCCAGATAGATCTCTTGTATTCCATTTAGCATTCAATAATCAAGTTCATGGCTCCCCAAAGACGACATTTAATCTTTGTTATTAAATTGTCTCGTACTATCAAATTAGAAAATGGTTTGATACAAACAAAGTTGATGTTGTCTAATACCTTACGAATACCAAGTTTCAGACTTGCTCCTGCTTGGTCACCATGTTCAACCAGCTTGAACAACATAGGCTGCTATGGAGGATGATTGCATCCCAAAACACTTAATGTATGGAGAACTAGCATCTGATAGAACTACGGAGTGACCTCGACTGCACGACGAAGACGTCTACAAGGGAGACTAGATGGTAGCCAAACTTGACATTGATTCGTGGGATGACTTTTGAGGTGACCACACGAGTTGAAGAAGTACCCTGACTGAATCACTCAAGACAGGGTAACTGACAAATGTAGGAAGAAAAAGGGAACGTAAGAAAAAACAAACAAATCAAAGACTAATCACCACTCGCAGATACGACTCTGCCTATCCCGCAAAGGTACCATCTGACACATACAAAGCTGCCAAAACCAATCATAGAGTCAGGAAGACTAGGCTGAATCACCCATAGTCAACCTATAGCTACTTGGGCCCTCAAATCATCTTCATATCAATCATATCATGTTGTTGCTGAAGTTTACTCGTGACGATCAGGATTTCAATCCATTTTTCTTATATATTTCTATATCTTAGTTATCGTTAATATGGTTAGTGCTTTTTCATCATTGTTAAGTTTTGCAATTTATTTCATACGTTGGAACTATATTTTTTGTATTAGTTCAGCACCATACGGCCTTAAGTCTTTTTCACAAAATATCAGTCGCCTGTCATTATCAAAATGCTTTGTGTTTTCGATTACTCTCATCTTATTCTCTTTTGTGCTCAATTTTAATTCATTCTGTATCATGTGTAAAAAACATGATTTGACTAATTTCTAAAATGTATAATTGATTCATGTTTTTTGAAAAAACTGAGTGACAAAACATTAGCACGAAAATATTAGAATTCCTCTTGTTCACACGAATTTAGTAAAAAACAGTTCAAAAACTCTTCATTTCAAGAATACTGTTTTGTTAGTAGAGAGACATATCCCTAGAGAAAAAAATATTGCCCTCTCAGTCAGTTATCGAACAACCGAAGCGCCAAAGGTTGAATTCCATCGAACATTCCTTCAAATAAAAGTATGATCTTAATATTTTCTTTTTATGGCATCAATGGCATTTTCCACTGGGTGACATCAACAAATAGAGCAAAAAAATCATCTGGAAATTTCTAGATTCTAGAAGGTCTAGATGTCATTACCATTGGAATACATCTAAGATAAAATGAAAAATTATCTGGAAATATCTAGATTCTAGAGGATCTAGGTGTTATTTCCACATGGAAACATCCAAATGAAGAGTAAATAAACATCTAGGAATATCTAGATTCTGGAGGATCTAAATGTTATTTTCTTTGGGAAACATCTACATTAGAGTAGTGAACTTCTGGAAATATCTAAATTCTGGAGAATCTATATGTTATCATCAAACCCGTCGAAATAAGGGTAAAAAAGGGTCAAAATGAATTATAAATGATTTAGTAGGTTCTAATGGTATACTAATGCCAAATTTCAGGTCTGTAGACGAAACAGATAGCCGGAAGCGCTAGACCACATACGCACTTATGAGAAAGGATATAACTTCGCGCCACCTTTGGTGACTACGGCTGTTCAGTATCTGAGTAAATTAAGTCACGTTTCTTCCACCTTCCATTTACGCTGTAGTTTCTGTCCCTCCCAAAATTATTCTATTCACCCTCAGGTGAATCATTTGTCAGTTTGAGAAACACCACCTTCGAACGAAGTTTATTCTTGTTCACATCAAATCAACACCATCACCCTGACTAATTTCACTACCAGCACAGAAACAATCTCTTGTCATGGCGAACACACCGCTAACCCCACTATCAAGCTCACCCGTTTCTTACAACATATGTGTCAAAGTTTGTTGTCGTTCATATTTGTGATGCCCAGTGGCATTTGAGGAAAATTTCACCCAAGAAAATATTCAACATAGACGAAATTGAATCAGACAGACTGCAATATATATGAACAGCATTAGATAGATGGTATATATGGACAGACTGAGATATGTATGCTTGAATATGAATATATATATATATATATATATATATATATATAGATAGATAGATAGATAGATAGATAGATAGATGAAACATGCGACATAATGAAGCGACAGACTCGCAAACTGAAAACTATGCAACGTGCAAATTAAAGAATTATGCTCAACCTAACACGGAAAGGACACAAGGTAGCACAATACACCCGGGAGAAGACAGGAGTCTGTGACATCATAGAATCCATTAAAAACTCAAATAGCAATGGGCCGGCCTTGTTGCAAGAGTGGATGCACACGCGAAGGACACCACGATTCACAACATGGATCCTCAGAGATCAAATGCATAACCCAGGCCGGTAGAGTACATGGAGAGACGAATAGAACAAGTTCAGAAAGTATTGGCTCTGCAATGCCTATGAAAGAGAAATGTGGTGAATCCTAAGGAACGTCTAAGTCCAACAACAGACATTGAGAAACTTAAGATGATGATGATGATGGTATATATATATATATATATATATATATATATATATATATATATATATATATATATATGGGGGGGGGTCTATATATATGTCTATATATGTGTGATTATAAACTGCGTTATATTGAATCTCTATTTGAAATTGTATCACATTGTTACACGGTCAATGTATCATTCATTACCATATATATATATACATATGCACACACACATACACACGCATGTATGTGTATTTATGCATGTATGTATATATGAGGAATTGAATAGAAGATATGGGTGTACAAAATTTAGGAAACTGGATTAAATCTATTCCCATTACATGTATCTACAGACTGTTTACTCTTATTTCCGAACATTGAAATGGAAAAATGAAAAAGAAAATAGAATTGTTATATAGAGAGGGTGGTGAGATGATGCAAAGTTATCATTTTCTAAATTTGATATCTTTATTGGTGAAAAAGGAGATTTCTCCGTGTTAAAGTTGGAATCAATTGTGTTAAAGTGGAATTGAAAAGGATTTTGTTTGTGTGTATATGTAATACGTTTGGTGACTGCAATCAAGAGAATCGTACGTGTGTATGTAGCCTGTGTGAGTTTTGTGAGTGCTTTGTTGAAGGGGTATGTCTACATGTTGATATCAGTGTGGATGAGAATCCAATGCATTACAAACATGTAGGTAGTATTTTACTTTCATTCAGATGTATTCGTACTAACTTATTGGATATATATATATATATATATATATATATATATATATATATATATATATATATATATATATATATATATATATATATATATATAATAAGAATAAGGGATACGTTTCATCTCGTACCGAAGGCTGAAACTTGGCATATCTCTTCGATTAGTTTTGAATAACAACGAAAAATGGTCTGAAATCGATCACCAATGAATGCGATTCTGATCAGAATGCTTTTACAGTTTCTCAAATTTATCTACTCAGCTTATCACGATCTAACCTCATATCCAACAATAATTAAACTCCATCTATTCCAACATTTAATTTTAATTTCAACTATCCATCTATATTCAATTCATTTTATGACTTTTCCTAATATATTCCTAATTGGTATCCTCTGCCCTACACCTTCATAACTACAATGGCAACACAAAAATACGTCTTGGAGAGAAATTCTTACCGGTAGTTCTCAATAAAATGGAAAAGGTGCCAAATTATAGGTAATGCTCCAATATGACATGATGCATTACATAAGCATGTAACCAAAGAAAAAGATTTACTGTCCAAGTGAGAGATATAAAAGGTACGCAAGAGAGAATCATGCTAAACATAACATGAGAAAATCACAAGACAGCATAGTATATAATACGAGATTACAAATCGTAGATATCATGGAATCGATTAGAAAACTCAAATGACGATGGTATTATTTGCGGAATCGTGTCCGACAGAAAATAAGATGTCGTGACGAAATAGACAAGTGCAGAAAGTATTGGCTCTCTCAATCCCATGATAGAAAGGTCTGGCTAATCTTGGAGGACGTCTCTGTCCAACAATGATAATGATGTCTCCCATACATTTTTACTCACTAATTTCACTGCATCATTATTTATCATTTGGCTTCGTATTTCTCTTCCTTTTTTCTTCTTTCCATTCCTCGTTTTTGTTTCTTTTTTGTCCCTTCCTTTCTTCTCTTTTCTTTCCTTCCACCTCCTTCTTTTTTCTTTCTTCTTCTTTCTTCCTTGAATCTCCTATCTTTCATCCACTCACCCTCTTCCTCTCTTTATCCCTTCATTAAAGGGCATCAGTACTCCACTAGACCTCTCTAAAAATGTCTTTTCAATGTTTGGGAAAGAAGGCGTTTTTTCAATCTTAATGGGCTTTATTTTGGCGATTCTGCCAGTAAATTCTAGAATTTTCAATACACATACATGTCCAGATGCTTATGCATTTGAAAATCTGATGCAACGGTTGTTTGATTATTGACTGTGAGACTGAATCTTTTTTTTTGTTCTGTTCTCTTATTAGGAACCATCAAACAAAACTGTCATCAAAACTGTCAACATAGGTTTCCCCAGTTTTGAAGTTTGTCTGGCTGGCTAGCTATGTATATGTGCACCAATAGAGCTAGAGGGAAAAGGCTTTTAACATTCATTCTTTTTTATGTCTTTGGAAAACATTTTTCTTTGTTTTTTGATAATCAACACCTGGGCTTTTAGCTGAGGTTCAGTTCGCAATATAAGTTTATATTAAATCGATCACTCATTTTGTGCCAACTTTAAAAAAATGATCACTGCCCAACTAAAAGCGGTAAAAATGATTTATCATAGGTAAAACCTTTTCTTAATCGATTGCCCCAAATACGACGTGCTGTTGGTCACGTGAGAGTTTCTATTGCGTGACTAAACAAGACTTTTTCTTACTTCCTTTTAATTAATTCTTTGTTTTCCAATGCTCCTCGACACCCTTCCTTGTTTACCTATGCCTCTCCAGACACATAGAAATGAGGAAAAGAAGAAGACATTAGCTCATCTCTCCACATTCTGGAATCTTCATAAGAACCCGCCTCTCTCTGTCTCTCTGTCTCTGTCTCTGTCTGTCTGTCTGTCCGTCTGTCTGTCTGTCTCTCTCTCTCTCACTCTCTCCGGGCCCCATTCTACAACTCATTTTGTGGTCGTTCGGGACGCTACGCATTTATTAAACCAGCGCAAACTGGAGATAATTTCGCCCGTTGCCCCTGGCTAAATAAGCAGTGACAGTCATTACTTGAAAAGTACTTGTAGCCAGGTACGAGGGTAATCCAACTCCCAACGTAAAATTTTGTTTATGGCTTAGCTGAACGCTATTTATGTCTATCTATCTATCTATCTATCTGTCTGTCCATCAAGATGTTGGTTTGTAGTAAGGAAAAGCGGGATCTCAGTTTCTCCTGGACCACTAATAAGGCTCCATCTGTGAGAACCTCAATAAACAGGCTTTTCACCATCTGGTCCCTTCATATCTATCAAAAATCGTAAACCGAAATCCTGACTATAGGTTCCTTTCAGTTTTCTACTCGGTCGGGCTGGATATATATATATGTAATATACACACACACACACACACACACACACATATATATATATATATATATATATATATATATATATATATATATATATATATAAATATATATATATGTATATATATATATATATATATATATATATATATATACACAGTATATGTGGTACAACTCAGGCTAGCAGCATAACATAATATAATCATATAGCAATGATATAAAAACCACTTCTGAAATGTATTGGATTTATTTCATAAAGTGCTTGATACATACAACATTTTACTCGTGGAGTTGAGTTGTTTTAGAGTAGAGCTGAAAATGAATATGAGATTGTGGATTCGCTACACATGAGCTAGTTTGTGTAGCGAATCCACAACCTACAATATCTATCTATCTATCTATCTATCTATCTATCTATCTATATATATATATATATGTGTGTGTGTGTGTGTGTGTGTCACGCTTACAGGCAGCACCAATGGAGGTAGAGGGCTGAGAATACCAATTCTCATCCTGTGAGCCCCAAACCCCAATACCATTAGTTTGTGTACGCTCGTTCTCTGAAAATTCAGACTCATTCAGTGATCACAGTCAAATAAAATGCGAAGAAAGTAATGTATCCATTTGTCACCAAAATTACAATTATTCAAATTGATTACCCTGACCAAAGCATACTGCCAAAGAATATCAGTTCTATGACAGTATCTATTGAACGACTCTCTATCGTAGTAATGACATGTGAAACTAGTTTACAAACCAATACTCTATGGACAGGCGTATAAATACTATGCCAAGACATAGTTTTGGCATATGTTTACGTGTATAGAACACTCTACTCACTATTATAACCAGGTTTGTCATAACTCAGTACGGAGTCGTCCATAGATTTGCGTTCAGCAGGACTATACGTATGTAAGTCTCAAGTCATACGGGGCTTTTTCAAATGTACAGAAAATCTCTCTGAAGAAAATCGGGCATTTGTATCTTCTCTCCTGAACACTGGCACGATATAGTCCCATGTATGTCAAGAAAAACACTTACATATCTCTCGTCTATCGTAAATAGTTCAACCAGGGACATGTTATACGAATATCTATTTGCAGAAAGAACTTCTCTGTTTGAGTTTCATCTTATTTCAAAATGCAATATCGATCCGGCAGATCATTGTCCGCTTTACACAACGGTTGTATTTGATCATCAAAATTTACGTCTCGACGTCATTTCCGGCATGGCACCTCCGCTGAGCATGACGCCATTGATACTGTGTTTTTGAAATATATAATGCAGTATTCCTTTCTTTTGTATCCGTACGGTTTGTTTGTTTTTTTTGCATTTGTACCTTTTGAAACTTTTTCCACTTTCATATTACACGTCTCAATCTAGTCTGGTTGTTTAATTTTCCGATGGTGAGAAGAATAAAGGATCTGATATAATAAAAATGGCATTTGATGACGTTACTGGACAAGTTTGCAACGAGATATATCAATTGACTAGTTATTATATATAATTCATGGGTATATTTGAATTTCTATGAGATGTTTTGTCCGAAAACAAATTTCTCTCCCTCTTTCCAAAGATATATATATATATATATATATATATATATATATATATATATATATATATATATATATATATATAGAGAGAGAGAGAGAGAGAGAGAGAGAGAGAGAGAGAGAGAGAAGGTCAGAGACGGGACCATTGTTTCATAATAACAAAAACAGATGAAATCTGTAGTTTTTCGTTTTTTTTAATAATGAGCAGATCGTGGTTGAGAGCAATATAACTCAAACATATATTCAATTATTATGCTTGTCTGAACCAAATAAACGTTACGAACTTCGTAAAGAAGAGAGTTCTGCGACAGAATTGATGAAAAATTGATCAGATTTAAAAAAGGGCTTTCATGATATGTAGTCATAGATAGTTTGGAAGTAAATATGAACATTGATTTTTTTTCTTTTTCAGCATTGGAAGATGAAAATCTTACATAACTATATATATATATATATATATATATATATATATATATATATATATATATATATATATATATATATATATATTCGAGAAAGCTTTAGAGTTTCATGAACTAAACACATAAAAAATATCCGTTGAAGTAATTTATGAAATTTTCTTTAGAGTTTTTCTTCTAATATCTTACACTGATTTGAATATATGTATTCAAGAACAAAATAGTTATATTAGTATGGCACCATGGTGGTATTGATCAACTCCCTTCTTAGCTATTATTCCAATATATAGCCCATGTCATGCATTTAATTTGTTATTTTATACGGAGTATTATTATAATGTATTGTAGATGGATATTATTGCATACTACATATCATTGAATTTTTTGTAACTGGGCTTATTTATGCACGTTATCCAAAAACGTATTTGACGACATGAGGGTCGATAAGTTTAACAACAAGCTCGTTTTCCATATCATTTCAACCACACACACACACACACACACACATATATATGTATATTCATGGAAAAGATTTTTTTTCTAAATGTTGTGAACCTATGGAAAATAATTCAAATTAGTTGAGCATATTTTTGAAAAATTTTCAAAAATTTATTTTAATTACAGGTTGTAATGCAACAGAAAGGTAAAAATACCACTGGGGTCAGATACTTTTGCGTGCAACAGTAGTTCAACATTCTCAAGGGTTATCTTTGTGTTACAATATGAGGGTTGATGGGACTCTAATCAATATTCAATTTGATTCTTGAATAAGTGATTTTGTTCTGAAATATTTGATTTTTTTAAAAATGCCATTTAAAACGATACTTTCTGCTTGAGTATTTACAAGGAATACTTGGTCAGAGATAAGAATACGGATTAATTTAACCCTTGCCAGACGCCAAAGAGGACTATAGAAACATCTCAAGTCGATTTGTTGACAAGATGAAGCGTGGACGCTTAAAATCCCCGCAGCTACAAAGCCAGTCACGGCCACCCAATTAAAAGACATATGGAGAAAGAAATAGGAAAGGGGTTGATAGAAAACGAACGGTTTCTAAGGATTCTGGCGGTTGAAGTAAGAAAAAATAGACAGTAAGTTAAATTGCGCAAGGAGCGAAAGAAACCAGGATGGATAAAAGAGAGAAAGGTATGTAATCATTCAGTCTTAGTATCAGGTGTAAGAAAGGGGTAAGTTATTTCAGTAAAAATAAGTTGCAAAGCAAAGCGACCCTTCCCTTTAAAAAGGAGAGCAAAGGTCGGTCACCAGAGCAGGCAGAGAGTAACAAGATAGACGAGAGTGAGCAGACGGTTGGTCAGCTGGCTGCTGCAGGCCCTTGGCCGCTGGCAATAGAAAGGTTTTGAACTCTCTCTCGACAAACTCTCTCTCTCTCTCTCTCTCTCTCTCTCTCTGTTAGAGTTTTATTGAATCTTTGAACTAAGACTATCGATGTATTTTCGGTTGGTCGAAGAATAAAAATAAAGGCTCGATTTTGAATCCCCACATGAGTCTTTCGATCCCTCCTTTGCTGCATCTACAATGAGCAAACGTGCAAAGAAAGCCATCATCCTTCATTTAGTCCCTTTTTCGCTCCACCGATTAATATCCCCCTGGCTAGATCCAATGGTTTCGGGGCGTAGCCGTCCGTTGGCAGGTGTGTTGTAGTGCCATATTTCTTTAATTCAAAGTTTTTTTCTATGATCCAACCCTGATCTATTCTTCTCCACAACCTCGCCCCTGGCAAGTTTAGAGATTTCCTTGTTCATCATATTGGCACTTGCTTGATTGGGTCAATTGTTCAATACTCTAAAAAACATTACCAAACATCTCCTTTCAAAGCAGGTGTATATTTACTGAGATTATACAACTACTCCTGCGACATTATGATCACACAAAGTTGGGCTTCATCATATGACCTGTGAGGGGTCCTCGTTGCATCTGGTATCTTTTTAGGGGCTTTATATCAAATGGATCAAATACTTATGCACGCAGCACTTTTCAGTTTTATTAATATGCTTTTGATTTTTTCAAGATGTTTCAAAATTTCACCTCACTAAATTAGACTATTCTTTAAAGGTTCAATGCATGTATTTAAAGAAAAATAATCCATTTAGATTAGAAATTGCAATGAAACAAAATTAGGAAAAATTCAAAGAGGTCGAATACTTTTACTTGCCATGATATACATATACATATAAATATATATATATATATATATATATATATATATATATATATATATATATATATATATATATATATATTGCAGCAAAAAATACTGCTCGCTCCCTAGAATACGAAAACAAAATAAACAACCGTATCACACAAAATTGCAATGAATAATATTATCTTATCCCACCTAACCAACAAACCCAACCAACATGACTGGGGACGACAACCTCTCCCCTCTCAACTAACTCTTATTCACAGGAAAAAGATGTAAACGCACACACACACGCATACACACACACACACTCAAAGCAAAACACCGGTGGCATATAAACAGTTTTCTTTTGACCACAAGGTTGCGTGGAACTGATCGATGACAACGAAAACTGTCGATGTTCATTCATCTATTTCGTATCTATTCCATGTTCTGATTTAGAATATTAAGAAATATCACAAAAGATGGAAAGCACTGCATATATATATATATATATATATATATATATATATATATATGTGTGTGTGTGTGTGTGTGTGTGTGTGTGTGTGTGCAGTGTTTTCCATCTTTTGTATACATATATATTTTTGTACAAACAGTATAGGTGGTACGAATCAGGCTAGCAGTATAACATGACATAACAATATATCAATAATATAAAGCCCCTTCTGAAATGTAATGGGTTTATTTCATAGAGTGCTTGATACATACAACTTTTTTTCTCTTGAAGTTAAGTTGTTTTAGAGTTGAGCTGGAAATAAATAGTAGAATGTGGATTCACTACACAATCTAGTTCATATTTCTGCCCTCTTCGGACCTCATCCGACGAATCATATCGTGGAAAATGAAGGCGGTTTTTAAATAGTTTTGTAATCATGTTGTATTTCGAAAATATCAGAAACAGGTCTGGTTTCTCATTAAATAGAAACTGGCACGCAACCATAGTAGCAGTATGGAAATCAATCAGAAAAAATGCCGAAAAGGTGACAAATGAATACATTACTTCCGTCGCATTTTTTTTGATGCTGATCATTCAGAACAGCCCGAATTTTCTTTACATACACTAACAAACATAATCTATAAATTTAGCATAATCAATAAACCCTTCTAAAAAGTATTAGGGGGGATTTTGAATTAATACAAGAAAAATTTTTTCCTGACATGATGGGGAGTAAATGTTTAAAATTACAAGCCTCAAGCTCCAATGACAGGACCGGTACAAGAGGTACATACGTACACAACTAGTCAGCCAAACTAATCTGGAAATTGAGAGAAATCTATTCTAACTGTTGTGGTGACAGTTTCAATTGACGGTTTCTAATGTTATGTTACTTTGGATCAATTAATTAGCCAGAATAAACCGTATTCAAACACTCTTGGAAATAAATAAATGAACATATGGTTACATAAATAAGATATAATAGTTATCTCCGTGGAATAATTAAACAGACTAAAAGTATAGACCGCCAGGTTGTATTTTGTTTAAGTGAATAATGTATACGTTCCACAGCTGTTTAGATAAGAGAGAAAAACAACGAAAGATTGTGCTAAACGTTAATTTGTTTTGTTCAAAAAGTATTGTCTAATAAGAATAACAAGAGTATTTACGACGACAGCAACGATAATATTCCTCAACTAATTTAATGGAGTGAACTCCCCACTGTTTGTCTTGCCATTCAAGTTGAATCAATGTTTTCAATGATATCATCATTCACTTCATCTGGTGCGATGAATCAAATCAAAGAAGATCAGCAGAAAAAGAAATATACTGTCTGAGAGAGATCGTGACTTATTCTAAGTATAATTATTCGTCTCAGAAAGTCTTGCGCAAGGATCATCACAAGATTATCGTAATATCATCATAAGATTACTCGGATTATCTGATACAGATCAATAGGATTACAGAGGAATTGGAAGTCTCTGAGGTTGAATCGATTTGAAATCAGTCGAGTAAAAGAAGACAAAAGCAAGCAGCCACAAAAAGCAGGGTTTTGTCTTTTCTGATTTTGTATACATATATATATATATATATATATATATATATATATATATATATGTGTGTGTGTGTGTGTGTGTGTGTGTGTGTGTGTGTGTTCATTTAGGAACAACCCATTAAAACACTTTTGAAATGATTTCCCCAAAAGCATCTTTATCTAAGATCTCTGCCCAAGCTCATTGAATAGCCAGGCCTGTTGTGGTTGGCCTGCATTCATGTTGAAGCAATTTTATAGCGTGACAGACAGATGCACACGCAAAAGCACGGTTCACTATATCTCCCCCCTCTCTCTCTCTCTCTCTCTCTCTCTCTCTCTCTCTCTCTATATATATATATATATATATATATATATATGTACACATATATATATATATATATATATAAGTTTTTAAATGAAACAATATATATATATATATATATATATATATATATATATATATATATATTTTTAAATGAAACAACGAACAACCTCTAGTGAACCACTAAAATTTTACGCATAATTTAAGTAAGTTTTTACATGAATCTTCAACGAGTTTAAAGTGAGAGGACACATTCTCTAAAAGAGACAAAAGTCATGATGTGCATTGGTTATCTATCATTTTTGCAGCATGACCCACCAATTACCATTTAAGTTTTCTAATAGATTCTATGATATATCTAATTCTTGTTCTCTTCCTTATATACTGTGCAGTCTTTTGATCTCTCCACGTATGGTTGAACATGATTCTCTCATGTGCACGTTGCATACTTCTCAGTTTCGCAGGTGTATCTCTCAGTTAGATTCCATGTTTCAGCTCCATGAGTGACTATTGGGAGGATGCATTAGCTGTATACTTTTCTTTTTAAGATTTTTGGGATCGTCATGTTTTTTAAGGTTGAGCTTGCTTTGTCGAAAGCTTGTCATCCTAGGGTGATTCTTCGCTTGATCTCTTCCTCTTTCGTGGGTTTCATGGAGATTTCCTATCCTAGGTAGATGTAGTGGTCTACTTTACCCAGTTTTGCATCCTCCATTTCGACAGGTATGTCCGTATTTTCAATGTGATCACTGCACATGATTTTCGTTCATGTGGAGGCCAACTTGTTTGCTCTCTTCATTTAGTTTATCTAGCATTAGTTGGAGAGACCAAATAGGTAAAAGAATGTATGATATACATCTAAAACAGTTCATTCCAGAATACTCATACAACTCCGAGAGAATTGTCCAAAGATTCCACATTTATGTTCACGATTTGTAAATATTCAATTCTGCTCCAATATTTCTTTGAATTTTGTATTTTTCAATATTCTGTTCGAGTTCTGTCGATTTTCAAGCCGTAGAAGTTTTTCGAAATGAACTTTTTGAAATGTATAGAATCTGGCACTCACTTTAGACAGACAGACAGACAGACAGACAGACAGACGGACAAACACACACACACATACACACACACACACATATATATATAACAATGGGAATATATTTTTCAAATAATTTGTTTTACTGACTAGTTTCGAGTAATTTTTTTCCAATTCATATTGCCGCGCAATAACATCACAAGTCGTGGGAGTGGACGCATGCAATCTGAATTAAATTGAAATTTTGGCAATATGATGTTGGCTTGGACATCCAATTAAAACAAATGGAAAGCAATTATGCATGGATTCATTCTAAAATTTAATTGGTTCTTTTGTAGACTCCTGTCCGCCGTTTTGCAATGTCAAAATATATTGATAATTTTTTTGAGATAACGGAGAATATTGAAGGAATTATGAGTTTTTTCTACATACAACTGAGACGTAGGGGAGATAATTGTACATGGATCTGTTCCAAAATTCAATCCTCACTTTTCTAGCCTATCGATGAGTCCTCCACTGGATTCCAGAGAGATGCATTGATAACTCATTGAGATATCTTGTTGATAATATATATAACTGTAATGAGAGGGGAAAAAAGATGGAAATTTACCCCTCAATCAATAAAAACTTTCCAAAATTCCCTCCTTATACCCCATTGCCCATCCTTCCACAAATGTTCTTTCAAATTCATTCAATACATTCGGGGATATCTCGTGGATCGACCGTCAAATAGACAAAGAGATGCGGCCGAATACGTCTTCGCAATTTCGTTGACAGGGTACATGAAAGGCTAGATATACATCCTGAATTGAAGTCTTGTTTTGAAGGAAATCGGATTTTGTTATCGTAATGCTTCAGGCAAACGACTCAACACAATACGTCCATATATTTTGGGCACTCAATTCGCCAAAACAGTTCTTGGAATCTTTCTTTTTTGTTCTGGTGTCAAAGTTTGTGGTCGTCGCTTGATATTGTCCGGCTAAGAAGAAGAAGAAGAAGAAGAAGAGGAAGAAGAAGAAGAAGAAGAAGAAGAAGAAGAAGAAGAAGAAGAAGAAGAAGAACAACAACAACAACAACAAAAACAAGAACAAGAACAAGAACAAGAAGAACAAGAAGAAAAAAAGAACAAGAAAAACAAGAACAAGAAGAAGAAAAGAAGAAGAAGAAGAAGAAGAACAAGAACAAGAACAAGAAGAACAAGAACAAGAACAAGAACAAGAAGAACAAGAACAAGAACAAGAACAAGAAGAAGAGGAAGAAGAAGAAGATGGAGAAGGAAGAAAAAAGAAGAAAAATAAGAAAACAGAGGAGGAGCAGGAGCAGGAGAAGAAGAAGAAAAGGAGCAGGAGGAAGAAAAACAGGAGAAGAAGAAGAAGAAGAAGAAGAAGAAGAAAAAGAAGAAGAAGAAGAAGAAGAAAAAAAAACAAGAAGAAGAAGAAGGAAGTCATGCAATCTCAATTTATAAAATTGACACATTAAAATTCTCCTGCTCGCCCCAGCTACATTCTCCCTCATTTGATCTTGTGCCCTACGAGGACCAGCTTTGCAAAAAAAAAAAAAAAATTAGGAACCGCTAAATAACTTTCGCCATCTTTATTTACCATTTAATTGAATGAGGAGGTAAACATTGAACTGGCAATGCGGTTTCTCTATTCAATTAAATAAATTTTTTAGAGAATGTCATTTTAGAACTTCCCAATAACCTGATTAGTAAAGCATTTGCTGAGCAAATTGGTAAACGCGATCTGTGACTCTGCATATAAAGACGCCACTCTTCACAGGTTTCGTGGCTTAAAAGTAGTAAACTGACAGTTTTGTTTCAAGAATCTATTATTTTTGAATTCTACTTCGTCTTTAAAGATGTCCCTCCTGTCAAAAAGAGGCTGTGTCTCTCAGTTGGCCTGTCCCCACATTGTTTCTTGGATGTTTTAAGTCAGATTTACCTTGAACTTGATGGAGTGTATTCCTTGATAAGATGATCCAACTCAGGGTCACATGATCTAGTGATGATAGTGTTTCAATAACATGTTCAAAAACGACTTTCTCGGTTGTTTTCGTATAAGATCCTTTATCTGAGAAACCTCTATCCAGGTTCCGTTGATCTGGCAATAATCGCGTTCAAACTTGATGTTTTAAAATCGGTCTTCTCGGCTGTTTTGATTCAAATTCAAATTTGTTGGTTAATTGTTTTTTGATCAAATTTTTGTTACTCAAAATTATCTTCTGCTCAGGGTAACCTGATCTGAAAATAATGCCGTTTAATATTTATTGTGGACGCTCCTCTGGAGTTTCCGGTTCTTGTTTTACTATAAAAAAGGATTATTTATACTTCCTGGATTCAATCGGTTGGAAGGAACAAGGGTGGTATGACAAAAGTGAATTTAAAAGAAAACCCTAAAAAAACAAGTTTGGTTGCTACAGGATCCGATTCCATTTCAACTTCTATTGAGCTTGAAGATGATAACAAACTTCTGTATTGTATATATGATAATTGGGAAATCGTATACATATATATGTATATTTGTATGATTGTATTTATATATCATATCAAAATAAGTACACGTATATCTGCAGGAAAAGTTTTCGTAATATCCAATTCTGTCAATTTACGTCAATCAATAAGACATCTTCCTTGAAAGTTCAAACTAATTTTCTTTGAATTGTTGACTTTAACTTGGTTATTTTGGTAATCAAAACCATTTGGCCTATCTGCAGCTCTCAAATATATACAAGTAATATCTAATCCAGCCCTTTATTCAATCAGCAAGGTTGGATTGTGTTCATTTTGCTGACAATGTACATCAAATAATATTTTATGTTATTCCATTCTTTAGAGTTTTTCTACTCACTAAATCTGGAACTCATTTTTATACCATGAAAAAAACAATATTAACATAAATGATCTTCACCAAAATTAGATGTGTAAACACATAAGTAGAATTAACATAATGTGAGTTGAACTCACAACAATCTGATTGACTGGATGCTGTCTTACTGACTGAACTATGTCAAAAGTTTCCTCTGAAAGATACAGCAATGTATCAGTGATGTCTCAAACTCTTGTTCTTTCCCTGATGTATTTTGCTCTCCTGTGATCTTTCTATGTGAAGTTGAGCATGATTCTTTCATGTGAATGTTACATGCATTTTGGTTTGAAGATCCGTCTCTTGGTTAGTTTCCATGTTTCAGCTCAATAAATGACCATCGGGAAGATGCATTGATCGTGTACTCTTTTGAGAATTGATGGAATTTTCTGGTTCTGGAAGGTTGAGCTTGCTCTGCCAAAGGCTTGCCAATTCTTAAGTGATTCTCCGCTTGATTTCTTCTTCGTTGAGGGTTTTATGGAGATTCGTTGTCTTTGGTAGATGTAGTGGTCTACTTTCTCCACTTTTGTATTCATACCACACCTAGAAGGGAGGTGGAGGAATGAGAGAGAGAGAGAGAGAGGGAGACTAGATAATATTTTTTTACACCTGCCTACAAAGCTGGACAAAATATATCGATTCGCTCATGTCTATCTGTCGACACAATATACCCACAAATTCGCCACGAACTGCTGTAGTTTTTATCGAAAGATAGGCCAAAAAGAAAAGTAAAGATAAATTTTTTGGAGTGATCAAGGTATATTTTTTTTTTTAAATTTGATTGGGAGAGGGTTTTTTTTTTTACATAGATTTATGTAATAAATAATATTTGTCCACTTATATCTCCAAAAGTTCCCGATGAATTTCAATTATATCGTGTGAAATGATTGATAAGAGACTAGAGAAGAACTGCTTGAATTTTGGGGTGGATCAATGAACAATTACCCCCCTCTGACAATGGCATTTGAAGAACAGTGCACTCCTTGACAACCTCCTAGTTTTCATTTGGTCGTTATGTATAACCATGTATTCGTACAAGAGACACAAAAAACGAAGACAACATATCCACATCGTGGCACACGTGCATATCCGAGAAAAAGTCATTGTGTATTTAACAGTACGTTGAAGTCACTAAAATAGCCACAGGAGAAACAAAAATGAAAAAGCAGTATGCAAAAAAATAGGACTTTACACTGAGAAGGAACATGAGTAGTTCAAATCAAAATAGAAGTAGAAAACGTTAAAAGTAGAACTTCCTTAAGAAACATCTGGAATTAGCATCATGTACCTCAAGTCTTCCATACCGAATAGGCACATCCCCACTAGCTACTTAATTTTGCTACCTCCTCACCAGCTTGCCAATGGCACAGAGACAAAGCAGAGGTTAAGAGTGTTTTTTTTTTCAATTGCTACTATTCAAATTTCTCTGCGGTTTTTTTTCTGGGCGTCTATGTTTGAAGAGTCAGCCAATCAAAAGAGAGGATAGTTTTTAAGATATCAGCTGATTGGCTGGGCAAACCAAAACTTTTTGTAAGGGAGACAGCGATTGGGCAGCAACAAATTTCCACTAAAGCTAAAAGATTCCTATGTTTTATGTTTTAACAAGTTTCTCGCTTCAAGAAGTATGGACTCACTGAGTCCTTTCCAATTTCAAAATTGTCATTAACTGCTGTTAGTTTTTAACTTTACGCGTGGTTTCCTTTAAGTTTTCGTTACCGTCACGTCTCTAATCATTTTAATCAACAATTATTGATTCCGTAAACGCGATGTTAATGAAGGTTTCCGCTGGGAGCTGAAGTCGGATAGGATATTTGATTGGAACGGAAGCACTTTTGCTAAAGTGTCTATTCATTAGGAGTATGGGAAGCTTGAGAGGCTGTTGCATTGAAGGAGAAGCGATGCAGGTATTTGGTAGTAAAGCAGGAAGGAGAGGAAGGCGGTGTGAAATATAAAGGGCCGAATTTAAAGAGAGTGAAGCAAAGACAGCAGAGAGATAAGAACAATTGAGTCAAGTGGGAAAGAGAAGTATTGCTCTACAAAAGATAATGAATAGAGGTAAACATGAATTGATTGCGAATAAAACCATTATTGCTTTATTGAACTAATACTGCAATTAGAAATCTTAAAGCAATAGAACAGTGCTGCCCCAACTCTGCGGTGTATGTGCTAATAACTCTTTACTCACCGGTGTAGCAATACCTATACGTTTATATAATGCTCACATTACGACATCCGGTATTGGGTGATCACTTGTAACCGGAATTCAGGATGAAATTCTCAAACCACACACGCACATATACGAGATGGGATGATAACTGTGTAGCTTCACACAGTTATTAGCTGAATTTTCATCGAGAATCTTTTACACATAATGTTCGATCTATCAGATTGATGAAAAAGTTCTGGGTTAAGTGTTTAGACGAGGAAACTCCTGGAGTTGAAAAAATATTCGGTGTGCAAGATAAGTGCTTTTCACATTTGATTCATTGATACGTTTATACTAATAAACAAAAGCTAAATATCACAATCCTTGCTTGTGGGAAGGTGGTATTTGATTAACACTGGTAGGGAGCCATATTGATATTACTGTTTTGTTTTTGAATCCCCGAAGTGCTTAACATTGTAAACAACTGATGATTCTAATAAGAATAATCTACAACACAAAACGATAACATATAATTCTGTCTGAAACAATAAAAGATAATGGGGCCGATGCAGCCCCATTTTCTTCAATGGTTTATTCTTTTTAAGTTGTCTATGCTAAATGATACATTCACCGAGTAATAACAGTGTATCATTTCAAGTAAGAGCTTTAAAACGCAATTTATAATCACACACACACATATATATATATATATATATATATATATATATATATATATATATATATATATATGTGTGTGTGTGTGTGTGTGTGTGCGTATGTGTGTGTGTGTGTGTGTTTCAAGCACATTTGTTGAAAGGAATAGTTCTCAATATTTTAATAAATGAATAAAAAAGAGCTCATATTTGTTTCCATGTATTCATTTTTGTCTCACTAAAATTTGACGCGTTATTTTGATTTTATTGTATATTTTCAAGTAAGTAAACGCTAACAAATATACGTACAGATATACATATGTATACATAGATGAACACAAACGGACACATGTATAAATGTTATCTCATCCAATTAATACAGAGATAAATGATGTATTTTCTTCCTGACTCAAAAAAAAGTACATGTTTGTATTTATATTTCCTCTTAGCAAACAGCCAAAAGTATTTTTTAAAGAAGCAGAAAAAAAAGAATTAACTTGAAAATGAAAATCTGAGCAAATTTTTTTAGCCGAGATCGTTATTGAAGAACAATGATTGATACAATACTTTTTACTTTTCTTTCCAATAACTTCACACCCCGAACGCTTGCCTCATCAAAACACTTTCGACGAGCAGAATAGCGCTAAAAACGTCCATCTTGAAATTTCATGAATATTTATGAGCTTTTCGAGTGATTATCAGCCGGACAAGACCATTGAAAGTCTTCAAAAAGAATTTCCTTCTTTCAACGATTTCGCACACAGTTGCACATATGAAGTCTGAAAGGAAAAAATAACGAAAAAGTTTTGGGAAAAAATAAGCAAGGATGTCATCACAAATCACAATTCAGTTGCGAAATTATTCAGAAAATGATGGAATAACAAACGATTTCGCTTTTTTTTTACTGAATCAAAGATTGGAATACGGAGATAACTTGGACACGATTTTTTTTTCGAATATTTTCTCTTGGAAACACAACGGGGCAATTATGCTCTCCCTCTACTTACCTATGTATCCATCAAACACACACTTCATAAATATATATATATATATATATATATATATATATATATATATGTATATGTATATATATATATATATATATATATATATATATAGAGAGAGAGAGAGAGAGAGAGGTAAAATAATAAAAAACAAGGAAAAATTTGATACAGAAAGCACGTATTGCGTCTCAAATTTTTATTATCACATATGTATGTCGGCATGCATTTCTATGGTTGCCAGCCACGTTTTCAGTGAAAACTGCCACGGATGTAATGTGAGATGTTCGTTGTTTACAAGTTCTGAATGGTCTAACAAGATTGGAAAGACAGTAATGTTTATTTATGTAAGTTAGAGTCAGGTTTGCTCTGAAATAAGAAGTGTCAGTGGGAAGAGAGTTAATGGTTGCTCGTATCTGCATCTATGAGTATTGGGCTGATTTGATGTAAAAAGTGTAAGTGACAGCTGGGTCAGGATTAAAATGGTCAGTTTTCAGGGAGGTATTTGCAACTTTTTTAAGAATGGAGAGATGGAGTCTAGCATATCATGGAGAGTTGTTGACACATATAGGGCGGAGTGGAAGTGGTCAGTGTAATTTTTATCATTTTAGTAGATTGTGAATGACCCTTTTCTTTTCTTTGTCTTATTGGGTCGGTATGTGTATGCACATAGAAAAACAAACAACAATTTTAACTTTGACTGAGCTCATCATAATTACATATGACTCTTTGACACGCAGATGCATCGAAGCAGCCTTATAGCCCAATGCAATGCTAGAATCTAGAGTATGGACATTTATATATTTGCAAACGGAATGATATGGAGGCAACGCATAACAACATTACCTTAAAATGAATCTGGTAACGCACATCAAACCAATATAATAACAATAAAAAAAACAAACAAACAGTACAAACCGGACACATAGCCATCGAAATGTATCAGGTCATTTGATTAATCATCCGACAAAGCCTCATAATGTCGAATCTTAGATATTTTGGACTGGTGGCTTTCGAAAAAATCGAATCGATTAATGAAAATGTATACATTACATCATTTATTTTTCCTTATAATGATTTCCATAGACCTCTAGTTTTTGTAATAACCCTAAATTGAGATACAGAATATGCAAATTGGTAGCCAAGAAGAAAAATAAACATCTTCAAAATTGTAGCATCACACGACGGTCAGCAAAATTATATTATTTATTTATTATTGCTGACTGCTCGGCACAACATAAGTTGTGGGTCCTCCATAAGATTAACTTTTTGAAGGAGAACCACCGTATATATATATATATATATATATATATATATATATATATATATATAATCCTAAAAAGAAGAGTGTATAACCAATATATCCTCCGGAGACACTTGTGAAGCTGAAACGAGGAACCTAACTAAGAGACACATCCGCAAATTGAGAACCATGCAACGTGCACATGAAAGAATTATGCTTGGCCTCGCATGGAGAGACCATAAGACAGCACAGTACATCAATGAAAAGACAAGAGTCAGGGACTTGATAGAATCTATTAGAAAACTCAAATGGTGGTGGGCTGACCATGTCGCAAGAATGGCAGATAACCGATGGACATTACAACTCACGGCATGGATCCCCGAAAATCACAAGCGCAACCGACAAAATATTAGATGGAGGGACGAGCTAGACAAGTTCAGGAAGTAATTGCTCCACAACACCCATGATAGAAAAGTGTGGCCATTCCTGGGGAAGGTCTATGTCCAACGACTGACGTTAAAATACTGATGATGATGATGATGATGATGATATATATATATATATATATATATATATATATATATATATATATATATATATATATATATATATATGCTGTTGAATAAAGAATATATCAAACTATACCTATGTGTACGTCTCAGTGTGTGTGCATATATGTGTGTGAATTCATATATATGCTTATGCGTGTGAATACATATATATATATATATATATATAGCTAGGAAATGGAAGGCTGGGAGTCGATGAAAACTTCGTTTTTTGAAGGACCCTCTCCAAATGTTAGTGAAATTAAACAGGGAACATGCTGTAGGTAAACTACTATTTATAAATCTTCTGCTTTCTTGTACGTCTATTATGGTTCCTCGGCGGATGTTTTCAAATTACTCCTTGAGCTACGCCTCTGATTGTATAGTACCAGAAACTCTTTGTTGAACGATTTCTCTGAGAGAAAATGAATGCCTTTTCGATTGCTGTCAATAATTAGCAATTTTGAAGCCCGCTGATTCTCCTCAATGATTAAATTGGTAAAAGAGACGAGCCTTTTGATTTTCTTTTCTGGCAAATTAGAGAATTCTTTCGTCTTCAAATGTCAAATAGACTGAAAGTGAAACTAAAAAGAAGGAAGAAAAGTAAATAACGAAGCAACTTAATCAGTGATTGGAAGTCTGTATCAATTATATGTGCTATTTATAACTACCCTTTGTTCAGATCTACTCATCTATCTAAATCTGATCGAATCAGCTCTATCGAAATCAGGTCATATCTATTTAAATCTGACCCTTTGTCTCCCCCTCACTCCCACTCTCTCTATCCCTCTCTCTATATCTATCTATCTATCTATCTATCTATCTATCTATCTATATGTATGTATATATATATATATATATATATATATATATATATATATATATATATATATATATATATATATATGTATGTATATGTATGTATATCAAACATAAAAAAGCACTGATACAATTATATTAATTACATTAGCAAATATGAAATGATCGACTAAAATATTTGGGAATAGACTTTAAAAATTTTTTTTTAGTGTTCAAAGCTGTAAGAATTTCTAAACTACATATATATATATATATATATATATATATATATATATATATATATATATATATATATATATATATATATATATATGATCGTATTTATTAATTTCATGTTAAATAAGTTTATCAGACTCTTAATCAAATTCCCCCCTGTATATTTCTATGGGATTTTTTTTTTTGATCAAATAATGCTTGAAATATGTCCGTCCATCTATCTATCCATCTATCCATCTATCCATCTATCTATCCATCTATGATTATATATGTATTGTCGTATTAGCCTTTCATATTGTAATGCTGGAAAAAAACTTTTGCAGCAAATTCTTAACTTTTGTCTCTAAGATTCCACACCTTTGTGTTGCTTCAGCAGACTTTTAATCCGATCCATAATATCATTACTTTGTCAGCAGGTTTAACATTATCCTGCCTTGAAAGTATAAAAAAACAATGTATATATGTGTGTGTGTTTGTGTGTGTCCCCTCATCTGCGCGAGTATATTTCTGCACTAGTCTGTTCGTGTGTATTTATGTGTGTTTGTACCCACATCTGCGTGAGTACGTTTCTGTGCTAGTGTGTTTGTGTTTGAATTAAGACACACGAAGACGCACACACACACACACACACACACACACATGTTTATATCGTTAATTGTTTCCGATGTAAATTGTTATGCTGGTAATGCTTGTCGCTTATGTTTGGTCTGGGCCACTCAGACGCCATTAGAAGTCTATTTTATCAGTGTGTAGTTGAGATGGTTGTATATCGAAAGCTTTAACTCTTAATTTCCTGAGTTAGCAAGGATTCCAAATGCTAAAATCAAAGACACAGATTCTATATAAACATAGGAGAGAATTTAAGTGGATACTTGGCTAGAACTGGAATGTGTCATCATCATCATCATCATCATCAGTCTTTTAGCATCCGTCGTTGGACATAGACCTTCCCCAGAAATTGTCACACTTCCCTATCATGGGCGTCACGGAGCCAGTACTTCCTGAACCTGTCTAGCTCGTCTCTCCATCTAACATTTCGCCGGCCTCGGTTGCGCACGTGGTCTCAAATGTGTTCACGAGGAAAAATGACATAAAAAGGATTTTACTTCCGACATAAGTTACATCTGCATGGATCCGATATTATTACATGGAAAACCAAGAAGGCCTGGTAATATTGAGAGGTATTACTTGGGTGCCCCATAGTTATTCCTTGTGATGTTTCAGTCCCGAAATATATTCATTGCCCTAGTTTTATCATCTGACCAGGGCTTTGTTGACTTTGCTGTTATTTTCACAGCAGTGTTTGAGCGAAATTATTCCTAACTGTTCAATTCGTGAAAACAGGATTTTGAAAACTTGATATTCCTATTCTCTTTACTGGATTTCTGTGAGGTGGGGGTTATGAATATTAATGGGGTAGTTCATTAAGTTGATGTTCTTTAAATTTCAAAATTCAAACAAATCACATAGTCCTGACCAAGAGAATAAATTTAGTAATCATGATTATAATAGGCCGAGACAAACAAATAAAAATCCCAGGATAGATTGTAAACAAATTGTTTACACATATTTTCGAATGCGTGCATTTGCGTGGTGTGTGTGTGTGTGTGTGATTGGGAGTATCACTTTTGCCGGTATAATCAATCGTGACGTTACTAATTGATACGAAAATATTGTAGAAAATTACAAAATAATAAAAAAGATTGAGCTTGATCCAAATCTTTTCATTCGTGTTATCCCTGCACGTTTGTTGAACATCTGCAAATCTCTTTCAATGCAAACCCTTTCAAAGGGTCACCTTACCAGTTTGTAGCTTTTGAGATTGCTGCATTCTCTATGCTCCGTGCGGGTTGTTTCTCTAAACATGTGGACGTGACCAATTGCAAAGGTTCAGGAGCTTAGAATACCAACGGAAAATATGATTTGATTGGATTGAAAAAGGAAGATTGTGGATTCAACTTATCCAGCAGACAACATGATGAAATTGAAAGAAAGTTAAAGGTGGATAAATAACTTTACTCTACTGATAAAGCTCTACAACTGATAGGACTGATAAAGCTCTACAAAATTCAAGGTATCATTGGTATCAATTATTGAGTACTCAAAACCCAAACGAAACAATCGAAGGGGTTAGGACAGAGACAAATTGAAATCCTGGGGAAAAACAAAACAATCCAAACAACAGCTCTGCTGCAAATATGAAGATGAACATTTCATGATGAAAATGCATTGTAAATTATGGGAAATGGATGGCAGTGAACATGGAATGATTCAAGCCTTCTTGACAGACAGACATGCAAATATTATACGCCGTGAAAGGCACAATTACACAAGCATAATCATATACATATATATATATATATATATATATATATATATATATATATATATATATATATATATATATATATATATATTGAAATATCTTTCAGGTCATACACTGCCTTCATACTGTGACAAAAGGCAGATATCACTAGGGTTCTATCATCTCTCTCTCTCTATCTACCTCTCTCTCTCTCTCTCTCTATATATATATATATATATATATATATATATATATATATATATACAGAGAGAGAGAGAGAGAGAGAGAGAGAGAGAGAGAGAGAGAGAGAGAGAGAGAAAGATGACAGAAACTTAACATCTGCTTCTCGTAACGGCATGAAGGCAGCACGTGAACTGAACGGTATTCCAATATATATATATACATATATATATAAAAGATATAAACCTATCTCTGGTTTTCTCTCGATGTATGTATAAAAATATATATATACATAACATGCATTAAGATGACATCATTCCTTTCAAATAATTTACATTCAAAAGTATATATATATATATGTCTATGTATATATCTAAATGTATATATGTGTGTGTGTGTGTGTGTGTGTGTGGAGAAAGAGAAAGAGAGAGAGAGTTTGATACACGTGCATTTATAATTGTATACATAATGATTATCAAAAAAATTAATTGATCCCCTCTCATATTGGTACAGGTTCAAATAAATTATATAAAATCCTTCACTAGATGATGCTGATTCGAAAACTATACAAACTTATATTTCAAGAATGAAACGATGATTCTTTTGAGGAAAGCATTTTTACATGGACATTTTACAGTGAGAACAAACGGGATTGAGAAATAAAGATGTATGCTGTTGGTAATGCTTTTGCTTCTATTCTGAAAAATGTAATCCTGGACATCGAAGAGTGCAGGCATATATACGAACGTATCTTAGTACCTGATATATATGTGTGTGTATATATATATATATATATATATATATATATATATATATATATATATATATATATATATATATGCTTTTGGTCTCGTTTAATTATACTTTATTGTCTTTGGAGCGATAATAAAGGTAGAAATAACTAAAAAGCAAAGGGTGCCTAGAATTCCTGCGGGCAGCAAAGCATACAAACTGAAATCTGTAATGATTAATAAAGGTCTGAGGGATTCCACGCCTGCTGAGTAAATACTTTGGGTAAACGTTCACTGTTTGTATTACAACTTTTCTCACACAGACAGAGCTTGTTCAAACCAGTCTAATCTGTGACCAGTCGACACTGCAAACCACTAAATATGGTGTCATTAACCAACCTTTCCTTCAAATTGAAACTTTGTTTTCTTTTTTTTCTCTCTTTTATGTCATATCACATTCTGTTGCTGGGAATTCTGAGCAAACTTGGAAGATTATAATTTTACCTCTGCCGACAGAGTTGGGAGAGGTACTAACTCATATCTCTAGCAGCACAATATCTCTGAGAGTTCTCAATGAATTCCGATGACATTCTAGGGTGAAGATATAGGTGATTAAATTTTGGGGCGAATCCAGAAATTATTTTTTCGCTCGAGAGATTCTTTCAACTTTCCTCATTCATATATGTACAAACCCATGTCTATTCGTCTGTCAACAACAATCACAATCGTCTTAACTAGTTTCATGACGTTGGCTATCATTTACCTCCTCTAAAAAAGTTGGAAGAGGAATATGTATTCCTTTTGTCTGCCTGTCTATTTGCCATCCATCTGTCTGTCTTTTTTCACAATATTTCCAAAAGTTCTCAATGATTCCTGAATATAGTGATCTTTAACCAGACGAATCTGCAAACCTGAAAAATAGGGTGCAATTAATTTGCATTTCCTCCCAATTCGGACATATCTATCCATCTCTCTCTTTTGTTGAAAATTTCGTTTAACAGACCACTACAGATTAGTTTACGAAAACTATTAATGCGTGAAACTACTGATCGCCAATGATTTGGATGTTAACTTGAATTTTGTTCAGAATTCCTAAATTGAGGAAACATCTTTATCATACGCTGATTTACTTGGTTGTTCTAGTCTCAGGATACATGACCGGATGTATGAAGCCGTTGGTTAAACATATTCAGTTGGGAATAATCTACAGTCGAGGATCGAATGAGAGAGTCGGTTGAAAATTCCTGAAAAGCAGGAGACTGAAACGTTTTGACTATAACAAGACTTAGTAAATCAGTCATACTTTTGGCAATCGGAATTTTCAACGAATAAGAGGAGAAGTGGTTAGTTTCAAAGATGTCGCCATCTAGAACTGGTTGAACTTTGTAGGGGACATGCAGATATGCATCACTTTGATAAGATTAAATTATAGTCATCAAGTAGTTTGGCCTCAATTTTTTTTATCATCAACTAAACTTAGCCTCTCTCTCGATCTTGTTCGCTACATTTTCTTTATCGATACTTGTAGCATCATGTTGAATGTTGCTTGAATTCGAGAATATGCGCTAATATCTCGTTCCAATTACCTCCATGAACAAAGTTTCGCGATAAAGAAGCTAAGCCTGCTTTAGAGCAATGCTACTGTAATTACCGAACGATTTACTTAGGAATAGATAATTCTTTTTGCAGATGAACAAAAGTAGAACAGTGATTAATGGGTGAATTACATAAAAGGTCCGAGGCTTTCTTTATTTATATAAAGATAGTTTTCTGTTCTTAAAAAAGAGTATCGTTTGTGAAAAACCTATAATAAGAAATTATCATTTTCTAAAGAATGATTATTAGTTCTTGGACTGTTAATTATTGAATTAAAGTAACCTAGATTAATTTTAAAAAAATTGTGTTGAATTTTAAAAATATTTCCTTGGTGTTCAAAAACACATAAATAGAAAAATACCTAGTAAATTAAGTAACCTATGCTTTATTATCATGATACAAAATGAATACATGAATTGGATTATGCACACGGGAGAATATGATTGAAATAATACGAAACATTGGGAAAATTTGTCGTGGTTAAATGAGATTTTGTAATCAAGTCTTTGGGCCAAATGAAATTGAAAAAGTTCAAGAAACTCTGCTTCAGAATAACTTTCGGAAAATTATCCAAATTTTGACATAGCATGAAAATTCAAACATCAATGATGGAAGCACTGAATTATTTTGAGGGAAAACAGATATTTGTATAAAGAAAGCTAAACAGCCAACCCAATTGATGTTTTTTGTAATGAAAAATGAAGACCTAACTGATCCCATAAAATCATACTTATTTGACATTGTCGTGTTAAATAATCCATAGAAAATATGTATAATCTTTTCAATGAATTACACATAATTTCCTTGAACCATTTTTAGGCTGACTTTGTTTTAAATGAATAGTACATTTCCCTCATTAATTGAAAGAACTTATCTGCATAAAACATATCATACCTTATTCTGATACTGAAATCATTGGTATTGAAATGAAAAAAGTAGTACATATCAATTGTACCAATCAGGATATTAGTATATTAACCTTAAAATTGTTCTGCCGTTTTATTTGAAACGAGATTGAAGTCTATATCTCAAGAACACAATAGTCATTAGAGGCCATGATAATTGACGTCTTTGAAATTCTATTCCTTGTGGAGAGAATCTTGAAATAACAACTTCTAAACCAATCAATGACTTACTTCGAGTTACATTTTGCCTTTCAATAAAGACTTTAATTTTACTATGGGCTATTCTCAGGAGTAATAAAGTGATTAAGTTCGTAACAAAGAAAGTTATTTTTTAACATTTTAATTGGTTTATTTTCCGTCGTCAAAAATGCAACATTATCGTTATTTTGCCTAAATCTTTACTTTTCAGTCGATTATGCTCGGACGAAAATATCTGATGTAATTTTCTTACTTCGTTCCAATGGAATTCGTAATAGACAAAGATGACCATATTTCACCGCCAAAAGGTTACGAGGGTTGAGTCTTAGATGAGCTATTGAAATAGGTCTCTGCCAGGAACATTGATTGTTTCAATAAGGGCTGAGAGGATTTATTTCATGATGGGCTTTCAAGATTTGTGAGCATCCTTAATACCGATGAATATCCGTAACTGACTGACAGACTGACATACAGAGATACTCCAACCATATTCTCTCATATCTTAATTCCTTTCTATACATCTGAAAGTATAAACGCATCTAGTGTCTGACTTTAAGGCTTGTTTCGTTGCCAGCAATGATTATCATTTATGTTTTTAACGGATACATTTATTCTTTTCATATCTTAAATCGTTTTAAGTTTGTTCTCAAAGACACAGTATTACTTTCCATTATACCTTATAATTTTTTTGCATCTTAAATTGTTTCCAATTTTTTCTCAAAGATGTAACATTACTTTCCAATATAGTGTGTAATTTCTTTTTTTACATCTTGAATTGTTTTTAATTTGTTTTCGAAGATGCAACATTACTCTCCGTTTTACCATGTTATTTGGATTTTTTTTACAACATTCGAATAAAAATAGAAGATTATTGTATCTAATTCATTTCATAATCTAAGAAGAAGCATATCGGTCAAAATGTTGTTTAAAAACAATTACATCATATCGAGTTACGATTTTGATGAATATCTCCAGTTCAAACGTTGGAATTATTCATTATATTCGCACAGGGAGAAATTTCCCTAGCCTTTCAGTATCTTAAACCACTTTCTTTCCCCCTCTTCCCTTCGTACCCTCCAATAGAATCGCCCAACTCTCTTCGCAGCCCGTTCCTCTTCTACCATCTTATACAACCACTTGACTATCTTTTTACTCTCCCTTTTCTCACTTCTTCATTAAACTGCCTTTTTTTACAGACTGTCTTTCTAACCACTCATTAAACTACCTAATTTCCCCTTTACATTATTACTCAGGTTTCATCGAACACCGGTAGTATTAAGTAAAAAAAAAAATACTGTAGATATTACCGATTTATCAGAATGATTTACAGTGTCTTTTCTTTTTTTTCCAGGTGAGTTGAAATTATTGCAGCTTCTCTATGTGTGGTAATGTATTATTGATGTTCATTCATCGACTTTGTTTGTACTTAAAATTATTTAACATAAGCATTCATGTTTGTAAATCGTTGCCATCTTCGATGTTTATGTGTTCATAAGAGCGTAATTTCTTTGTCGAACGTCGTACCATAATAACTATTGGTGTGTTTTCCACTTATTTGAGTAGCTTTCAAAATCTGAGATTTGGACCAAATATTGATATGATATCTCTATATCTATCCATCCATGTCTATCAATCTATATCTATAACTATCTATATCTGTATATCTATATATCTATATATCTCTCTCTATATATGTGTATATATATATGTGTGTATATATATATAAATATATATATATATATATATATATATATATATATATATATATATATATATATATATATATCATGATCTTTCTAGAGCTTTCACTCTCAAGTGTTTAATTGCCTCGTACCCCACTTATCAATTTTAGAAAATGTTTCTCCTTTTTATGAACCCCGATCCCTGCCATAAACTCCTTTCATGAGTGTCTATCTCTATTCCCTCCTACCTAATAGTCAGTGAGGGGTTCAACTATGATTTTGTAAAAATTTTCCGATCAAAATAAAATTATCTAACATAGCCAGAACTGATTGTGTTTATAAACACACATTATTTTACTAAATTCGATAGTATCCGAAAATTCGAGCAATTTTATTTTTTTCCATCCACCTGCATCAGCAAGAAAGGACCTAAAAGTGACCCCGTGATTAAGTTGATTGATCTCATAAGGGATCAATAATCGAGTAAAACATCACAGACAATCCTAGTATTTCCCGAATATTTTGCAAAAGTGTCTTTGACATTAATCCCTTGAGTCACTGCTTAACCTTTGTACATGGCTTTTTTCTTTTGATGGTCGAATTATTGTCGTCTGCTTTGATGTCCGTTTCATCAAGGACACCCAAGAAATGCTAAGTTGCTTCAGGCGGCTGGTACGTAATTCGATTCCTAAATCTGTCTGGTAACTTCAATGTGTCCAATTATCTTTTTGAAAGGAGTGAGGTCAGGAGGAATACGATTGCTTAAGCATAACGTGGAGCAATAGATCTCTATCCAATTCCCCATTTTCCAAAAAAAATTGAATTTTTATTTATAGCGTCAGTCATAATCTTTTCCTCCTGAACCACCTTCTTTTGATGCCCTTTGCTTGATTCTTCTTTTCTGTGTTCACTGTTGGCTCCTACGATTCTATCCATGGCACAACCTTGTGACTCTCGTCTAGCAATTTCAGAAGTCACATCTCAGGGCGCCTTGTGACAAAAGATATACCAGGAATGTCTGAAGACAAGAAAAATATATAGATAAGTGGAAAATAGATAATTACGAATAAAATATACTATATATAAAACCATTTCCAAGACATTCGTTGATGTAAAATCAATTCAGATACTTTCTTTCTTGAAAAAAATACTCATCCAATTGGAACAAAAAATGCCAATGAACACAGGGCAATCAAAACAACGGAACATGAAGCAAGAAAACAAATGTCTTCGTCGGAAACAAAAGATTCTGATTACAAACATACAAAATATTTGGATGGAGTGATACTTTCCTGTTTATTCCCATACATTTATATAAATAGTTATGTCTGGACACATAATCAGGAGAGGATTAAGACAAAATAGGAAAACACCTGGTTAGTCATTGAATAGAAACCTTCCAATGTCACTCTGAAGTATGCTACATCGGGGTGATCAATTGAAAAACTGGAAAAAGAAAGAGCAATCAATGAATTACTTACCTTTTTGCTTTTTGTTGGGCAGTGGTCACTAGATTAAAATGAAAAATAAGTGTGCACACTTCTGGCCACGAACCAAATTGAACCTGGAATTAGAAATATCTTGGAGGGGTAAGAAGCATACTGAGTTTATATTTGAATTTTCAACACTCTAGCTCCTTTGACGTGGCCTGCATGTACAATATATGTATAGGCGGCCAACCCCCCTTGAAAACTGAACTATTTCGGTTGATAATTTCTATTAGACTTGCAGATCATCCCTCCAGCAGTGAGTTCGATCCTTACAGAGTGCCGTAAACTTGCAGCCTTATTCCCGACGAAACAAATCTTCACAATATTTCAAATGTTTTGTTGTGTGAAGCAACCTGATGCTGCTTTGGTGACTCAGATCCACTCAGAATGCTCTTCATTCGCAGCCTCGAACTAGATTAGCCAATGCATACAAAACATTGTCAGCATTTCATAGCAAAGCAATCTTTAGTAGTTTGTGTGCGGGGAGAGTAGGATGCAGGTAGATTCAGGGAGCAATGGGCATGGGAAAATGGCCTTTCTAATTTTTAGTAGGGTGCTCAATTCTTCTTTGTCCAGATTTTTTTCCAGTAACATGTATGTGTGCACTGTGAATTCGATATACGGAAGCAATAATAAAAGAGTGAGCATTCAGGAGAGCTCGATATCTTTTGTGCAAACATGAATTTCCTTTGTGCGCCGGTTACAAAACATATATGAGCACACGTACAAGCATAGCATATAGAAAGTTGGCAGGTCCTTCTCATTACTCATTACTATTGTAATGAATTCGGTTCTCATAGAGAATCCATACTTATGACTTCGTACCGGACTAAGCTAAGCTGTAAGTTTCAACACATTTAATCAAATCGTAACTAGCAATTCATTCAAAATGTACTTTGTTTGCCGTTGGATTATATGTTCTCTCCCGGGGCGCCCCTGTCTCTCTGTGAGAGGCTCTGTCCGTCGGTCGGTCGGGCTGTCCACATATAGTTTCTCAGCTGTTAAAGGTTAGATTTTCTTAAAACTTGGAGTAAAGGTGTGTCTTGATAGGATGCTTCTTACCTAGAAATATTTTCCACTCAAAGCCAAGTAATCTGGGAAGTATGGCGTTTAAACTTTATTTTTCGAAATCGATCACTGCTGTTTCAAGTCAGATTACTTGAAACCTCGCAGAAAGGTGACCGTAGATAGAAATAATCCTTCATCCAGGGCTACAAGATCTGAAAGGGACGTTTGAACGTCATAGAGGACGTCTCACGGTACATTCCGTTTCCATTGGTTAATAACTGAGAGGAAATAAACTGTGCCCCCTCGGCCCAGTCACATTAATTCCCACTGTGAGCCTCAGCTTTCTACCCATGGCTTCATGTCCACCGGTTTACAGCAGTAACAGTGACTTATCATCATCATCATCATCATCATCATCATTATGATCATAGTTATTACCATCATCATTATCATCATCATCTTTATCATTATTACTATTATTATGTGTTTCATATAATCATTTTTTTCTCTTTCTGCTTTCACCTCTGACATATTGTTTGACTTTTCCTCTATACTTCTGCGTTAATGTTTCTTTCTAATATCCATTGTTTGATTGTTGTATGTGGTCGTTGGGTAGAAATTAATGTCAGACATCGTCCTCCCTCGCGTATTTCTCGACAATATTTATGATGACTACCCGGTCATTAAGTCGGGTACACAATTCTGACCTGCAATCTCAACAACGACGTTCTTTTCTCTGCCTTTTTCTCTTTCACTATATTGGTGACTAAAATTATACAAATACACTAACGAACACACACACACATACACACACACACACACACACACATATATATATATATGTATGTGTAGTCCCATTACACTGAGGGGCACAGGTTGGGCTCGTCCTGACACTCTTGCGACCTCAGTTACTGCAGCGCTGAAGCTATTTTTAAGGGTGCTTAATCTTATGTTAAACTCGACCTTGTGTCATATCTAACTCTTCGAGGGAACACGAGTAAAAAATTATATATATATATATATATATATATATATATATATATATATATATATATATATATATATATATATATATATATATATATATATATTGACTTGCTTTATGACTTGATAGTTCAAAGCTGTTAATAGTGTACATCTTAGGCATTTCATTTTACATTTTATAAAAAGTGATTGAACTCGTTCAGGTTGAAGAGTCCATGGTTTTTAAATTGTTGGTAGGATATATTTTTTTATCAGCCAGCGAGTCACCGTTACGGTTTTTCTTTCCTTTTCACTTCTCCTTTACTTCTATTCTTATCGTTCATCTTCTTCTTCGAGAGTTGAATCGTCTTTCCTTTCTATGGACGAAATGCCAATTATCGGTTGATTCTTCTTCTCTTTCTACTTCTCATCATAACGAACGCTTTCTTTCTCTCCCTCTTTTTTTTCTTCCTTTTTTTTCTTTCCGTCTTTCAACATAATCTTCTTTTCCACTTACTTTGTCGACCTGTTTCCACATTTGGAAATTCTGACCCTTATGGCACAAATGCACTTTTCGTCGGACGCAAATAGAGACGACAACAAAACTTCTATCTCCGACCCACCCATTTCCAGACTCACTTAGACAACACTGAACACTCAAACTCCCCGAGCTCTATTTTTTTTGTTTGTTTGCACTTCTTTTGAATTCATTTATCAAACAAATAAAACATCTTCCCCCTGTGTTTTGGTCTGACCCTGAAGACCAGAAATAGAATGTAATCCCCCCCCCCAAAAAAAAAGGGATGAAAAAAGCAGAAAATATGTATATATTTTAAATCTCTAAAACATTACAACATTTCTTCTCGTCTACTAACTTTGTTTCAGAGATTTTGAGTTCTTCTTTTCATCTTCAATGCAGTCATGCTATTTACGCTAATTCATTTCTACGGCCCTTTTCCATACGTAAATTGAATTATCCGTATTGCTTTGAACTAGTAAAAGAAGAGACCGATAGGAAAGACCCCTTTTCTTCACTAATATTGATGATGGACAGAAATGAACCTGCTGAAGCGTCATGATTACATCGATGAATAAAGAGAAAATGTTAAAAATGTCTGGAACAAAGCTGGTGTGTCAATGAATCTCCTCGAAGTAATGGTCAGTACTTTATTTTATCTTGATCTATTTAGTATGAGATGAAGCTTTGTCAACGATTTATGAATTCTTAACCGTATTTCTTTCATCCTATCATTGTTGATCACCGTAACTCAAACTTTCAGTGAACAAATAGAGTGACACACGAAGTCATGTGTCTTTTAAATCGAGAGAGCTGCCTCTACATGGCAACTGCCGTACCAAGTGGACTAAGAGTTCTGGTAGTACTTTACGAGTACTATCAAGGTAGTTGCTTTGTCAGCGGTTGGTAAGTTAGTCTATATAATCATTGTATCAAGGAGTCGTAAGTTGACTTGTGAAAATACTTTTTTTTAGAGAATTTCAAATGCTTCACGTAGCCCGTAATTACGTAAATGAATTCCTAAATTGCAATCTTACTTAACAATCTATCGCTTTGATTGCTGACCATAAACAATACCTTTTCCCCAGATTTTCAATGCTTTCTACCGTAAACTCATCAGCAATGTACTCACATTATGCCTATTACAACTCTTCAACATGAATAGTCATAACAATCACCGACATTTTTTTTATTTATCTATTCGTTTTCCAACTCCATAAAAAGATCCTCTTCTTCTTTCGTGGTTTTCATGGAGGAAATGATCAAACGGAGAATCACCCAGAGATGGCAAGCCTTCGGCAGTGCAAGATCAATCTTCAAAAACAAGATGATCCTAAAAACCCTGAAAAAAAGGGTTTACAACCAATGCATCTCCCCAATAGTCACTTATGGAGCTGAAACATGGAACCTAACCAAGAGACTGACTTACAAACTGAGAAGCATGCTGCATGCACATGAGAAAATCATGCTCAACCTCACATAGAGAGATCACAAAACAGGAAGAAGAAAATGGGAGTCAGAAACATCATAGAATCTATAAGAAAACCTAAATGGCAATGAGTAAGCCATGTTACATGAATGAAAGACAACCGATGGACATTGCGACTCACGACATGGATCCCCAGAAATCACATGCGAAATCTAAACCGACAAAATACAAGATGGAAAAATGAACTGGACAAATAAAGAAAATACTGGCTCCGAGACGTCCATGATAGAGGATTGTGACAAATCCTGGGGAAGGTCTATGTCCAACAACGGACGTTAAAAGATTGATGATGATGATGATGAGAGGCTCCAATTTATAAAAGTAAGTTGAACTGATGCGATTTGGACCAAAGAAAAATTATAACATACCGATATTCAAAGGATATATTACTAAAACAGTGCTGAAATTTTAACCATTAAGCATTTAATTGTATACATCGGTAAAAGACGAAGAGGGTGATGCCTTACAGCACTTCAATAGTCAATGAAGATTTGCTTCTAATTATGATCTAACAGAATATCAATTTCATAGATACCATGGTTTTATATGATAGTATTTATAGTAATCCTTTTATAATATCAAGAATAGAGCAACAACTATTTACCTCCAACATTCACTGCCACTAACTATGACTCATTCCTAATTCCTAATTCCTAATTCTTTTAGTTCCAAAACATGGACTCTTTTCCCTTTTCTAGAACTGGCTTATTACCACTAGTTGTCTGACACGAACACTTTTCCTTTTCCTGTCACTGGGTTATATCACTAGTTGTCGAACATAAACCGATCGTAATTCCTTGCAAACTCTCAACACCTCTGGTTCTCCAATGTGAACAAACGCCCTGCTATTCCCTGGCACGTCTTAATGCTTATAATACTGAAACATCAACAAACCCCCGGCTATTTTGTGTCAATTCTTAGTACCAATAATTCTCAAACATATATTCCCTGCAATTTCCTGCTACTTTTCATTTCTACTATTTCTCAAGTAGAGACCCGTTCTCTGTCATTCCCTCTCAAGCGCTTTTGTTAACGTTTTGGCGTTCGTAATATGAAGAAGTGACAAAGATAGATTGTGCATCAAAATATTTCATGCTGCAGAGAATGGCAAGGGGGTGGGTAGAATTCCATCGTATGTTGTCTGACATTTGAATTTATGTTTCTCGAACCAAGGAGACAGACATTCACCCTCCCAATGTCCTCAGTGAACACTGTTTATAGTGACAAATCAACTTTACATACGCAACTATTGATCTAGCAACATCAAAGTGTGATGCTTCGTGGGCAAGTTCATAAACTATTAATTTGATTTCGATTTGATTTGTAATTTAACTTGCACCGGATGTAAGTAAACAGAAAATATCCATTGATCTATATCGGCCTGTTCATGTCTGGGTATTTCTCTTGATAATTATCTACCTAAGTTTGTTTATACTTATCTATCTCAAAGAATTTCATATACTTATCTATTTCAGAACGTTTATATCTATCTATCTATCTATCTATCTATCTATCTATCTATCTATTGCAGTCTATACATCTTTATGCATCTAGTGCAGTCTATTCATACCTTGCTATCGATTGCGGTTTATTCCTATCCCTCTATCAATCTCAGTCTGTTCATATCTATCTATCGATTGCAGTCTATTTCTATCTACCTATGTCTGTCTGTTCGTATCTATCTATCAATCGTAAGTATGTATACAATATTTACAAGCCCTACATTAACACAACTGTCAAAATTGATGATGCAAAACTTGAGAAAATAGACTGCTACATCTACCTAGGACAACGAATCTCATTGAAATTCACCAAAGAAGGAGGAATGAATTGAAGAATAACTTCAGAGTGACAATCCTTTGGCAGCCTAGCTCAACCATCAAAAACAAAACGACCCTATTAATCCTGAAAAAAGACTATCTTATCAATTCATCCTCCCAATAGTCACTGAAATATGTAATCTAACCAAGAGACAGACTCGTAAAATGAGGGGCATGCAAAGCGTGCATGAAAGATCACAAAACCGCACAGTATATCAGGGAGAAAAAAGGATTGTGATATATACAATCTACTAGAAAACCTAATCGGTAATGGGCCGGTTATGTTGCAAGAATGGCAGACAACCGATGGATATCACGACTCACAACATGGAACCCTGGGGATCACATGCAAAACAGTGGCTGGTGAAGTGCAAGATGAAGAGACGAACTAGACAAATTCAGAAAATACTGGTTTAGCGACGCCCATGATAGAAAAATGTGGCAACTCCTGGGGAAGGTCTATGTCCACTAATGGATGATAAAAGACTGATTATGTCACAATAACATCTGGCTCTCGAGGGAGACGCACAAACTAACTACAACTAATTGATGATGTAGTTCCTAAAAAGAGTAAAATCTTTCTATCATGGGCGTTGCAGAACTAACAGTGTCCAAATATGTCTATCTCGTCCTGACCCCTCTTTTCATTTGCTGTCCAAGTTTTGCATATGATAACTACGTTAGAGGAACGGTAGTTGATAATTCTTGGAATATACCCATTCAATTACCTTTTGGGTTTTCTCGTAGATTTAATAATATTTTTCATACTTTCCTGTTTGTGCTGGGTTCTCTATTTCCTGGTCAGACTTTTGGTCGAATTCCTTGTTTCAATTGAATAGATTGCTATCAGGACGATGTATTGCTTAGATACCCTCCTTTTTTAGGACTCGACGTCATCACGGGGTGAATAGCCCATATATTCAACTTATGCTGCAAACAGAGTAAATTCTACGCGTGTTCCTGACATTTTAACTCCTTCTTAAAATAAGTAAGGGCATCACTTTGAAATTGTTTCATATTTGTGCTTTTATATTCAAATAGCTGAAATTATCGGAATGCCATGGGTGTTGACAACTAGGATGGTCCACTTTGGGAATTCACTGCATTCGATCGATTTTATTTGAAACTGTATATCAAAACTGTCAACATTTTCTCCAGTATTTTGCTGGTCTGGTTGGTTATGTATGTATGTATGTATGTATGTATGTATGTATGTATGTATGTATGTGTGTATGCATGTATGTATGTATGTATGTATGTATGTATGTAATATACAGGCTGCACCAATAGATATCTGAAAATTTCAATATTCATTCTTTATAATCTAGAAAGAAACGGTATTTTTATTTTTTGGAAATCCCCTCCCAAATATCTTCTGCTTTGAGTTCAATTTGTAATGTTCATTCATGCTAAATAGGCCCTTACTTCGTGTCTAAGAGCATTCACACTCATCCTTTGAAAAGTCCGGACAGTTTTATCGATCACTTACCAACAAAAGGCAAGAGAAGTAACTTATGCATTGATCAACCCTTTCTTTCCAATTTTCTACTTGTTTACCTCAAAACGGTACGCTGCCAATAGGCATGACTGTTTCTATCGAATGACTAACTATACGAGTTATAAAGATTTTATGTGTTTACAACTGATCATACCTCGTATCATGCCTCGGTTCTTCTTGCCTTTTTTGCCTGTATCTTCTCATCCTTTCCTTTATACATCCCATATATCCGTTGCCTGGCTGTGTGTTCATCCAAATATCATACTACCATTGACTAATTTCGTGTGCAAAAATATTGTAAACCCCTTCTTTCCAAACTTCAACCCCTCACATCTCTCTCACACTCTCATCAAACTAAATAACTTCTTTTTCCTCTCTTTCTATGCTTTACATAAACTACCAAATGCTCGTCTGCTCTCTCGATATCTATAGTAGAATAACTATCTCCCTTCATATTATTCGTAAGTGTGTAACCTCTGAACGAAGGGAGAAATTAGCAAAATAATATCGTAGATTCGTCTGTTTATTTCTTCTTTTTTGCACTATTAATTGCTTCATAACATTCGATCTTTATACAACGAAATAATCACTCTTCAAAACAATTATCCCAAACAGGGCAATGTTCCCCAAAGGGGTGGAAATTGAGCTGAGGGGTTTGAGTGATACATACAACACAATTGCACGACCGTTATGAACATACATCAGTGAGAAACGACATCCAAGAGGAACCTATTGAAGTATAATGTAATGCTGAATGCGAATACAAATAAAAAAGCGTTGAAAAGGCCAGATTGTAGCTATCAAAAGAAACCGAACGCTTACATCGAAATATGCTCTTTGAAATGACTAAAGTACTGCTGTACTCTTCATCTTCATATTTAGATGAAAGTGGCTTTAGTCCAGTCCAAAAATATTCATAGAGAATAGAATTAGAACTGAAGTGTGCATGCTTCACAAGAGTAAAACTCACAAATATCAATCCAAATATTGAGAATCTAGCGTCAAAGCAACTAACTCAAGTTTGGCATTGAATAGACTACATAATTAGAATGTCATTTTGGATTTCTTTTAAAGAATGTTAGAAGGAGGGAGGCTTTGAAACAGAGCCAAAGGAGGTCGATAGGGGAGAAAAACAGGTTGAAAAAGCCCTGCTTCTGAAGAATGTTGCAGAAGGAATGAAAGGAGAATCCACTTGTCGTTAATCATGCAAGTAAGCCAGACGTTTCAAAATGGTAGCACACAAGAGTTGCGTGGGAAAGAACCCTTGTTATTGACTCTTCAGTATAGAAGGGAAAAACAGACGGCAAATATTTAGCGAACAATTGACCAACATGGCGGTAATGCCATTTCCTGTCTGTTTTCGAGACCGGGCTCAAAATCGATTCGTTGTTCAAACTCTGTTTTTATACAATCAGGCCAAATTATGCCGCTGTATGTGTCAGTGGTTAGAGAGGGGCAGGTGATACAATAGAGCAATCGCTTAGAGAAATGTCTCTGCTTAAAGAGTTTACAGATTCTTACCTAGCGTGATGGTGTTGCTTTCGAGTAGACTGTAATATATGGAAGTGCTCTTTATACTAACTTATATATGTATTCGAGGGTGGATTAATAGGTACAGACCTGACACGCTGTTATTAGCTGAATTTCCATCTGAAATTCTGACTGTACATTGTTATATAAAAAATTATGGGGTGAAATTTCAAACCATATATCAGCTAATAACTATGTGCCGGCCTACAAACTCATTGATCTAACCTTGCATCTATTTCCTCTCTCTGATTGAGATTTGATACATAGTATAATAGTTGTCCAAAGGTTTCATCTTACCATTCATCAATGCACTAATGTTTTTAGCCAAGTACACTGTAGCTAAAATAGCTATGGATTTCCATAAACCATGAACATGGCAAGATGTGTAACCGAAAGCTCTAGGTTTGATAACACTTTTGGACAACAATTTCACTCTATGGATCCAAGAATACATTCTATTGTTTGGAAAGAATTGAATGAAAATTTATTAAAAGATTGAAATGTTCCTTGTACGTCGTATTTAGCCAAAAATGTAGGAAGGATATATATATATATATATATATATATATATATATATATATATATATATATATATATATATATATATATATATATATATATATATATATATATATATATATATATATATATATATATATATATATATATATATATATATATATATATATATATATATATATATATATATATATATATATATATATATATAAAAATAATAAAATAAAAAAAATACGTGTATATATATAATTGTATCATCCACAAACAGCAGTTTCGTTACATTAGAACTCTTCAGTGTGACAATACATTTTCCTTTATCTCATCCAGTACCACGAGGCAGGATTGAAACTTTCGCTTCAGACTCTCGAGCTACCGAACTGGACGGTCAATAAGGCTGAATTTAATCCATATGTTTATTATAGGTTGAATTCCCCGCCCAGAGTGCTCTATTCCTATGGAATAGCATTGCATAAGCTTACAACGAACGAGTCACCTCACTTGAAGAGTGCTCAACCCTGAAAAGAGTAGCTGTTCCGTTGTATTACAACTCTTCAGTGTGGCGATAGACCATCCATTATCCCATCCAGTACCACGAGGCAGGATTGAAACCTTCGCTCCAAACCCGGAGGCCGATATCCTACCTCTGAGCAACGGAACTATGTATGCATATATGCGTGTATGTGTGTGCGTATGTGGGTAAAGCTGACGGCTCCGAAAACCGAAGTTTTATTCATTGAAAAACAAAATCCAGTCACTCATTCTAAACTATTAATATTTCAAGGGTTACTTTGTATCTCTATGAATCTAACGTTTCCATAGTGCTGTTTAGTTTAGAAGTGAAAAAATATATTTCCGTTATTATTGTATCACTGTGGTTGTAGTCCGAATGAAATTATGTAAACATACTTATTTATTACGAGTTACAGATAACTCAGGTTAAGAAAAGGTAAAATTTTTGTTTATGTTTGTATTTATATAATAGAATTTTAATCCTAACGAATTGTCTGCATATCATTATCTTCTTTTATATTATTGTCTATACTGATGTTTTTAAAAAAAGTATTTATGTCGAGTTTTGAATTGAATATTAAAAAATCCAAGTATTTTCCTCAGCTTATATCTTGAACCATATATGCCCTGTCCTTTCCTCCTTACAATATACATCTGTGTACGTGTGCGTACGTATGTGTGCGTGTGTGTGTGTGCCTATCTGTGTGTGAGTGTTGGAAAAATTGATGTAGATGATAATAGATATCGACTATCACGTTGCTACTAGGCTTTGCTGGATGTAGACTTACTATCTTTGACCATTGTACGCCAGAATCTCTGAAGAGATACACATTTTGGACGAAACATTAGCCTCCGTATCCAATAAAAAGTACCAATCAGCGTCAAGCCCTTTTTGTTAACTTCTTTTGCATCACATATGGATAATAATAATAATAATAATAATAATAATAATAATAATAATAATAATAATAATAATAATAATAATATAGCAGACGAGAAATCATGGACGTGGTTACGAAAGGGGAACCTTAAGAGAGAAACAGAATCGCTCATCATGGCAGCCCAAAACAAAAGCATAAGGACAAACTACATAAAAGCAAAAATCGACAGAACACAGACAAACAGCAAATGCCGCATGTGCGGTGAAAGAGATGAGACAGTAAACCACATAACTAGTGAATGTAGTCAACTCGCCCAGAAGGAGTATAAGCATAGACACGATAGAGTAGCAACGATGATACACTGGGAACTAAGCAAACAAATGGGATTCCACCATGTGGAAAAGTGGTATCAGCACAAGCCAGAGGCAGTCTTGGAGAATGACAAACACAAACTACTCTGGGACTTGGACATCCAAACTGACCACCTCATCCAGGCAAGAAGACCGGACTTAGTAATAGTAGACAAAAAAAGGAAGGCCTGCCAAATAGTAGACGTTGCTGTACCTGCAGACCATAGAGTAAAAAAGAAGGAGGGGGAAAAAAGGGGAAAATACCAGGACCTAGCAAGGGAGTTAAGGAAAATGTGGAACATGAAAACCAGGGTAGTACCGGTCATAGTAGGCGCACTAGGAACTGCCCCCAAAACGCTGAGGGAGAGACTAGAGGAGATCGGGATTAGGAGGAGGATAGAGACCGTACAGACCACAGCACTACTGGGAACTGCACGGATACTGAGGAAGGTGCTAGAGATATAAGTACTGCAACGAATTGTAGCTCTGTCATTATATGCGAAAGAGAGAGGAGACGTTAGCTGAAGACCTGAGGAGACTTATTGTCACTCAGCCTTCAGCGATAACCACTGGGCAACCGGTGTGAAACTGTAAATCGTAGAATTACTGCGACCTATGAGTACTGGGGAAGGAGGGCTGGAGACTTGTGGAGACTTGCTGTCACTCAAACTCCAGCGGTTACCGCCAGGCAACTGGTGTGAGATTCCAAATAATAATAATAATAATAATAATAATAATAATAATAATAATAATAATAATAATAATAATAATAATAATAATAATAATAATAATAATAATAATAATAAGGAGAAGAAGACGGTCTGACTGACTAGTGAACCGAACAAGGAGTAGAACGTGAAAGTCAGGGTATAATCAGGAACATTAGGTGCAATTGGAACCGTGCCAAATACACTGAGGGCAAAATTAAAGGAAGTCGGGATAAAAGGAAAGATTGAGACTGTACAAACCGCAGCACGGCTAGGAACAGCATAAATACTGGATAAAGTGCTATAAATATAAAATATACGACCCCCACTGTTAGCAGTGGCCTAACAGATGTGGAAGGAGAAAAAACCCTTATGGTAGTAGAGATACAAACCACAGCACTGGTGTGAAGGGTGAAGGAGAAATCAGATGAGACGAGTGCTGAAGACCTGAGGAGACTTACTGTCACTCACCTTCAGCACTGACCACCGGGCAAAAGGTGTGAAACTGTAAACCACAATATTGCTGTGGACTATGAAAGTATGGAGAGGGGGGCTGGAGACTTGAGGAGATTTGCTGTCACTCAACCTCCAGCGGTAACTATCAGGCAACAGGTGTGAAATAATAATATTAATAATAGTATATATATATATATATATATATATATATATATATATATATATATATATATATATATATATGTGTGTGTGTGTGTGTGTGTGTGTGTGTGTGTGTGAATGGTGTGTGTGTGTGTTTGCAGGGTATGTAAAACTAAGGGTTGTATAATTACCGTGAAACTTATTTTTGTGTTTTCTCGATCGTGTCCGCTTTATTTGTGAATCAATATTTATTTATACAGATTGTTTTCAAAAACATATCATGCATTGTTAAAAGCTATTTGGTTTAATAATTCAATGTTAATCAAACTTTTTTGTCATGAAAAATAATTCAATGAGCACCAATTGATCCTATGCTTGTAATTATGTGGTGAAATCTAAAATGGGAAATAATTTGCAAGAAAATGTGTTCATAGTTTTTCTACGCAAAAGTTCCAAATATCTTGAATGCTTAAAGTCTAGAAAAGTCTGAGTAAAGCAAAAAGATACATTTCCTAGACGTAATTAAAACAGTAAGTTTTAATGAAAAAAATGCTCAATTAGTCATGGTCGTTATTCATGAAGTGTCTATATTCTTTTTTTAATTAACAGAAAGTTAATCAAACGTTTCTGCAATAAACAATAAATCCGACAATAAACACCAATTAATGTTTTGCTTGTAATTGTGACGTTATTCTCGAGAGGAACATTTTTTACGCAAAAATCTATCCACAGTTTGTCTACTCAGAAATTCTGAACATTGTTTAAAATCAAGAGTCTGTTCAAAAATATACGTTTTCTAGACTTGATTAAAATATGAATGTTTCATTATGAAACTGCCTAATTAACCCTATTTACTATTGATTTCAAATGTTTCTTTTAGCAACAGAGTTAGAGAAGAGATCGTTCGATTATATGAATTTATACATTTTAAAAATGCATTCCCACCGAATCCGTTACGTGGCAAATTCTTATAAGCAGTCACTTAGAAAAAGACTTGAGGATAGGATTGTTTTTTCTGGGGTATACTTATGCTTTTAATTCAAAAAGTTGTACTGTTTAAGCAGCGAATTCGCGGCAAAGAGAAAGAATGACACAGTGAAGCGTGTCATCAGCTGTAGGCAAAAATGTCTGCTTTTTCTAAACATCCTCACATCTAAACCAGGGTAGAGTGGTTATTCGAGTAATCCTGTTCAAAATTGTATAGTGATTGGGGTTCATTTTGTTCATTTCTTTCAAGCCTGCAGGCTCTACGGTTACTATTCTTAGTAGTTGTTGCTGAATGTGAGGACAATGGAGAACACTCCAGGGAAAATGTAGGGATAAAAAAAAATAACAATGATGAAGACGTTCGTAGAATAAAGACAGCACTCTGGGATAGAAATCAGGAACATCTGGCAAAAATATAAACATCAAAACTATAAAGTTAAATGTAACGTAGAGTGAAGATCGAAGTTGATGCATGAGCCAAATAGTTACCGAGATTCAAACACTTCTCTCGAAGGTTGGAACCGAGGGAGTGTTTAGGCTGGGGGGCTAAATTCCCCCACTTCGGACTCCTGATGGTAAGGACTCGAGGAATTCCTGAATAGCATCAGATAGTCCCAAAAGGAGTTACTGCTTATAGTTGATTTTGAAATCTTTAAATTTTGCACAAGAACTCCAATGGTAGTCTTTGTATCAGTTTCAAAAATATCCCTTAAATTTCCATCATCAATAACCGATTGAGCCTGTCTTTGAGGGACAATATCGAGGATCATTTTTCCTGAATTAAATTTTGTTGAACCGATGTTGCAATGTTCTTTCTTAGCAATTTCCCAATTCAAATGCGAAATTAATGTTCTTGAGAGATTGTCTTGTATTTTTACCGAGTTGGAACTTATACAAAAAACAATACTTTGAATCCTGTGAAAGTGAGGGTTTATCTTATTCAAACTGATACGATGAACCATTAACAAGGTTGATGTCATATAATCAATCAAATATACTTAACGAGATTTCATGATTCAGGATTTGTCAGAACTGCAAGGATAAAGACAAATGTAAGAGAATGGCGATTTCATATTGGACAACTTAATTGTTGACCTACAGCATTTTTCTGACAAAATCTTTAATCTAATTTCTCTGTTTTCAGTTCTATTGTATATGAGGTAATATAAACGAGTCCTGCGTATCAATTATCACCTATTTACGATCAGTCCTCTGTCTCTGACTGACTTGATAGCTTCGAATAAAGTCGTGTTATATTCAATAACGCCGGCAAACCGAGTGAATTGTATGGAATCACGTTGGATATCGATGTTATTGATCTGATCTTTTATGAAAAGCAATCAAGCCATCTCCATTCACCGTTCAATATTCATCCCAAAAGCAGGCGAACTGATTTCGTCTTCTTTTTATGAGGCTCGAGCCAGAAGTCAAATCATTCAATTTAGAAGTCAAAAGGAAATGCTTTGTATGACGCCAATTATCTTACCTCTCTTTGACCTCTTTTACGATAGTCTCGCATTCATTGTCCAAGCATTTAATGAGCTGTTTCTCAACCTTACGGTGACGGTTTGCTGAGCAGGTGAAGTTGTGGGAAGAAGTTTCAGTATTCAATTTGCACCAATGGGAAATGCATGAATCCACATCTTCCTCTAATTACAGGGATAATAGCACAGATATATATATATATATATATATATATATATATATATATATATGTGTGTGTGTGTGTGTGTGTGTCAGGATATTTTCCTCGATTCACCGTAGAAGGTAAATGCTGCCGAAAGCGCTCTTTCTTTTGGAAAGTATTTATATATATTGAAACCACGAATGAAAAAATAATACTATTTGTCCTTTATATATATATATATATATATATATATATATATATATATATATATATATATATATATATATATATATATATATATATATATATATATATATATATATATATATATATATATATATATATATATATATACATAATCGAATATAAATGGGCTTTTTGTTTTCAAAATTACAATAAAAAAATAAAAAGCAGTTACTGATAAATGTGTTACGCACTAAATATCAATAGTCACTGGGTATACCCTCTTGCATTTCTCTTTATATACATGTACATGTATATATATATATATATATATATATATATATATATATATATATATATATATATACACACATATATATATGTGTGTGTATGTGTGTGGTGGGGTTTGGTGTCAATAGAATCCTGTGTTTGGATGATCAATCGAAAAAAGAAAAAAGGGATCAAAAAATGAATTGTTTATCTCACGTTTTGTTGAAAGGTAATCATTAAAAAAAGAGTGATCTCTAAAAACCTACCCCAGGCTCCCATTAGTTCGCATAAAACATTTCATAGCATTATAGTGCATGATTTCTGCATTTGGCTCTCACATATGGATAGACAGAGGGATAAACGGACGTTTAGTGAATTCTTATGAAATGCAGTTCATTTATCTACAAATATATCATTGTTATTATATAATGACCGAAGAAATAAAGCAGTGGACTACGGCTATATTTTGATCAGTGTGGGTTTTGATTTTGTAAGGTGGAAGTATTGTTGAACCAGTCAAGGTAACTAAGTATTAGCTGAAAAAGGCCTTTGATTATCATAAGAATTTCGGGGGTTTTGAACAGTACATAAGATGTTGAAATAAATCAACCGCTCTAATCAAAATATAAGATTTATGAGCCTTTTTAAGGTCTTTCATCATCTAAGACCCTCGGGGGCGTTTGTAAATAGATCGCCACCGCTTTCTCATCCAAAGCATACCTTTTGGAGCACGTCTTACACTTAACAGTCAATAACTTCGGTTTTAACCACAACTCCCTTCATTGTTTCCCCAGTGTCTGAGAATTCCTTTCTCGGTTACATCATTATTTTTCTATTTGTTTTCAGTTTAGGTTGGACATGACTAACATTGCAAGATTTGCACACTCTCGTTTTTAACCTGTTTCATCAAATCTCGTTCAAATATCGTCGTAGTCTCGTTGATTCTTATTTCCGTTGAGTACTTGGAATATTTGTCGTCCTACTCATCGTTCGCATCACAGCCAACCCGATCTTCCTGAATTTGCAGTTACAGCTTTATTTCCTTCATTCAGATTTTGTTTGTTCTCTATTGGAAACTTCCCCGTCATGTTCCGCAGAAACTTTCAAAAATTGATGAGAGGCTACAAAACTACAGGCAAGGTTAGTTGCAGTTGAACGAGATGATTTCTCTTTTTCATCATCTCCACAAGTAGTTTTTAACCGTTTTACCGATATGCTTCTTTTTAATAGTCGGACAATTGTTACCTCTCCTGTTTCAAAAATATTTTCTAAGGGTTGTGCTTATAGGATAACTATCACTACAGTTAGTGTTAGGGTTAGTATTTTCTTGGGTAAGTGTAATTGTCGTTAGCTTCTTTGACTTTGAATTCACCATCAGCGCCTGCTATTCTATAGCTAAGGGGAGCAACTATTTCGAAACGGGAAAGGTCACAATTGGCGTTGGACCTTGACTCTCTGTCCCAGTCACATTTTCAACTGAATGATTACTTAGAAATGGGTAATGTGAATATGTAAAATTGAGAAGAAAGATATATCATGTCCATCACAATATCATGTTAACGTCTGATCTACACGTACAGATTATCATTAGTTTGAATGAATTCATCTTTTAATGTAAAGAAAAAAGTTTATAATAACCACTGAAAACGTTATAAAACAGGTATCGAATCATTCTCCGACTGCCCAACCAGCCAAGTGGGCTGCAAATTCATCTCTTTTTGATCATGTTTGTGTTATTTCTCTGGGCGTTTTTGGTTTCTTCTTGCAATTACAAATTTGAACACTAGTATGAATACACCACGAAGCACAATCTAAAAAATTCTCTTTTCCATTAATAGATTGCTTTTTGTGTTTCTACGATCGCTTTGGATCAACGATAGCCAAATCTTGAGCGGGCATTTTTTCTCAGATATTTTTACTTGTAAGATATGTTTTCTCGATAATTCTACATGTCTTTTTTTCTATATAATTAGTTTTGCTACATGGTGATTCATTTATGCAAGGTGCAGATATTGCTATCAAAATCAGTTGGTCCGAAACAAATCATTCAAATAAATATCAGATTAATAATAATTATAAATAGATTTCATAATAATTGTTTCAATATAAAATCGTTTAAAACAATGAAATTGATGATATAAGAATGAATTCATAACAATGTATGTACATTTATAACAATGATTGTAAATTCATAACAATGAATGCATATTGTTCCACTGTTTATGTCCTTTCATTGATGTTCAAAGCTGGCTTCCGTTATAAAAGAAAGACCCTACCCAAGAGTGAACAACTCAAGTAATGTATCACTACTCATATAATATTTTTGACGTCTTTATGGAATTCTTTGAAATATTAATCACGTTTAAATTTAAAAAAATTTAAATTTCTTACTAATAAATTTTGAAACATGTGAATGTTCCTACGATACAGCAATAATTTCTACGTTTAGAAAAGATTTAATGAGATGAAATATTGAATAGCATCACTATCAATTATTATCAATTGTCACCTTTTAAGTTATAAATATCCCTCGTTCAAGAGGGTTAGGATAGGTACTGTTGGCAGTAGTACTTAAAGGGTTGATGGAAAGCTTAGGATTGTTAGGGTTATAGTCAGAGTTAATACGGTTAGTGTTGGGCTTAGTTTGTCATCAGTGTCTGTTATTCTGCAGTTGGAACAGCAGCCATTTTAAAACAGGAAAGGTAACAATCGCCCAATTTTTATCAGTTCTATTGACTATCATCTTGATTTTCTGTTGCTTTTAACAAAAGTCTATTCCGGCCACTAACTCCAGGAAAATTTCCCCCTTCTGAAAATAGAAATAAATAAAAATAAATTCTGTAATTAAACAGACGCTACTCGTTATCAATAAACATATCAGTGAGTGATCTGTGTAGAGAGTAGGTTTCAGGGTTTGATTCTTAAGCCCTGCTTGCGAATTTGCTTTTGTTGTTGAATAGTTGGAGCTGCAGGGTGAAGAATAGAGTTAGCGTGTGCGGCAATAACAATACCTGACTTTCTTTTCTTTTTTGTATGATGAGAATCACGAGAGAAAATATCCCATGCGATGATCGTAAAAAGATTTCCAAATGATTTGTTATAATACAACAAGAAAAGTTGCAGATAGCACAATCAGAATTCCAAGTCGCGTGTCTCGTGAATAGAAGAATGAATTTATTCTATACAGATCGAATTGAAGAAAAACTGTTCTTTGATAGAAAGCAAATAAGAAAACTTACTTGAGTTTGTCGTAATATGATTGAAAGTTGTTTGTGACACGAATTCGTAGTTGCAAACAATTCCAGCATGGATTCTATAAACAGAATGTGTAAACTGAATTAGAATCGTATTTTGCAATTCTATTTATTGAAGATCGTTTGATAAGGACCATTCTACTTTAATGAATGTTGTGTCCGTAGAACAAGATTCGCTAGAAGTTTTACTTCTAGGTACTGCTAAAATATCGATCTGTCTTGACCGCTTCAGCTCTAAAAGACTGACCGATTTTAGACTTAGGTCAAATTGGAAGTATAAAAGTATCTTTCTTTCATTTCGTGAAAGAATTTTGTTTGAATAAGCGCACCTGGGATTTCAAGACGGATCATTTTTGTATTTTCTAATATTTATCTACGAGGATATCTGCTTTCACTTCGGTGATTTACAATGTTGAACAGGTCGACACGAGAAAATTCTGGTTTATTATTTATCCAGTGTTTTCTTGTTTGGAAAAATACTCAAGTTGTTATTTCTGATTGAAAGATCTATTTTTTGTCACTAAGCTGAAAGTATGTGTCCTGTTACAAGGAGTAAACCTGGCGTCCCGTGAAGGATGTGGGTTTGGACTTCACTGAAAGCGTATCCCTTATATCAAATCAACGCTGTAGATTAACTCCCTTGGCAGAGTTGTGATAAAAAAACAATAACCGTAAAATGATGATATTTGCAATATATTTTATACTAGAATATGCATTATCTTGGGGAAGTCCTTGGAAATTTCGCTATACGCAAGCTATGATAAGAAATAAGAATTACAATCATTTCCTTCTGTATCTCATTCAATAGCTGTCTCACGGATGGAATACCAAGTTTTGACATGAATTACATTCATTATTTTCACGGATATACCTGTATTCATTGTTCGATAATTAGGTGTTGCCCACAGTACCTGGCTTTGCTGGAACAGTTTCCGGTTCTGATGTGGTTATATACTGAGCTCAGCTTAGTTACCCCCCCAAAAAAAAGTGGTGCGTGACGCTTTGTATCTTGGGTGGGCTGTGTGCTATGGAGGCATAAAAACACTAAGACAGAGGTCTATAAAAAGCAATAGGCAGTTGAAGTACTTTTGGTACAATGTAGGGAAGGTAGTCCCAATTTTAAATTGTAAAGATCAACATCCTTGTTAATTTGAAGTAACACACGATGAACAACTGAAAAGAAATCAGAGAATTATTGAAAGAAAACAAAATTTGGATTCGGCTCTCTCATCCATTGATAATAGTGTCTAACAGCACACCCAAGATACAAAGCTCCTTACACCACTGAAGACCACAAACGTTGATCGGACTGCTCACCCCGGTTGTAATGCTCTGCTGAGCAAACTTGCTTAACGATTATTGAGATCAGTGCTCGTAGGCAGAAGTTCCGATTCATCAACTTTAACGCAAAATGATAAAACGAGCAGGCAACATCTGGACTACAAAGCTAGACAGGATCATCTTATTATCAGAGCTGAATTAACTTCGTTGCTAAAGTAGCATATGCTGAGAGCCCCGTATGTTCACGGCCCCTGCATCGGATGCTTGCAATCCATCCTTTCTGATTCAGTGATTCTGCACCATTTCTATTACTATCGTACTACACTGCAATCAAAATTTATGATCGATTAGGTGTTTAAAGTTGGCCATTTTAGCCATACCTCATCTTCAATTCGTATTATGATATTAACCCAGTATTTATTAGGGATGTGGTGTCCATGCTATACATGTAGGGAACATAAATACAGAGGCATTTAAAACTGAAATGATAACCGCTTCACAAAAGTAAAATAAAAGAGCTTAGCAATAATTTTACCCGAATGTCATATATATATATATATATATATATATATATATATATATATATATATATATATATATATATATTTATATGTATATATATATATATATATATATATATACATTCATATATATGTATATAAACATATCTATATGTATATATATATGAATATATATGTATATATACATATCTATATTTACATATATATATATATATATATATATATATATATATATATATATATATATATATATATATCATATCATATAGCTGTCTAGCCAAAGTTCAAATGAGAAAACGCAAACCTCAAAAAGCTAGAACTACATCCATCTAGGTCAACAAATATCCATGAAGCTGTCAAAAAAGGAGAAATCTCACAACGAATCACGTAAGGCTGGGAAGCTTTTCGCGGAGCAAGCTCAACATTTAAGAACGAGAAAACCCCATTTGTTTGAAAAGGAAGGTCTGCAACCATTGCATTCTCCCGATATCCTCCTATGGAGATGAAACTTGGAACCTTACCAAAATATTGACCTTCAAAGTAAGACCCATGCAGGGTGCCCATGAGAGTATCATACACAACTGCACATGGAGCGATCTCGAACGGCACAATATATTAGAGCAACCCCCCCCCAACAAAAAACAGCAGTCAAAGGTATCATAGAATCCATTAGAAGACTCAAATGGCAACGGGCTGGTAACATTGTAAAATGTCAGACAAGTGATGGACATAACTCACAACAGGGATCTCCAGAGATCATATGCGAAATTGCTGCCAGCAAAACATGACATGGCATGACCAAATAGATTAATTCAGAAAGTATCAGCTCTGCAACGCTCATGATAGAGACGTCTGTCGAATCCTGAGGAAGGTCAAACGACAGATGCTAAAAGGCTTGTGATGATGATGAGAAATGAGAAAAAAAGTTTACCATTACCTTTCTAACATTTGAAATAGATCCCACGCTAGCATAATCTGGTCCTAGTTATGGCAGCCCATCGATACTCGTACACAGGGTGTTTTCACAGTAGTCATTCATTTATTCAACGTCGGATAGAATTTCCCTGTATCGGATAATCCGTTGTAATATCTTCTGCGGAAAAGGGGGATCGTAACGGAATCCTGGATTGGGCTGGTTCATTTTAGCAAATCACACTGTCCACAGGTTTTCCAAAGTTGCAGCCATAAGTGGATCGCTTCAGTCTATTCCCCTTTATTATTCGGATCATTCATTGTTGAAAGTCTTTTCAAGTTGAAGTATGCCTCAGGATGTCTGGCGGAAGAAACAAACAATTCCTTTTAGATGGAGTGGAATTCACAAGAGAGATTTTTTCATTGTACACGATGCCCTCGAGTCTTCTTGTGAACGTTAGCAGATGTATTTCCAAAGGTAAAGATAACAATATCGGATAAGCCCTGATTAACGCGTTTTTGATAAGCGCGTTTTGATTAACGCACCAAGAGCATGCATATATATATATATATATATATATATATATATATATATATATATATATATATATATATATATATCAAGCCTACCTGAAAGTCATATCATAGACGCCTGAGTTATTGCTCGTTCAACGGAAAGGAGTACGGTCCAGCTACCCGAGTACTAAATTGGCAGATGTTCTTTCGGTGTGTCAGTCAACCGGTCAGTGAGTCAGTGACACTATCCGGGATTAGAGATGTTTGCCCATCAATGAACCGAACCTCAAACATTTGCTGAATCAAAATTATTCAGTTTGCGATATAATGCAATCTTATTGTATTCTCAGACTAAAATGTTTTTCAAAGTAGGAAACTTCAGTGCATGTGGGCGTACCACTGCAAAATGTGAGTCACACAAAGATTTTTTAAAATCTACCAAAAATTAACTAACGTTCGGATTTTAATCTAATTTTTCTGCGTTTAAACATTTACAAATGAATCGATTCTTGAGATATTATTTTGTAAGTAAATTGTCGATGTAACTCGAAATAATTTAGTTTGCGATAAATAAATTTTCCATTCTAATCCATCTCCGATGAAAGCTTTGTTTTTTCCCGTGGGGATCTCCATTACTTGTGTGCACACTTTTGACAATAGCGACAAACGAACCACACAAGATATTTAAATCTAGCAATACCTCTTTCCACCCATACAATCCCAAAACAATCTGTTATCTTTTGCTATTCTATAAAAATATGTCTTGAATACTAATTCTTCTTTTAAAATTTGATATTGTCGAAGATTCAGAAGAGTCAAATCTTGAAATTTACGATGTGTTATTTTCAGATATAAATAACGGAGATTTTTTATGTGAGCACGGAATATCTAATATGAAAATTTTATTTTTATATAAATCAATTATATATATATATTTCATTTATTTTCCATTTTGATTAAAATTATTTGCTGCTTAGGATGTCATTGAAACAGTTATTGTAATAATAAAATTTAAACAATATAAAAACATCAGAATGTTAGTAAGACAGTAGATGTCTGTCCATAATTTTGTGGTGATCACTCAGCCGTTTATTCATGATTACAAATAAGTTCAAATTTGCAGTAGAATTTCCGTGGTGTAGTTGGTTCTAATAATTCTGCGATCGAATCCAACTGGAAGCAAAACCTTTTTTCCTCTTTTTTTTTTCGAAGTCAACTGGAATTAACCATATGGCTGAGCGTGCTTCCTCCTTTTTTTGTTTTGACACTAGTGACAGATTAACAATTAAGTTGAGTAGGCTTTTTTTCGTCAAACTTTTAGTGTTGAGTTTTTACTTCATTTTAGTATGCAATAATGACAGATGACAATAACCAGTAGGAAAATGAATGACAGCATGCACAAATAGCAGTGACACAGTGACATACGCAAAAACTGTTTACAAATTCAACCCCCCTTTTTAAAACCTGACTCAGGTTGACTAGTTCTGCCAAAGTTAGCAAATCCCATTCACAGGAACTATTAATGAATGATCTTTTAATGAGATACGGAGTTTTCGAACAATATTGTGAGGAGGAATTAATTGTTTTGTTTACTCTTTTGATTTTATCAAGCAAGTGAGTATGACCATAGTGCAGCCAAGCTTGTTCTGGATTAATTACATAAAGTTTTCAAGTTTGATAAACCAAAACTGTCTTGATTAGTACGGTAATTCGTAAAAACGCAATAAATCGCCTTAATCGGGGGATTCCGTACTTCTACGAAGAATGATTCCGAGTTACTTGACACGAACTACGATGCTTTCTCTCACTCTCTTTCTCATTCTGTCTGTCTGTCAGTCTATCTATCCATCAATCTATCTCTATCTCTCTCTGCGTCACTATATCTGCTCTCCAGGATTTGGGGGGAGACAATGAAGAAGGAATTGTGAGTCAGACTGCGTGGGTTTTTCGCTTTGGCAACACTGCGTAGGCAACATTGTGTAGGCGAACAAGACAGCATGGATATAAGTTAGATTATTCCACCTGCAACGAACAAATGGTCCTCATAGTTTTGAGCATGGTTCTCGCTAAGCTGTGGGCGTGTGCATGCTTACAAACATTTAGCAAACAGCGCACAAAAAGAAATTTATGTGCACACAGAAGTTAAGTTACCTACAGTAACGCAGAAATTATTAATTTCACTCATATCTAAAAACTAAGCAAAGTAGTCCGATGTATAAAATAAAGTCTTAACTACATACGTCACTTCGAAGAATGCATTTCTACTTATATAATATTAAAACATGCCAAAGACAATTTTTTGAACAATAAGCTATGGTAAGATTACTTTGAAATAATTTGAAGTTTGTATTTTCATCAGAATTCAGCGTGCGCATACTTTTGTAGAAGGAAAATAATTGAACAACGATTTTTTTTAGCACACTGAATATTAAAGATTATCGGGAATATTGGTTCTGAATATATCCAATAAGACGAAATGAACTTGACACTGGTGTAACATCAACTTTTTAATATTTCTCTCGCGATGCGTCCTCGATGGTAACGGGATAGAATGTGTTATTCAAAGGCACCAACTGTTACTTGATAGTTTGCAAGCTTTTTTTGCATACAAATTTGTTGATATAGAGATTTTGATCTTGACGTGATTTCCCAAATTCACGGCCCGGAGTCAGACTGGACAAAGATTTGGATTTAATTAATCGCTGCACCATGGGATATTGGTTTGCAAGTCTAGCAAACATTATTGCGAAGTTATTTAACCGATCATTCAAACTCACTGTCTGAAACAGAACATGCATTCGAGATTATTGAAAGTACCCCACATTATCAGGCCTGATAAAGAAAAGAAACTGATTTTAAATTCCCCTAATACCCTCCCCTACAGAAGATTAGCGTAAAGACAGCTTACGTTCACATCAAACTACTGCCCTTGAGAAAGGCATCAGATCACTCCTTTTCCCAGCTTTAGAGAAATTGCGGGGCAATTGGAGCCCTTTAGCCCAATAATGTAGTTCATCTTGGAGGAGAAAAATAAGCCAATTGCTTGGTAGTCGCCATAGCTTGTCATTGGGTAGAGAAAGTGGTTGGTTCTGGCGTCAGGCAAACACAAGCAGCTGGTAATGATGGCCTATGGGCACTCCCAAAAGTATGACATGGTAGTTGATGGGCATTACCTCGAAATTCGGGCCCCATATGAGCTGGGAAGGGAAAAAACAGGTACAAAATAATTTTAATTTTCTCAGCCAGTGTTTGAGCCCGACTCAACGATTCTATTCTCAGTACTTTTTATTGTGTTGCCACTTGTGCCACCCATCGTATACTATACTATGTATATACTTTCTTTCGATAAAAAAAGTTCTGTTTATGTAAAATCAACAACATTAAAACGTTATTTGTATCACACAAAATTATACTCCTCCAATAGCTCGTCGTGTTCAGTCTATTGAGGTAAAACCCAGTCAAGGCCGGACATTACGGAATAAACTTTAGCAGGAGAAAGATTCTCACGATGTTTTACTAAAAGCGTGCAACAAGTAATATTAAATAAAATGGCACGGTACATCCTCTCTTTCATTCATAAAGTGACTGACAAATATACAACATAACAAGAAATGTTACTTGAAATTTGTAAAAAGAAGATTCAATGGGTAGGAGAACAAGTATTTCCAAGGAGTAGATCTGTTCGACAAACCACACTCTCTCTCTGTTTTTCATCTGACGTGGAAAATATTGTTTGCTCAAACTAGATAGCGTCCGAACAGTGTTTGTTTTTGCGAAAGGCAGATTTGGGTGAAAGCCAAAACGGACCTGGTCTACGTGCTTCGAAGAATAAGAGCCTGAGATGTAGAGAGATTGGTGACTGGTTTCCAGCCGGTTCTGAAAAAAAAAAAGAGGGGAAAAAAATAAATGGAAAGGTGTTGATTTGAAAAGTTTCAAGTGAGAGAAAGAGAGGGAAAGAGAGAGAGGGGGGGAAGAGAGAGTATCGAATTAAGAGAGAGGAAAGGAAGATGAAAAAAAAAGGGAGGGAGAAAAAAGAGAAAAAAGAAAAGAAACTGAAAGAAGGAAACAAAAGAAAGACGGAAGGAAGGAGTGGAATAGAATAGGGAAAAGAAGCAGAATGAATGAAAAAGAAAAAAAGAAATTGACTCGTTGAAATCATTAAAACAAACAAAAGAAACAGGGAAATAAAATGAAGGAAGAAAAATAGAGAGTTCAGATGGAACGAGTTTTAGGAAATTAAGGGGAGGAAGAATCAAAGAGAGAGAAGAAAAAAAAGGATAGTAAAAAGGAAGAAGAAAGAAAAGAATACAGGTGAATATTTGCAAAGAAAGAAGAGAAGAAAAAATTATCAATTCCAGTCCTAATCAACCATCTTGATGGATCTTTTTAGTGATTGAAGCTTTTTGCAAAGATGTCTACCAACTAACCCAAACTCAGAAGGGGGGGGGTATATTCCTATTCTTTTTCAAATGCTATTACTGAGCATACAAGACAGCATACTAGCAATAGTGACTGAAGCATTTGATTATTCTATTTCAAAACATTCTTCTCCTTCACCCCTGTCCCTCTTTCTCTCTGTCTGCGTCTCTGCCTGTCCGTCTGTCTATCTATCTATCTATCTATCTATCTATCTATCTATATATATATGTATATATATATATATATATATATATATATATATATATATATATATATTCCTTAGGAAAATTTACATGTAAAACAATAAATCTGTGTAAAACAGAATACACTGAAGAAACTTGCATCACATTACTGATAGTGAGAAATAACTGACTGAAGTGTAAAACTCTCTAGACTCTCTCTCTCTCTCCCTATCTATTCACCTATCAATCAATTTTTTGTATAATGCATATATATATATATATATATATATATATATATATATATATATATATATATATATATATATATATATAAATATTCGTAGACCAATAATAGATATACTGTAGCCATGTGTATATCTATTAATTAAGTATATATTTTTACAAAAAAATACCCGATACCATCAGTAGAGCAGTTAGAAATAAAGTATAGATTTCTCCCAGTCGTTCATTACGGATTCAAATTTTGTTTCACTTGAAAAAATTCAAATGAAGCTCTAACTTGGAAATCTTTTTGAGTAAGACAGAATGTACAATCTGTAATGAACCATTGAACAAGTTTTTACACATATCTATATCTATATCTATATCTATCTATATCTATCTATCTATCTATCTATCTATCTATCTATCTATCTATCTATATATATATATATATATATATATATATATATATATATATATATATATATATATTCAAACACACTTTATAAAAAAAATGACATTTAACTATATAAATATATTTTTTAGCGAACGAACTTTTTATTGACTGCATCGTAATTTTGTAAAAATATCCCCAAGGTGATAGATTCTAAAGTTCCATATCTCTTGGTCATCGTCAGTTATAATAAAAAAATGTAATTAATGCAATCAAAAGTGTAATTATCATTATATTTTAATATATATATATATATATATATATATATATATATATATATATATATATATATATATATATATATATACATATATATATATATATATATGTATATACATTTATGCATATATACATATATATTCCGACATGTGTAGTCGTAACTACAAATGTCCAAAAATTTTTTCTTCAAATGTGTAACTGAATCAAGAACGGTGCAGTGTGCTGATAACAGTATCTGACAAAACATGAACTTTGATCTGAATTTTTCACTCAAAAATTTTCCTTCCACGTGATTAATATTCACCACTAAATTAACTTCACGGACTAGAAAGTAAATTATGTAGAGATCGTTCATATTTCTATAGTAAAAGCATTTGCAGTGCATTCACGGTAAACGTACATGGATCGTGTAACCTTATAAAGAATGGTTTGGAGAAGAAGTGTTTCTGATTTTGTAATATTCAGAATTTAATTATTGCATACAAAATGAAATAAACATGAACATTTTCCTCTTTCACTGGTCACATTTACTCAGATGATTATATATATATACACACATATATATATATATATATATATATACATATATAAATATGTATGTATACATACATATATATATATATACATATATATATATACATATATAAATATGTATATATACATATATATATATGTGTGTGTGTATATATGTATATATATATATATATATATATATATATATATATATATATAAGCATATGCAGCAACATACTATGAAATCTCGACATGATTTACTCAACAGTCTTCCTCTAGTTCAACCATATTGCCTTGTAGCTGACCAAGCTTAGCAGAGTCCGTACATGTATGTATTGAATTACAAGATGCCCCAATGGTAACACCTGATTTATCCGAACAGTTAAGCCAGTTCGAAGAGAAATAATCAATTCTGTGTGATAGCTTGCTTTTACGTTTGACTTACCGACTAAAAAGTTTCCAGTCTAGGACGTTAAAACTGCATTGGAAAACTATACTCTTTTTCTCAGTTTAGAATCAGCAGCACCTATCACAGTTGACGATTTAAATTATCACACGGAAACGCTCCAATCAAACCAGTTAATCCTGTCGTCAGCATCTCAGCACGTCAAAAATCACTGCTAGATTTGAAGGCTAATTAATTGGTTAAGCAAGATACTACAGAAAAAAATAATCCAATTAGTTACTTGAAGTCGTCAATTAGATACTATCCACCGATCTTCTTGACATACGTTTCTTGGGTTTTTAATTTGGTCTGACTGACTGACTGGTTATGTATGTATGAAGCATTCATGTATGTATCACAATTACAGACAACTCCAATGGAGCTAGAGAGCGGAAGATTCCAGCACTTATTCTTTATCATATCTAGCAAAAACAGGTTTTTTGGTCTCTTAAAAATCTCCCAGGGGGTTCTATTTCTAATGTGAGTTCGTGCTGAATTGGAGACTAGTTTGTATCCAGCAGTTTTTGTGTTTGTTTTTTTATCTTTAATGAAATGCGAGGTATTTTAGTGATCACTGCCTAACAAAACACGAGAGAAGTAACTGAGTCATTGATGATTTTTTTGCCATTTCTTTAATCACCCTCAACATAGCATACAGTCAAAAGTCATTAGTTATATGACGGTTCCTGGTTGACCCGACCTCGTTTAGTAGTGATTCTGAAAAAAAAATCATGTCTGGATGATCAGCAGAATATTTCAAATCATTCTGTTGTTTTTGTCTACTAGGTTGCTTAACATTGAATTAAATTGTTGTTTCCCTTATGAATGGCAAGTAAGCGATTGCCCTTACGTTGGCCACGGCAACAGCTGTACCTGCCCAGGCTTTACATATTGCAAGTTCCCCATGTCTTTAATTTCTTCGAAGTTTTTGCGTCATGCGAAATAGACTCAGAAATGACAAGCGCCTAAAGTGGCATCACTCTATCCACGATATGCCGAAATAACATAACTTCGTTCGTATGATTAGGCTTTTACTTTAGGGATACTCTTTGTCTAGCGAATCCTCTTCACAGCCAATAGAATTATTCCCCTTTGATTTACATGGATAAAACAAATAACTTAATCATAGTTAATCTTACTGGCTTTCATGTAAGTTCAGCAGGTGAGACTGTTTGACTGCCAAGTGTTGGGGTTGGGCCTGGATACAGGTAGATAAAGGTAGATAAACACGTCAACAGTGATCTCCTACTTATCTCCCGTACACTTTGCATGAAATGGTAAGATGAATAAATAGGGACAGGGATGATACCTTATGTAGTAAACTAAGACGGTGCGCATTCCATAGGTGCTTATTTGGGACGGAGCTTGTCTTTAAATGGTGGATGGATCAGTCTACCATAATTGTCATGTAAAGTAATTAAGTACTTCGTTTGCATTCTTTCAGGGTTGCCAATTTAGATATTATATTTATACATATATATTCTAAAGAGCAGAAATCAAAGGAGATAGTTTAAAGAAGCTATGAGGAGGAGATCCTATTCTTAAATTACATTTATTTCATTAGATATCCTGAGAACTGCGCATCAAGATAACCTCAAACTCTGACTAATGTATACAGCGAATTTTAACTTTGCACAATGGCCAGTTGTCGAGTAAATTTGGTGCATTTGATTTCTCCAGAGCCACTAATCCAAACAGTTGCAAATTCAACACTGTAACGCCTTGTATTCTTGCTAATGTATCTGCGTACAATGGATAGCTGTTAAGAAATTGGAGTGCATAAGCAAATATAGACATATATCTCCAAATGTAGTAAGATATACTCAACACAGAAATACTTCTCATATCGAAGGACTCTTACAACGAATATTTGCTCACTGACAGAGTATCTTTGCTAAAACAAAGATCCATCGAAATATTTTCAGTTCGTAAGAAATGAAATAATTACCCAGTATCGTCTAGATTTCATTTTGAATTTATATAGATCCATATCTTGGATTTAATTTTGAGACAAACTGATGGAGAGACATTTGGTGAATCATAAGATTACTCAAGTACTTTAAATCTCTCTCTCTATATATATTTATTTGTATCAATGCATTATTTAGTTGATAAAAAATACAGTATACATATTTCACGAAGGTTTCGTGAACGTTTTAGGAATCTGATATTTTTTCTTATATAGAACGAATTAATGACATCCCATTAGTTGAATTATTTATTCCAACGAATTTTCGTTCGGTTGGAACAGATTGTCCCCGTTTGGAGTGTTTTTCGGGGGTAGCAAAATGAATCATACGAAACGTCGAATTCGACATCAATTACATTTGGCCATGAAAATTATTTTTCCCATCTGATTCGGCCCTTCTTTGAAGTTTGCTCTGATGAGACCTGACCTTAAAAGAGGATGAAGTATCAGTGAGAGAATGTTTTTTATGGAAACGAAGGTAATTGAAGTCATATTTTATGTTTTGTATAAATAACTTGGTCAAAAATCAGTTAACCACCGGCAGGTATTCCCAGCTTACCAACATAATTAGATTCGTTTCCCCCACTATCTGAAGTGAACAATCGATTCCAATTAAATGTCATAGGAGAAATTCAAAGACTCCCAAAATATCCCTTTTCTATGTCTATTTGGCTTGATGCCAAAGTTCAAGATTTGTCATCTACATCGGCTGATGTAGAAATCTTTACATACGACAGTATTCATCGAAGCTTAGCCCCACAATTTTTTTTTTATCATGGCAGACATCATCATCAGTGTTTTATCGTCAGTTGTTGGACATAGACCTTCCTGGGATTCTCCAGACCTTTATAAATTCAGTGAAAAACAAAAACTAAAAAACTTATAAATAATAAAACTACGGAGTAGTGATCATGAACATTTCTTTTTCTTTTTAGGGTACTATTAACCTTCATCTTGATATATGTTTCTTTTTCAAAAGTGTCCATTCTCGGAAAAGTCGCCATTAAAAGCAACAAAAATATCAAGCTGACGGTATATAGTAGATTACAGCGGGGAAAACGTTTATAAAGAATTATGATTTTTTTATCTACCAATGAATACATAAATCTGTTATAGTGTTGTCAATTGAAAGAAAAAATGTAATGTCTGAAATCCCATTCGGCTAACGAAAGCAAATTGGATAGGAAATGTAAAAAATTAAACAAGTTTTTGATTGCAATAAATTTCAGTCGGGGTGGTCTACATTCATAATATTTATCATTTGTATTATTGTTATTCGGACTGATAATATTTAGTTGATAATTTCCTACGATCTCTGTTGCTACTAACAACGCAAAGATTATTTAGATTCATTTGCAATTCTCTCGAACTCACCTAAACTTCTTAACGTTTTATTGATACTTTTCTGTTTTTTCCGTCTTCCTCACTTCATTCTAACTCTTTATTTCTTTTTCTCTTTCTCTCCTTCTTTTTTTTCATTCTTTGTTTTTTGTTCTATTTTCCTTTTTTTTCTTTCTTTCCTTTTATTAATCTTTTTTTCCTTTTCCCTTTAAATCCAGCTAAAAGTAACACCATTTTAACAAGGTTTATCTGATAACTGAAAGCGATAGCCGACTTTAGAGCTGGAAGACATCGTAATTTATCATTGTATAAATAGGGATTATATTCTTCTTTAGTTTCACAGTAGGCAACGTATTCTTGGAATTGTAAGATCTTAACAAAACCCAAGAGACATCATATTTCTTCTTGGGAAAGAATCTTGATTAAAATAGGAGCTGAATCTTTTGGTATATTTACAAACACGTTCGATATTCCGTAGGTAAACGAGGACGCCAAAAATATAGTCTTCTAGAACAGTGATACCCAAAGAAAGTGCTTATACCTTCTACATGCGCTATAAGGGTAAGGTAGACAAAGGGTAGAAAGTGGGCCAAAGCACACGAAATTAAAGCCAATACCGCTGAGAATTGTGCCTGAAATCTAATTTCACAGTAACGCTATTTTGAGTTCGAATATTTCCTTTTCTTTCATTTGAAGAATTTTGTTTACTTGTTTGAAAATTTTTCGATAGATTACTTTTTGAATGATTCATTGTTGAAATATAGGCTCTGAAGGGGGACGGAGTCATAAATGAAGTATATGGTCTCAAAGAATTGCAGGGTATTGAGAGAATATATGTCTTAATAGCAGGTTGGAGGTCTAGAGAAAATAAGGAAACATCTTAGATCACAATCTTAAATTCATAGATCACGTCGAACTGAATAAAACGAAATAAAAAAAAAAAACTACAGCATTCACAGAGGATAACTTTGGTTGGACGTTACGTCCCTTGAATACTTTCTTGAATTTGCTATAATAGATTTAAGAGTCAAGTAACCATTTCCAAACCGAGTAAAATTCCTGCTCAGTTCTAACTTATACCTATGCATCCTTTTTTTGTTTTTCGTTTTAAATATTTGTTCTATGATATTACACAAGGCATGCCACTTATTCTAATCATTGACAATGTTATCAAACTGTCATTGTTATCATAATAATTTTACTCAGAAGAATGAATATAGAGTGATTGCAGTAAGCTACTTCCTATATATATGCTTTGCTTACTGCTATAAGCCAGTTGTGATTAATAACAACACCCTGTCTATTGAGTGCAAACGAATAATAATAATAATAATAATAATAATGATAATATTGTTATTGTTATTATTATCATTATTATTATTATTATTATTATTATTATTATTATTATTATTATTATTATTATTATTTTTATTATTAACTGAGGACACTAACTGTCACTCAGCCTTCAGCGATTACCACCAGGCAACTGGTGTGAAATTCTGAACCACAGCACTACTATTAATATTGAGAATGTGGAGAGGAGGACTGGAGGCTGGAGGACACTAGCTGTCACTCAACTTCAAGCAGTAACCAACAGGCAACTGTTGTGAGAATGCAAATACTACTACTACGACTACGACTACTACTACTACTACTACTATTACTACTACAACAACAACTGATACTACTAATAACAATGATAATTATTATAATAACAGTAATAATATTGTATATAATTGTATCATAAACGCCATTCATACTCATTATGATGAACATGGACTGCTTGGCAAATGATATTTCCATGAGTATACAACATAAAACTGTAAGCACTACAAGGTTAATCATAAAAAAGCGAAGCATCAGATCATTGATTCCTTTACAATAGAATAGAGAAATCTTGAATTAAACAAACCTGGTTGTGTAATGATCAAACTCCGTCGACTCATTAAAATCCAATAGGTAGACAAAATAGATTCAATTTCTCCATATGATATCTTTTTCAAACTACAAGTAAGTGGGAGTGAATTCTTCGTCAACTTTTGCATACGTTTACTGTACCACTGTTATTCGTGCATGACGGCATGAAGATAAAGTCAAAAAACAATCGTAGGAGTTTGCAGTGATGGAGCATTGATTTTGGATGCATTCAACATCTGATTGATATATTATCTGACAGAGAGAGAAATTTTGTGTCCATATCCCTCATGTGTTTCTCCATTATAATGCACTCATGATACGATGCTGGTTTCCAAGATATTCACAAAACTTGGAAGCAATGTCCATTACCAGCCTTGATCTTGAAAATCGTCACAGGGATGATCGAGAGTTTGACATTTTCAAATAAATTCTCAATGGCCTTTAAAGGTCTTGCGATGATATTTAGTTAGTAGTAGAGTCAGTAGTTGATTCACAATACACAACAAGTGATCTGAATCGAAACAGCAAAAAAGTTGGTTAGTGAAGTAGTTTAAGAATGCATTAACTCAGTTCAAAGATTAAAAAACAACATAGAAATGAAATAAAACGGTGCATAATGATCTTTTGGAAAGCATTTAGTATGAACGGATGCATACTGAAGAAACATCTTGTTAATGCGCTTGGAACATGGAATATAAAGTCAACACCCAACATCTGTTATGATGTATGGAGGCAAAACCCTGAAAGCTCAAAAAACAACTCGAAAAACCACACAGGTTGGCAATGAGAAGGGCAATGCGCAGGATCATTCTTAGCGATCGGAAATAAAAAAAACGTGGATCCCAGATGACCCACTAAAATTGAAATGGAATTTGATCATAATCTCCAGTAATATAACGGCTGTCGTTGTACATAGACCTTCCTCAGAATCTGCCATAATTCTCTATCATGGGCGTCGCAGAGTCAGCATTTTCTGAATTTGTTTGTTTCATCATTCCATCTTGTACTGTGTCGGTCTCAGTTCCGGATGTGGTCTCTGGGAATCCATGTTTTGAGGAGTGATGTCCATCGGTTGTTTTTCATTCTTGCAACATTGCCTACCCATTGCTCTTAGAGTTGTTTTTTTTTTCATAGTTTCTATCTTGTCTCAGACTACAGTTTTCTTCCTAATATACTTCTATTTTGTGATCTCTCCATGTAAGGTTGAGCTTGATTCTTTCATGCGCACGTTGCATGCTTCTCAGTTTGTAGGTCTGTCTCTTGGTCAAGTTCCATGTTTCAGCTCCATAAGTGACCAACAGGAGGATGCATTGGTTGTGTGCTCTTCTTTTTAAGATTATTTGGATCATCTTGTTTTTGAAAGTTAAGCTTGCTTTGCCATCCCAGGGTGATTCTCCGCTTGATTTCTTCTTCTTTTGTGGGTTTCATAGAGATTCGCCGTCCTAGGTAGATGTAGTGGTCTACTTTTTCCAGTTTTGTATCTTCGGTTTTGGCTGTTAAGTCCTTATTCTTGATGTGATTGTTGCACAAGACTTTTGTTTTACTGAAGTTCATGTGTAGGCCGACTCTCTTGCTTCCTTCGTTTAGGTCATCTAACATTAGTTGGGGGTCTTATAGGGTCTCTGCAAAAAGGACGATGTCGTCTGCAAATCCGAGGTTGCGTAGATATTCACCGTCTATTTTGATTCCTCTATTTTCCCAGTCAAGGTTACGAAAGATCATCTCAAGGCTGGCTGTGAAGAGTTTGGGTACTTAGCAGGAATGTAAAAAACAGATGGTGCAAAATCGTACTTGACTGGTATGCACAGGACGATAAACCCAGTAGGAAAACATTAGCCAACAGAAGTAGGGATGAATCAGAGAGATTTGTTTAGCGCACTCAGGGTCGTCATGGGACGGCTTATGATTTACATGAGTATGTGTCAGTATGTATATGTTTGTTTGCTTGCATGTGTGTACGTGTGCATTAATATATGTATGTATGCATGCATATCTAGTGAGTGCATAATGTACCCGATACATTTTGAGTTTGATAGAATTTAGACCAAAGATTCATGATATCTATTTATGGCAATACAATGTTCGATTTTGTGTCAACATTTCTGACTTTTGTATTATCGAATATTTGGTCTAAATTTTATTAGTTTTGAGACTGTATAGGAGTGTTGAACTTTGTTTTCTCCGAACGTATCGGATGCTTTTTGCCCTCACTGTAGTTTCACGTGTAAGTTATAACTTATTTCTATGAGCAATATGATTAACCCTATCTAAGCAGAAGTCATGATCCCCCGCAACGATATTATTAGATTGTCTTATCGTGTTAATCTCGTCTCTATTCCTTCATCTTGCGATTCTGATTAATTGTTTCCCAATCAGCCACAACAAAACGAGAGACAGTTACCTTGACGAGTTTCCCCTCAGACAAAACGGTCCTTCGAGACTGCAAATGCCTGCAGTTTATTATCTACCATCGATCACCATCGCTAAGTGGTTCATTGCTGGCTTCCGGCTCGGTAGGTTGTGGTTAAGTCAACTGCCGAGTTATACCAAACACAAAAGTTCTTCATTGTCTCTCCACTACGCACCTTGCACGAACGTTATGACCGAGAAAACAGTACCCCAGGCTGAAAAAGTAAGAGCAAAATCACGTTAGATACACCAGCCCTCGTGAGATCTATGAAGTTGGGCAACGTTGAATCTGACCAGTACTTAGATGGGTTGTTACATAATACATATACAGCCGTGCAGTTAAAGCAATAAAGAGAGACCGTTTACGAGAGTCGAAAATAACATTTATTTTCTTTATAACTTGTCATGGTGCTTCACAAATCCAATGATAAAAATATCAAAATGATAAAGATATCAAACCAACAACATTTAGTATTGCTTAAGACCCAAACATATCGAAGAGAGAGAGAGAGACAGACAGACAGACAGACAGACAGGTCTGTTCGTTCCCATTGTTAGATATCAACACCGTAAATAGAACAAAATTTCGACGGGACTGACCAGCCAGATGTGAGTCTTACAAACAATTACTCGTGTGTGCCTAACCCTGCAATACCCTCGATGATGTATAAAGACATTACGTTCATTATTTTCCAAAAAAATCCTTGTTATTTCTTCAATAGTATCTGATCTCTTTCCCTCTCCTATGAAAGATAAATTCTTCCTTGCGAAACACTCGATTAGAGGTCCAGTACTTCAACTGTTACCAGCATCGGAAATTGAAAACAGACTGGGCCCGAGTGTTGACTGGGATTATTTATGTTCACTTCCCACTAATTATCTTCAAAAATCCATGAGTAGCAGCGCAATAGGAGCCCCAAGCCCTGTTAGGATAACCTTTCAAAAGAAAGTATTGCCTCCAGATTTGCAGTCACTGAAGTTTGCCCCAAGTCCGGTAAAAGGGGGATATGCGTGGAGCTATCAACTGCACCACAAAGCCGAATGATTGTGGTACCATTTCCAACAAGGAAACTACATTGATAAAAAAAAAAGATAAATATCTCTGAATTAATTTTCTTTGGGAGATCTTTTGTTTGACAAGGTCTTTCTTGCAAATTCGTACATGATACTGTAATCCCTTGATATTTGCGGTTGATTAATCCTAGATGTACACAACAGACATCGAAACAGTGTTATCCAGAGTTAAAAATCAACAGGAATCATTATGATAAACCCTGGAGAGTAAAAGAAAATAAATACAATTTAGATTAATGTAATCATTTCATAACTCAGTGGAATAGAGAAAGTCTACGTTGTGAGACGCTTCCAGCCCAAGCCAGTTATTTCTTTGTCGTTTCCAAACTTTTGAACTGCACTATTGCAATTTGATACCGTAAATATCAAGGAATAGTCACAGTCAATTTATGTGCACTAACCAGAACTGCATTAGTCAAAACTGCTTTGGTCAAGGGATTACTCTACTGAAATTACTACTGCAGTGGTTCGTAACCAAGTATTCTCGGTTAACAATCTAAATGTTGGGCATAGATTGGGGCTTGAGCATCTCTATAGCTCACCGAAGAAAAACCTTGTAATATCCTCCAATAGAGCAGAACTTACTTGGTTGAATCCCCATCAGGTGCCTTGAAATATGACTCTCATAGTTACTAATTGGCTTTAGAGTTGGAAGCAAACGGTCCGCTATCCAGAAGTCATGAGAATTTTAAAACAGTTTGATCAATCTGTTAACCAGTCGATTCTCTGACCGATTCTCATATCTTGCCGAATATTTCAATTTCATCTTATCAGGAATTGTCAACTAAAATTGTCACCATAGGGTCTTTCTCTTTTCAAGTCAGTTCGTTTGGCTCGTTGAGTATGTATCACAGGTCACACCTATGGAGCTAAAGGGCTGAAATTGTTGATATTTACTCTTTTCTATGTTTAGGAAAATCCGTTGCTCTTTGTTTCCACCCCCTGCCTTGACTAGGATCTTAATAAGAGATCAATTCACAATATAGAATATAAAAGGATGAAAAGAAAAAAAAGAGAAAAAGTAGGGAGGAAAGGGGGAGATAAAGTAGAAAGAAAAGTTCGAAGAAGAAGAAGAAGAAGAAGAAGAAGAAGAAGAAGAAGAAGAAGAAGAAGAAGAAGAAGAAGAAGAAGAAAGGAAAAAAGAAGACTAAAAAAGGAGAAGACGGAAAAGAAGGAGACGAGAAAAAAGAAAAGGAAGAAATAGATGAAATGAAGGAAAAGGGAATTATTTGAGATAGTTTGAAGGGAAAGAAAAAGACTAAGACGAAAGTAGAAGAGTTGGTTGTAGCACCCAAAAAAAATCGAACGAGAAAAATGAAAAGAACAGTCTATGTAAGGAAAAGGAAAGCTGAAAGAGAAAGAAAAAGGAGAAAAAGTAGAGGAAAAAAGGTTGGATAATCCCGATTATAATAACAATCACACGTGTCTGCCATATTTCAGAGGAAGAGCCTCGCCTTACAATTAAATCAAAATGTCATTTGCTAATATCTTATATTGTGGACTGACTGAACCCAAAGAAAGTGTCAAACAAAAAGTAAACCACAAAACGTACACAAAATGCTTGTTGAATATTCGCATAAAATTAAGCCTGCTTCTCACGCCATCGGAGCTGTTGTTGCAGTCGAGGCGTTGACACGGCCGCTCTTTCTTTGTGTTAACGCGTTTAAGGTATGAAAAGGACATCCGTTATTTACAGTCACTGCTTAATCGTTTCAAATTCCCCTTCACAGGGCATGAACTGTCTAGCCACACCTAAAGCTCTCACCGCAATGAAGAGCGGTGGTGTGAAAAATGAACGTGTAACAAAAAACTCTCACTATTTCGATAAGCGAACAGGGCAAAAGTGCCTTGTCAAATATGTCACCTCCTTTGATGAAATCATCTCATTTATTTGGCCGTCCAAACAGATGGAATATTCGACAACGCCGAGTTTTGGGAAACAAGCGAAAGTGTCCATTCCTGAATACGTGAGTATTTGAGAATATTTGATTTGCATATTCTAGTACAATCGGTAAATATCTGTTATGGGACATGTGACTTTAGGCCTCAGAGATGAAAAGAAAAAGAGACTGCTGAAGCTGGCAATAGAGTTGAACGACAAGTATCAAAGTTAGACCATTGCTGTAGGAGTTATCTCCCTTGCACAAAAAGCTTGATCTAGCTCGAGATAAGTCGAATCGGTTAATTATCTTTCAGTTTATCAACTGAACAGTCAGTCAGTATAGTAGTATGTTTTAATTTGTCAAATAGGGTGGTGAGCAGAGAAAAAAAGAGGGTTGAATACCCTTTTTCTAAGCCATGTATTCATACTAACAAGGATATCCGGCATTGGATGGGCTAAAATTGCTTTGAAAATTGATGATCGATGAAAAATATGTTCCTCATTAAGGTTCTTCCAACCCAACATTGCAAATGGAGAGAAGAATATTCACTCAGACAGATCATAATTTTCTTCTGATCCGTGCTGTTTGTAGACTGATGGCCTTAGTTAAGTTGTAAAAAAAGCATCTAAAACAATTTCGATGAAATGGAAAGATAAGAAAAAAAGGTTACTAGTAATGGTTTACATTATTTCATGTAAGGGAAATGAATGATAAAATAATCACTTCCAATTGATGAAAATACTACCTGATTTAGTTGTGGTAGCAGTAATAACACACACCCTGCGTGTACCGCAGATTGTGTTGTGGAAATACTTTCAATATTGTTATGAAACTGTTCTATTAATATATATTACAAAAGAAGCTCGTACGAAAATGTTCTTTTGAGTCCCATTTGTCAGTCGTGGGAAAATGATTGACGAGAACACTGATACAAAGATAATTTGTTTCAAAGATTTAGAACTGGACATTGCGGTTGCAGTTCAGTGGTGCATTCTCTCTTGGTTTGAATTTAAACTCTAAATCGTATCATTCTGTAGTCATTTCCTACATTGATTTGATATCTTTGACTGGGTCGTTTGTATTTGCTAGGATGTATTCGTTCATGATCTCACGATTGGGGCTCTTCCAAATCCATTTTCTATTCAGTTTCTTCTTTGAGAAGGTGTTTATGATTTTGAACTCTTTCGATAGTGTCAAGTAAACAAGATATTCACTTCTGTTCTGTGTTTTGTGTCCAAACTTGCCGATACAATTTTTATTTCCTTGTCTAATCTGAACACAGAACTTACCCATTATGATGTTTAAGTATTTTTTTCTATCTTGGAGTGTGGTGTCTGATTCTTTGTAAAAGATGTCTGTCTCCTCCCTATTTTTTGGCGAAATGACTTGTATAATTTTCAAGTCATACTTCTCGATGGGATAAGCAGTGATACTAGCTCTGCAATCAGAGGTTATTTTAAATCCTAAAACCAGAATCAGGGGGTAGAGAGAACGGCTATCTTGGTACGGGGTCAGAAAAGAGAATTGTGTGCTTGGTATGAAGAAAAGGGAAGTGTAAGACACACAAAATTGAGTATTTATTTCTAATCATCAACTGGATAAAACATTTCTGATTACTGTAAAAAAGTTTTTCTGTATTTCAAGGATAAGAAAATTTAAAAAAAAACAACTAACAAAGAAACCTTATTATCCATTGTACCATACATCTGTATCTCATCGAATTCATTTTCTCTCACTTTATGAAACAAACTAGCTGTCATCTTTCGATCTTCAACCGAAAACTACCTACTGGGCGAGGGGTAGGAAAGCCCCTACATTACGACAAAATGTTCTTTGATTACCCGTAGAACAATATAACAGTCTTTGCCATTTTCCTCCCATCACTTTTAAAAGAGTTTTACGCTGATGATAACCAACAGTTAAGTGACATGGCGTGCACTAGTATATATATATAACATGCATGCAGTTTGGAAGTGGATAGGTTTACATACATAAACTGATTATCGAACACATTTACTGATGCAACTCAAACTGAGCCTGCTGGCTGACTCAATTGCACGTGTGCGCTCTTTCGCGCCTTCTGACGTCAATTGCGGTTACCTTCGCAGCCAATTAGGTTTGGCTTTTCACTGAAACCAATTTTCATATCACGATTGTTGGTTCCCGCTCATCGCTAAACGCGGGAAAGCGTACAACGAAAGCAGCATCGTGTTTGGAGGATGGGGAGGAGGGTGCAGGTAGGCTGGAGAGAAGATAGGTTCGCGGGTGGATGATACGCTTATTTAATTGTGGGGAAGTGAGGTGAGGTTGGAGGAAGAACATTCTGAAAAAATGAAGAAGAAAACGAGAAACATGGAAAAGAAAAAAAAAAGGAGATCGAATGGTAGAAGAAAAGAAATCAAAGAAGGTAGTAATATGACTAAGAGAGAAAAAAGCAGGAATAAAGAGTGAATGAAGGGTGTGAAGAAGAAGATAAAGAAAAAAGAAGAGGATAAAGAGAAAAAATAAAGCATATAGAAGAATGAAAGAAATTTAAACAAGTGTGGATTTAGACACCTCAGGAAGAACGTAAGGAAGTTAGGGGAAAAAAAAGACAGGTTGAAAGCAAAGTTTGGTGTGAAGTAAAAAAAAGAGAATGAAAGGAAGAAGAATTGATGGAAGGAGTAAAGGAGAGAGGCAGAAAGTAAAATGGAAAGAGAATTGGAAGAAAAAAAGGCCTAAAAAAAGGAAGTTCGAAGGAGAAGAATGAAAAACTAGGGTTGTGAAAAAGATGGGGGGGGGATGAATAAGAAGGATCATAAGAGGGGAATAAAGAGAGGAAGATTGAAAAGAAAAGAAAAGGGAAATAGGAGAGGACTGTGAAAATGCTTTTGAAATAAAGGGAGAGTGAAAGAGATAAATTATTCCTTTTCTTTTTCTATACAACCGCTACACTATCGTATTATCTCGCAATGTTGATCTAATGAAGGGAGCTTAATCGAATTCTGGCCAACTGGGGCTTCATAGAATGCACAGCAGGTGTTGAGCAGATAAGAATTCTTGCTTAACATGTGTTCTGATGGCATTTACGCCATTGATAAGTAGTGTAGATTTTGAAAGCACACAGATGTTCTCATTTCGATATGTGCAGCTGATGGAAGACTCATTCATGTTATGCAGTCGTTTGTAAAGCCGTGGCTGCGAATGGAGTTCTGTACCCGCATGAACAGTACACTTGTGGCGTTCCATACATGGAAATGAATAAAAGATACACAGAATCATAGAAATGGAGTGTTAAGAACAGAAACATAACAGGGCCTTTAAAGCAACGGTATAAAAACATTATTCTGCAGAACCTGAGGGTTCAGTATGACGTTTCCAGGTTGTTTTACGAAAGTTACATTTTCACAATATACTTATAACTTTCCCATCGAAGAGTGTGTATTCTCCATTTGGGTTTATACAAGTTCAGATAATTCCATACACAATGCAAAATCCCAATAGTTACATGCATAAGCAAATATATATATATATATATATATATATATATATATATATATATATATATATATATTCAGAAGTGATATATTTTTTGAAAAGCTTCCCTAGAAAATGTAATAATTGGAAAACAGTTCAGTGAGTAAAGTTTTGAGACTGATCCTGCAAAGGAAAAGTCAGGAGAATACAAAGATTATTGTGCGACATTCTCTTAAGCGGGGTGATACGGTTAGCCGCATGCTTTGAGATGGTTTTTTTGCAATAAAACACACATAACATAGCAATGTAGGCACAATGGTGGGATGCGCTATGAAACCATCAGCCAGAGCACCAACTGCAATATAAAAAGAGGATGTGGAACGGCATGTGATCCCCTGTCTCATCGTTAGGACTTGGGACAATAACAAAAGAGCAATGATCCTTTTGTAGTTTGGAGCTGCCGATTAATTCATTTGGAGTATAATGGAAAAATATCGGAAAATATATGAGTTTTCATTATTTGAATTGGTCTGGATCGAAAAAAAAGGTAAACTTCCTTTATTCCAAATCGTGAGATCAGCAACAAACATGATTTTGGCACTCCTCGATCTTACTCCCCCAAAGAAATCCATAGCACCGAAAAGAAAAGAAAGGAAAAATATAACAACCGATTTAGTTAGCCACTCAATAAGAACTGTCAAATGATCAACGTCTCTTGACGGCATGCCGAGTTAGAGATGATCAATTAAGATCTTGGAAAATGTGTAATCAATAGATGAGTTTCAAAAATAAACAGGCACAAACTGAATTATTGGCGTTTATAGTTAGGTTGGAAAATCATCTAAATGCAGGTTTGCTTTTTTTCTGATCAACCTGAATAGATTTCCAGCATCCAACGTAGAATCTTTAATCGATGCTATTCCATCATCACCCATCGATTTTACAAAGAGCTGATTGGATTGATCAGATCTACATCCGTCTGCTTATTATTCCACGGGTGGATAAAATCTACCTGAGTGTCGATTAGGAGAATGTAATTATATGTACAGTTGGGGTGGTTGGTATTTGGAACTATTCAAGATCTAGTGTGTGTGTGTGTGTGTGCATGTGCATGTTTGTGTGTTTATGTGTGCCAGAGAGAGACAGAAAAACAGACAGAGAATGCGACAGAGAGAGAGAGAGAGAGAGAGAGAGGGAGAGAGGGAGAGAGAGAGAGAGAGAAATGAATTCAGAATGAAAGATCGTTGCTTCAGGATTATCGAATATCTGATTTTCATACAAATGATTTTTTGGTTGACATTTCTCTTATTTTTCAGTTTTACTCAAAATGTCAAAATGCATTCAGGGTTAAGTGTTGTCCATTTGTCTTCTCCAACCTCTTCACGAGTTTCAGTGTTTCTTAAACAATACAGTATCGGTTTCGAATCTTCAAGGCCGTTGCATATGACGGGTCATTCACGAGAAAAAAAAGAAGTCAGCCTCTTTTGTAGAGATTATGACAACAAACAGAGAGGGGAAGCAAGGAGGAAGGAAAATACGAGAAAAAAAGGCTTGATTAGTCACTCAATAGAAACCACTGCGTAACATCTTTTAGTAGTATGCTGTATTGGGATGATCAATCAAAAAAAAGGGTTGTCATCGAACAAGTAACTTCTCTCGTTTTTTGTTCAAGCAGTGATCACTAAAATATCTGGATATTCAAAAAAAAGTACGCAAGTAGAGAACTGTGATCAATTTAGCATGAATGTGCATCGTGAATTGAATCCCACCAACAAAAACAAAAAAGTAGGAAATTGTCTAAAAAAAAACTCAAAGTGTGTTTTGAAGTTTTGAATGTTCAGTCCTCAAGTACAATTTTGGTAGCTTTTACTCATGATACTTTTGTACTTACCAACTAGTAGAACCAACTAGTAAGTAAAGACACCAATGTGGGGAGTTTCAGTCACCGTTCTGGTTGATGGTTACTGATATAGAATAGACGGAAGACAGAGGGTAGGAAAAAAGTAAGAATAACAATGAAAATTCACTTTATGAAAAAAATACTTCATTTTTTAAGAAAGGAGGAGAAGAAATTGAGAGGGCAAATAGAGACGGATTAAGATCCTGATATTTCACAGTGAAAGAGACTGAATAAAGCATTCAAGTGTGAAACCAAAAGAATGTTATGGTCCAACACTTTTGTATTATGATACTGTTAGTTTGTGTAGCCCAAGCCTTAAAGGAGGACAACGAAAGATGTAGGAAACGTTTCAAGTCCGACGAGAAGGTGTTTCCATTTCGCTTTTACCCTTTTCTCTTTCCTCTCACTCTATATCCCTTCTTTGTTTTTCGTTGTCTATCCCTCTTCCTTTTTCTCTCTTTCTTTATCTCTCTCTCTCTCTCTCTATCAATCTATCTCTCAGTCTCTGTCTCTCTCTCTCTCTCTATATATATGTATGTATATACCTATCTATCTATCTATCTATCTCTTCTCTACATCTCCCTGATATAGTCGACAACCAACGACGACTCTTTTGGAGAGAGGAAAAAATTGAGCCATGACTGCCACAACTATTCATGTAATTACTTATCGAAAGAATATAGATCTTTTATCTAAAATTATCTAAAACATACTGGCATAAGATATGGGTATTGTTGATCAAAAATGACCGTAGATACCTCCATAAGCACTCTTTTGAAAAAATATATCAGACGTTTTCTCTATCGTCCCCAAAGATTCACATGCATATTTCAAAAGCTGTGGTCCAAAATATTACCACGAGTGCACACCTAAAACAACAATATATACCTAGATAGATACACTCAAAGAGAGTAGATTGCTGGGCTGGTTGGTCGGGACATTTTCTGGATTATGGAAATTCAACGAAATAAAAATAACTGGCAAACATCCTCAGTTTATTCTGCATTTTCATTATCGAAATATCTCCAACGAAATTGGATCAGCAACAAATCAACATCTAATCGATACCATTCCACGCCCAGATGATAATCGATAGTTGCATTATACATTATATACATATTATGCAACAGATACTCCCGATAAATTATGTGTTTTGGATCGTTTCAAAGTGCTTCTAGCTATCCAGATTTATATATAATGATTAATTGATTTTTCTGGTGTGTAAAGATTGATCAGGCTAACACTATTGGTTGCTTGTTAATTTTCTTTTTTCCTTCAAATTTACAGCATATTAAATATCGATAAAATTGGTTTATTGAAAAAGATAGCATCCTAAAAATGATATATATCTAAAATATCCTCAGTCGTGTGGGAGTTAACGTTGGACATAAACGTTCCTAACTCGATTTTTTACGATCAAGGGTGTGATTGAGTCGTTATGTAAACTTTCCAAATCATGAGTTGTGATGACAAGTGGTTGTCACGCATTCCTGCAAAATGGCTCGCCCATTGCCATTTGAATTTTCTAATAGATTTCGTGATATCTTTGACTACCGTTTTTTTTTCTCTGTAATACATCATGCCGTATTGTGATCTCCATGTGACGTTGGACATTATTCTCTCCTTTGCACCTTACATGGTTCTTTGTCGAAGAGCCAATAATTTGGTTTGGCTCAATCAGTGACTTCTGGAATACGTTAGTTGCAGACTCTTCTTGAGGGATCTTTTTGCTCTTGAATTCGAAGCTTGCTCAGCCCTAAGAATGCCAACTTGAAGTATTTCACCGTTTGTTTCCTTTTTCTTTTGGAGATTCCATTGAGGTTTGTTCGCTCACGTAGATGTAGTGGTATACTTCCTTAAACTCGTTTCGTCTTCAGCTTCAATTTATTTTCGTGCTGCGAAAAATATTATCCATCTGGGAACTTGCATTGTTACCGCATTTCCCTCCTACCCGCACTTCACGGGTGTACAGTATTTGCTCGTCAACATAATCTGACCTTTGCGGAACAAGCGGTACTGCATTATGGGGAGTCCGAAATAATAACGTATATTTCGTTTTCTCTTCTCCTGCTAGGCACTTTAATCCATCAAAAGAACCAGGATTCGGCGTACAAACTTATTCATATGCAACACCACGGAAGATTACATTTCATTACCGATGAGTTGCATTCCTCGATCTATGTATATAAATAGATATATATATGTGTGTGTGTGTGTGTGTGTGTACATAAATCTATATCCATATTTGTATCTATGGATATATAAATGTGTGTGTGTATACGTTTTCATTATTCAATATTAATGTTTGTGTGTGTGTGGGTGTCTCCCTCTCTCTATATATGTATTTATATATATTGGCAAATACATGAAGTTCGAACATAAAGAATGTAATACATATTGGGTTTCATAGATCTTCATATATTTATATATATATATATATATATATATATATATATATATATTGGTAAATAGATAAATAGATAGATATGAGTGTGAGTGTGAGTGTGTGTACTTGTGCGTGTATGTATATATATTTTCACATTTTGTATTGATGTTTAAGCATATAGATGTGTGTACGTGTGTATGTACTCGCATACAAATATATATATATATATATATATATATATATATATATATATATATCACTCTTAGAAAATATCTTTATGCTAACATATACATGTGTTTGTATATGTGTCCGTCTGTGAACACACACACACACATACACACACACACACATATATATATATATATATATATATATATATATATATATATATATATATATATATATATATATATAATGTTAGGATGCACAACTACCGTGTGCAAATGTATTAATGTATTGGACAGATCTCATACCGAAAGCGTGCCTTTTTTGAATGGTTCATTATAGATTATAAATTCTGTTCCGCTTGAAAAAATCTTATGAGAAAAATGTTTTTTAGAATTAAACAGAATGTACAATATGCAATGAACCAAAAAAATATCAACTCTCTCTCTCCATGTATATATATATATATGTGTGTGTGTGGGTGTGTGTGTGTGTATATGTGTGTATGTGTGTGTGTGAGTGTGTGTGACGTGCATATTGTGCATGCAAGTCATAGTTTGAACAGCCAATAGTTTGTTTCATAAAATCAACTAAAATAATGTATAAGAGATTTAAGATAATAAAACGTTAGCACCCTTTGCTTGCATCGGCCTTATATTAAAGCATTCATAATTATTATCCATGAAGGAAGCTGGGGCGAATTCACCAGACATTGATGCAAACAACTACAAGGAATTACTCACAACAAAACGAATTCAACTCAATTCTATAATTTTAATCTCTAACATGGATATAAATAGTAAAATCAAAAGAAAAACATTCATACTTTTTTCATACGTGCTTTCAAAAGATATTAAACTTTTGAATGTTGTAAAGAGACAATATATTAATTTCATATAATAGTAACTTCCCCCCAAATAAGTCATGTACAAAGTTTCTATGTATCCTCACTTCCTCCATAAACTGTATTATTTAGAAACCTCAAATTAGAACCACAAATCCAGTTGTAGGTCATGGTCCAATCCATCACTGAGTCATTTCAAAGAATCACGACAATCTTTCAAGATCTTCAACCAGGATTAAGGTTTTCAAGTCCTAGCCCTTTTACTGGAAGTGGCATTTAGTACCATTTTTCAAAAAAAGGCGTTGGTATGAGGCGGTGGACTGAACCGTTGCCCAACCAACAGGGAAGGGCACTATATTATCGGGCCACGGTGATTGGTGAATGAGTGGGTAACATCTCAATATCTGTTCTATTTTGGTGAGTCGGTGTTCAGAGTGAAGGAGCATTCATCTCGTTTGTGAAGGAAATGAGCATCATATATAATAAAAATAAAACTCCCCGATCCTCTTGAACATATTTTTACACACACACACACACACACACACACACACACATATATATATATATACATATATATATATATATATGTATATATGTATATAACTTGGAGGTAATGGCTTTTTGCGCTGTGCCATAGACAAGGTTTTTATCGGAACGCTGTATCTTTGGATAACGGGAGAATTTCATACACATGCACTCATGAACAAAGAAAGAACACACACATGATGTAGCATCCGTGTGTGCATACACACACACATACATATGTATCTCGTGTAATAATGAACAAAGTCATTTTTTTGGTTCACTGGTCATAAAAATTATTCTTCTAATGAGGGGAGGCTGGAATATTGCTCTAAAAAATATTCCTTACCCTCCCTTCCAAAGTATGCACTCTTCCCAGTAATTTGTACTAAAATCTCAATCAAAATGTACCCGTGAACTTTTCAGGATATTTGCCATACAGTAATGATTACTAATTAGACCATGGTGGATATTGTTAGTAGTTCGATCTCCAAATATGAATTTAGATTATCAACGAGTTAGTCTTAGTCACAACTGTGAGTGGCGTTTCTGTTAAAATAAACGATCATTTCGATATTGATTTAACTGATATTCCTATCTTAATAAGGCTGAAAGGCGAAACATATTACTTACATATTCAACTATTTTCCCAATTGTCAACTCAGTGCATATTGTCAAATGTATCGTATTCACATACTCATATATATATATATATATATATATATATATATATATATATATATATATATATATATATATATATATATATATATATATATATATATATATATATATATAGTTCCAAAGCATCTATACAGTAAAATGATTTTTTAAAAATTGCAGTATTTCTATATATGTTTACCTAAAATTTTCCAATAATGCTCAATATGTTATCTTTTACTTGTATTGTAATCTGAGTAAAACACTTTAGACAAAGGAGTATCATATAATATTTGAAAGGTATATAATCATAATTTACTCCAACCGTCACGTTTCAAATCCAAGTGAAAGTAATTTCCTACAGTATAAAAATTATACGCAGGCCTAATTACGCTGACTATATGATGAGCTGAAAGAAAGGCTCAAATTTCCTCATTTAATCAACATACATATATACATATATAATATGTACATGTGCTTATATCTATACATACATATATATGTGCATGCATGTACATTGTATGTATGTATGCATACGTAGATTGATGTGTACTAGTATAAGTCTGTGTTGGTGTGTGCTTATTTGTGCATGGTTGTATGCGTATTTCTGAGCATGCGAGTATGTCTATGTATGTGCGTGTATCAGCTGAAGAATTCACTTAAACGTGTGCCCCTTTTTACCTCCCCCCCTTCCATCAATTGCTACTTCTGCTGTTGCAGGTGCCTCTTTCCGATTTTGCAAGAATCCAGGCCATCGCTAATCGATCTGATCTCATTTTCCCGTCGATTCTTGTCGCTTTCATCGCTATAAATTGATTTCCAATCGATTTCTACCTTTTCTTTATTTCTTTTCACACTCAGCAATATTTTCTCTTTTCACTGCACTTTTGGCGAGAAAATGATCGCTTCTCTTGAAAATTAAGAACTGTTAAACAAAACTGTCATCGTAAGTTTCTTCAGTTTTTAAGTCATTCTGCCTGGCTGCCGATATTTGTATGTGTCACATGCACAGGCTGTACCAGAGACTGGAAATTCAATCATTTACCCCTTATTATGTCCAGAAAGGTTTTTATATCTTACATTAAGATATGTTTTATTTGCACAGAGAGGGATCAATTTACAATGTAAGTTTATTCTAAATTTGTCTTTGAATTCATGTCCTGTAGCACCCATGCTTATCTTTTGCAAATTGAGACTTTTCAGTAATCTAACAGGAAGCGATAGACACCAGTTCATCCAGTGATCATCCCCTTTTCTAACTTTTTTATTGATCATCCCAAATGCAGCATACTGCCAAGAGATGTTAGTCAAGTACCTCTCTTAAGTGACTATTCAAATATATTTATAGATGCGTTTGATGCATTTCTGTAAGAAACTTTTTGGTCGGTCGTTTGGCCCTTAATATGTCAAATATCAATTTTCTCGGACGTATGATGATGGATGCCAATCCAACATCAATCAATGGAACTTGGTCAAGACTTTCGGGTTAAGCTTCTTTATTTTACTTCCTTTCCCCTCCTCTTCATGCTACTACTACTACTACTACTACTACTACTACTTCTACTACTACTACTACCATGAACGGTTGACAAGTTGTTGAACTTATGGTTCTTGTACAATCATATTTTTTCCGATTCCTTCCTCCGATTATTCATCTTAAAATAATAAATTATTACTATGTAAATAACTTAGAAACAATTCCATTTTATCGTTTTTGCTCCACTGTTTGTAGACATTTGTTTTTAAGATTATTCTCAAAATTCTTGAAATCAAGAAAACTGAAAGCAATTTAAACACTTCAAATTCTCACAAATTCATAGAAACGTGTGTCCAGAATATTGTTTTCTTCTTTTCATTGATGGACCCATTTGATATACAAGTTACGACTGTTAAGGTCATTTTCGACATCCTGATTGTTGAACCAACGATATTCAGTGAGCATTTTAAGATCTGGGCAAACTCTCACAAATCTATCATCCATTCAAAAATATTTTCTATGAATTTCCTTTTTTTTTTTTTTTCCTTTCTGTTATTTTTCTTCGTAAATATTTTGATACTCCTTTTACTTTTCCCTTTCTTTTCGTTTATCTCTTTTTTCTTTCTGTCTCTCTTTCGTTCTTTCTTTTTTATTCTTTTCTTTTTTTCTTTAGTTCTTTCGTTCTTTCTTACTTCCTTTCTCTTTTTCTTTGTATCTTTTCTATAATCCTACTGTTTCTTATGTCTTCTTTTTTGTTTTCCTCTCCGTTCTTTCTCACTTCCTTTCATACTCTCTTCCTCAATGATTCCCTCCTTGTAAATCTTAAATCTTTCTCTCATTCCCCGTTCTTTCTTCTTCGTTTTCTTCCTTGATAATGTCCTCACAACGTTCTCTCTTTCTATCTTTTTCTTTCATTGTTACTTTCCTAATAATCCCTTTTCTTTTTACTTTTTTAGAAATGACCCTATCTCTCTCTCTCTTTTTACTTCTTTTCATTTCTCTTCTTCTAAATAACGCCCTCTCTTCATATCCTTCTTTGTTGTTTTTCTAAAAAAACAACTCTTTTTCTCATTCTTCCTCCCGTCTTTCTCTCTTCGGTAATTTCCTCTCAAGCTTCCCTCCCTCTATCTTTTTTTCCATTGTTACTTCCCAGATAACCCTTTTTCTCTTTCCATTTCTTTTTACTCTCTCACAAAATTATCCGGTCTTTCTTACTTTGGTAATTTCTGTCTAATGAAGGATATGTCTTGATTGCAAACAGAGAAAAAAAATGGTTAGGCGAACCATTCCCCCATTAGGACCTTACATCCACTGTCAACCTCAAATGAACCTCATTACATCTCATAGTAAATATCTTTTTTAACTTTCCGGTAAAAACCATAGCTGTTATTGATGAAGTATGTATACTTTTTGAGAAGACCCCTAATTAATAAATAAAACAAGTCGGTTACAGGTTTAATTCCAGGAGCAGCAGCACCACCATTTTCTTTAATTGTTTATTCTATTTAATCTGTATAGGCCAAATGATACTTTCAAAGTGTGGTAACCGTAGCTCAATTCAAATTTGAATTTCAAGGTAATACAAGGCATTCATAATTATTCCTGTTAGATTATATATCCCCTACTTACACAGCCATAAAAATAACGATCTAAAGCTATGTATTGAATCCAATATCATAATGGAGGTGATGTTTAATCAATACTGCTTTGGAGCCGTGTGAATATAACTATTATTTTTTTTGGATATTCCATTCAGTTACCTCGTAAATAACTGCATTGAGGGATATTTGAAAATGATAGACTAGAGTAACAGAATCTTTTGAATTTTCAAAAATATGTTTCGTCTTTAAAGCTGTAAAGCTATGTATATACATACATATATACATGTACATATATATATATATATATATATATGTATATATATATACACACACACACACATATATATATATATATATATATATACATACATATATATATATATACATAGATACTTATAGCCTCATAAACGGTGTCACAGAGTTAAGCACGCATAGAAGATTCACTTTGTAACCTTCTGCCTACATCACCTGCATAGTCTTCTCTTCACGTTTTCAGTTCATTTGCGGCTAGAAAACCCTAGATTAATTGAAGTTTAATTCTGCCTACTATACCAAAGCAATCGTTTACTAATCTATTTATTGGCCATTGCTCAACTTCAGTGATCTTACGAGAACGTACATCCAAGGTGATTCGGTCGTAATTTCTAGCTTTGGGGAGGGGTCCCACAATCTAAGTCCGAATGTTCAGTGCTTAATATATAGGCATTCAGTACCATAATTAATGTCTTTGGTATCACTCATCGATAGATTGAACAATGGCCTACTAAACCGGAAGCGAGCGCCATACAACTGGGCTATAGTGATCGGTCCCATATGTGAAAACAAAACGGTTAATGCCGGGTATGTATTGTTGCACTGTTGAACAATAATCGTCCATCACCATCAAAGTAGTCTTGAATTATAGATTGCTATAAATAAACGCAAGGTGTGTTCACATGAGCGCCTTCAAATCATTCCTATCATACGCATGCGTGAATTGTACATCCGGTTGGTGTTGGTTTTGCAACTTGTTTCTCTTTATATATTTCTACCTCCCGGTATCACAGACAGATATCTCCATGATTTGTTTATTTCTTTTTTTTTTTTTTTTTTTTCATGTTTCCCCGATTGTAACGTTTCGTCTTTGTTATTATTTGCAGGCCAAGGAACTGTCAGAGAAACAACGCGCCGGTAAGTTTTAATCAATTTTTTTCTATGGTTTTTCATTCTTATCTATTTGAATATCAAGTTTGTTTGACATGAAGTGATGTTTTTTTTATTCATATTGAAGATGATTCTAAAAATGAAATACGAACAAAAGTATTGTAGAAAGTTTCTTGGGCGCTTATCAGCGAAGGAGTTAGACGGATTTCCAAGTACGAATTCAAATATCTGCACCTCGCATAAAAGAAACACCGTTACCAACATGCATACTAGAACAAGTTATCTAAAGAATACTCTGAAATTAATCAAAACAAACTTTTATCAAGAATTATATTTAAAAAAATACTAGCACCAGATTAGGCATTAGGGTCCAAAAATGACCATAAAGACTCCCATCACTTTTTTGAACAAAAAACCATTCCTAATGGTCCTTAGTTTTTCAAGGTTGTTGCCTCAAAAACGTGGACAGGAGTGCCAGAAGATACAATCATCCACACAATCACACACAGGTGAGCAAAAAGTAAAAAATCCGTTGTCCCTTTGGGTGGTGAGTCAAGAAACCATTTGCAGTTCTTTAGTGATCAAATTAGGGCATACTGTTGCTGCTTATAACGTCAACAAAGTATTTCAGGATAACACTACTATAGTGTAAGTTTCTGAATGTTGTTTCAATACGCTTTGCTCTAAAATATGGAGACCAATAATAAACATCGAGAGACGTTCAATGATTTTCCTGATGAAGCCTTATCGACAACAGTGGCCAACGATCCACGAACATTGGTTCAAACACTTTCAAGTCTTTGAACGGCAATCCTTCCGTCATTTCAAGACGGTAGAAAAAATTTTTAGAATGGAAAAAAGTGTCCCATATGAACGGAATGAAAGGTTATTAAATTCCACTCTTCCCAGATGACTGTATATTATCTTAAAGAATCGGATATGGAGTCTTACAGCATCTTCCAGACATTCCTCTTATAGATTATTACCTCTTGAAATATTTCGAAATAGACATTGGAAGAAATTAGGTTCAAAAAGGGGGAAGGCATAATCTGTGCTCCACAAATCTGTGACCACTGAACCTAGAAAAATTTCATAGAGATGACGTAATATCATTAGTGGATCCTTGGCTAAGAGTCATTTCTTCAAATGAGCCATATTCTGATTAATACCACTGGTCAACGAAATTGATCTTTTTACTTCCTCCATTAGGATGGCAGTACAATTTTTCGGGCCAATATTCCACAAGCTATACAAATCTCGGGTCGATTTTCATTTTTATTGTATATGAGGCAATAAAGGCGTAGGGTGAGCCAGAAGTAATCAGTATACAAAATAAATACATCTCCGTGTAAGATTTACAGAGAGCTGAAAACGTTGAGTGTTCGACCTTCTATTGGGCTCTATAAAGGCTCTATGCTAGAATGCTACTTTCATCTCATCATGAAAAAGTGAACATAATTACATTTTCGAAATCGGCACCAAAGAATACGTAAAGTACATCCCAACATATGCCTAATAGAATACTGTTATTGACCAGTGTTTTTTATCGTCTTTTTTTTGTTCGTATAATATCATCCTATATTTCACAATTTAAAATGACATATCATATGTAACAACATAATATTTTCAATTCATGGTAATTAACACTATTTATTGTTTTATCATCAAGTCATTAATAATAAACATTAGGATTATAATTGCAATTATTCCCGACATGGTACCGAGTACTTGAGATTTACTTATACAAAATGGCAGAATCAAACACGTTTTTCTAACTGTATACACCATCCGGGACGACACAGGGGTCCAAGTTTGCAAGTTAATCTAAAATAGGTGTCCTCAGTCTTTTTGCTCTTCGGAATGGTTTATTATTGAAAATATTATTGCAGACAGAGAGCTGAAATTTTAAACTCCTAATCTTCACGATGTTTTGAAAAAAGTTATATCATTTCTTCAAAACCCTTTGAATATTTTCAAAAAGAGGCTTCGGTTCAGAATGTACGTTTATGCTAAAACTTATTCTATTCCTTGGTTTGTGACCACTTGTTTTCTGGGAAGTCAGACTCTCTCTTTATGATCATTGATAAAACAAACGGCGAAAAAAGTAAGTGAGACATAGACCCCCACTTTTTCGAACATTTTTAATTGATCAGCCCCAACACAGCATCATGCAAAAAGACATTTGCTTTGCTACTGTTTCTTTTAAATGGCTTTTTGTTTTTTTCTCTCTTTGCGATATACAATGAATTTTTTGACGGTAAAATAAGCACGAGTTATTGGTAATTTTTTTTGTGAAAACAGCAGACAATGAACAAACTGTTCAGTTATCACTGTGATAAATGCTATTGTTATTATATAATACCTGTTACTGTACGTGTTGTTGGACAGGTGGAAAGTGTCCGTCGTTGGACATATTCCCCCTGCAATGTTAGCTGGACCTCTCTATCATTAGCATTGCGTTGTCAATACTTAACTGATCTTGTCTTTGTTTGTTTGTATTTTCTGTCTTTTGCCTTTTTCTCCCCTCAGTCTTTTTCACTTCTTTCGATCTTCCTTCCATTCTTTTTCCACTTTCATTGCTCCCTCCCTTCACTAATTACCTTTTCTTTCCTGTTCTATTTTTCTCCTTTTCTTCTTTCTTATCTGCTCTTTGTCTTTTTTTTATCCCCCTCCCCTTAATTTTTTTTTCTTTCTTAATGTTTCTTTATCTTTCTCCCTTTTGTTTCCTTCCCCCCTAATTCTTTCTTCCCTCCTTTACTCTTTCGGACTTTTTTTGTTCTTATTCCCTTTTGTCCTGCCTCCCCTATTCCTTCCTTTGTTTGTTTGTTTCTTTCTTTCTTTCTTTTATTTCTCCTTTGAACTAATTCATCCATTCCTCCCAATACCAACCAGCATCTCCTCTTCCTTCTAACTTCTAATATCATCATTTTATGTCATTTCTACCAACCATTTCCCGCTCTTTTCCTGCAAAAACGCCAACATCTTGACCGCCCATCTTGCTTCTGGTTGCATTTATGAATCAAGATTTCAGCCAAGTAGAAAAAGGCGACATCCAATTGAACATCGTTGTAAGTAAATCCCTGCCAAAAACTGATTCAGCCTTCAAAGAGCAATACAAGTTCTGGCCAAATCCTGCGACCATTTCTGGCAAATGAATATTTAAAACCGATAAAATTATTTCCTTTTATGACATTTGTGATGTGGGTCCGCTTACATGAAGTGCCTTGTGTTAATCTCCACCACACTGAAAACATTATTGCTCTTACAGATTGCCGTATTTTGGTTCATTAAATAAGTAAAAAATAAAAAAGATGAAGGCTTTCTGCAAATCAGCTTTTATTTTTTTTTCTCGAGATAATAAGCTGAAATGAAGGTTAGAGGTTATGGTGAAAGAGTCAATTAGTTCAAATAACTTTTCTTACTATTTAAAAAAAAAGGAGAAACCGACAACCCAAACCGTCACAAGAGTGTCAAAACTGATCAACATTGGCATAGAATGCACATTGTTTAAAGTCAGAAGTATACTGTGCTTAGTCATTGGATTATCCGATAATATCAAATAAGATCACAAGATGTAATGTCAATTTTCTAATACATAGGAAGAAAACATGGTTTTGTATCGTAGTTAGTTTGTTATGACATGCATCGATTGTCCATTCTCTATAAAACATTAATACGACCAATATTAAATCATGGAGCAGCCATATGGAGTTCATATCGAACCAGTAGATGTGTACAAAATATAAAACAAGTACAAATGACAAACGAAAAAGGGAATCTCACTTTTGACGTAAGGAAAGCTTAGGAAATCTAATCTCATGTCACTTGAAAACAGAAGAAGAAATCTCCTGAAACTTTTAAGATGATGAAAAAACGTACAATGTAGACAAATAAAAACAGTTTAAATTCAGGAAAAGCCAAACTAAAGATCACAATCTTCACATCTACACGGATGTATACAAAGCATAACATTATGGAAAAAAAACACATCTTCAGCCAGAGCTGAAACGGAGACTTAAATCAATAACTGGAAGAAATTAAAAAAAAAGGTTGAACCATTCAAGACCTTCATTGGCAAAACGTTCAGATATGAAGTGAGAATACATGATTCATTGTAATTCTCGAAACCCCAACGCCAGCCCAACTCGTCTGGTTGAGCTGATCGATAAGTCCGGCGCTATAAGGAGGGAATAACATTTTTTATGCACAAAATATTTTTCCAACATAATCTCCTTCTTTATCGCTTCATTCAATTAAATGCTCCTCCGTGAATCGCATAGATCAAACATCATACGGTGAAAATCACGCATCGAAATTCAGCTAGAAATGACGGACTTATTGATCACCCCTCGTAGTCTCACAGACCATTGCTGATGTGATTGACTTTAACAGCTCTGAATGCCAATTTTTTCTATGGTAACCTACATTTCAGTCAAGCTGATTCTAAAGAAAACTATTGGTCAGTACAGAAGACACAACACATGAATTACATCTTACTAAAACATGGTGTGTCTGTTATAAAAAAAAAGAAATACACATATCTGAGCCCGCACCTTACAACAATTCCTATAATCTATCACCCTATTTTACAGCGAATAAAACGCAAGGCTATATGAAAAGCACCTCAGTTTTTCAGGATTATTCTTGAAAAAATAAGAATAAACCCTTTTCTCCCTGTCCTACATTGCTGTCTACACTATTGGGTTATTTGATTTTGCTTCTATCAATTCAAATCTATGCTAAACCCCAGTGTAGTTCTGGCTGTTAAGATCATTTGCATTGTTCAGTGATGTCGTTAAACCACTGATAAAAAGTTCGCCTTCTGAGACTAAACATAGTGCGTCATATATGCCATGCGATACGCTACATGATCGTTAACAAATCCCAATTTCTCCCTTATCGATTTTGCCTTCGATCTGGAATGATTTGTATTTTCATTCAGAATGTGAAATCCTCCTATTCTTATGCCATTCCAGATTTTCATTTAAAGTATTCGCTATTTTTGTCTCGAGAAAATTCTCTAGGCGACACTGGAAATAATTGTAATCTCATAAGAGTATTCAGCAACATATTAGCGTTTATTTTCTCCTTTTTCTTCCAATTATACGGTTAAATACTTATTCCTTTCAGCTTTCTTTTTTTCTCGTTTAGGGGGTCTCTTTTTCTCTTTTTCTTCCTCTCATTCATCAATGCTTCATTTTCATTCTTTTTCTCTTTCTTTCATTCCCTTTTAAATCTGTCTTTGCTTATTTCTTTCTTTCTTGACTTCTTGATTTCTTTATTTCTATTTCACTTCGCTGTCTCGTTTTCATTCCTTATCCGTCTGTCTGTCTTTTGTCAAACTACTATCAAGTTTTAACTTCATTTTTCTCAGTAACAACAATGACAGATGACAGATGACATTGACCAAAGCATATTTTCCCACTGCTTGCCTTAAATACTTCCTCGCCTATATATATAATAAAACTTACAAATCAGATAAAAACTATCTTTTATGACTCACAATCGATAGGTTCACCTGACTGTAAAATTCTGAGTTTGCTGTACTTTTGAAACTAGTCCTTATTTTAGATTTCTGAAAATTTCCCTCAAAGCTGATCAATATATTGGCCATAAGCTTTTTGATAACAAAATGAACTGACAAATCCTCCGTATAAATAATTGTAGGTGTCACACGATCCGTCCGTTTGGTTTTCACGCTATAGAAGTAACCAAAAACTGGAGACACCCCAACCAAATTGGACATGCATAGCCTTTGAATTTAAGAGAAAGTTCCAAAATAAAGCGAGGTTCTCGAGGGGGATATTTGCAATGTAATTATCATTCTAAAATTTTCCTTTCGTTTATGTCCAATATACATGTACATATCTTATTTTGGATGTTTATAGATAATTTTCAGGAATCAAAAGTGAAGAGAAACTTTTTTTTACAAACCTGAAATCCTTAGTTCAATTTTTGCTCTATGAATATTAAGCCCCTGCGCAAATGGGTACTTCAGCAGGTAGTCATTTGGACGTTTGTGAGAGTTTCGTTTCCTGTAAAACAGAGGGAAACGGAGAGAGGAAGGGTGCTCCGTATATACCCTGAGATAGAATTGATTATCCCTTTCTCTGTATGTTTGCTGAAAATACTAAAGCGGTCGGTAAAATAACTGCTAATGCTCAGGGATGGAAAAATCAGACATTTCTCGGCTATATCCAGCCGGTTAATTTCCTATTTAGATAGAAATCTGCAATATCAAATAGCTAGCTGATCTTATTTTGATTTTATAACTGAAAATATGTACATTTAAATTATCCAATTTTAGGCATTCTTACAATCCTAATCAAATCGAGTAAAATCTTCCAAGGAGAACATTTTTCCATAGTTTCGATTATTTCCTTTTTGTTTATGATCAAAGCATCGAATTTCAACCAGAACTTTTGCTTTAAGGAACATTTTCGAAGTCAGATACTAACATTTTTGTTAACCAAGTCACTACAAATATTTCATATTTGATTTAAGTTGTTGTGCAATTCTCATCAATAATTGATAAATTCTTCTGAGTTATTTTATTTGATAATTGGGCTTTAAACATTTTTTTCAGCTATAAAATCGGCTGAAAATCGTAGAGGTTTGGCCAATGAGAGCCATTTTTTAAGCAGTTTCAGCAGAAACATTGAATTTGAGTTAACAATACTGCCATTACTTTTACTCCGTTTTTTTTTCTCTCTAATTTTTCTTCCATTCAGACTTGTCTCCATAAGGAGTTGGACACAATAAGAAACGAAAACTAAAGTCGTATTTATAGGAATAGATTGAATCTGCGCATATCTAAGAAAATCATGGGGATATTTACTGAAACAGATTCTAACTTTCTATCTATCCAGCAAATTATATTTGTTTCTGGTGGACAATAATGAAAAAGGTAGTATTTACATCAAATTCATTCTAGTAACATATTGCATGACACTATTTACTCGAAAAAACGACAATATTCCTCATTGTCCGTTCTTAAAAAATACAGATAGCTGGATAGGTAGGTAGAAAGAATTTGTTTGTGTAAATCTTCACGTGATTTTCGAAGTATTTGTTTTCTCTTTTGAATTATTCAATGATTCTTTTATCATCCAAATCGAATCGGATTCCTAGTGCGTTTCAGAAATGAGCATTGTTTGTGATTTTCGAAACAGACCATAAATATTTGTGTGGCGGTTAAATCCTTTTGAATTGACTCTATTTTCGACACGTTCTCTCCATCATGCCTTTTGTGAACACACTTCTCTGTTTGTGCTATGATGAGCCACAGAATATCGACAGGAGGTGGAATAAGGAATGAAGCTCCTTGAATAAACCGAACAGACACACTCGTCCACATGCACAGAATTTCATTTAACTTTTTTATCAGATCTCATAACTTCTTTTCAAGGAGAAAATTGATAAAATACACCCATGAATTAAATATTAAAAGATTTGCTGGTATATTAGTGTATATATATGTAAACAGCATAGCGAAATGGGGCATCGCAGCAGAATTAAACGCATTTGGGTGATTTGTAATTTTTTTATTAAATATTAGTAGTTTTTAATTTTTTTAAAATTTACAACGTAATATAGTGCTGAACTAGCCCCTTATTGAGTTCAGCAGCTTTGACGTGGTAAGAAGACGTTTTTATGTCAAAAGGAAACATTGAATATGATCATATTTTTTTTAATTGGTTAATCAGGATCACTTTTTTGAAAAAAGGGTATTTTTTTCCTTGAGCAATAAAAGTTACTTTACCTGGAGTCGTATGTTTTTCATGCTTTTGGGGGGGAGTTCGGGTTTAAAGTTTTGAAAAACATTTTCCTTTTTAGTTGTCAAGAGTGAATTGGAGTTTGTTTTTTTCCTGCTTTGTGAATCAAATTTGAGAGGCAACGTTTTCTCTTTTACGATTCAAAAGTGAAAGAAACTTTCCTTTTCTTCTACGGATCAAAATTGTAGGGAAATTTTCCTTTTCTAGGGTTTGTAAGGACTTACTTTTTCCTTTCTTTTTAGCAAATCAGTTAAGAAAAAGAATGCTTTCCCATATCACAGGGTCTTATAATGTAAAAAAAAAACAGATTTCTTACAAAAATAAAAGTGATGTACATATTTTGAACTCATGGAAATTCCATGGGTAATTACAACTAATATTATCCATTATTTCATGCATCTGTTCCTCTCTCACATTTTGCCTGCGTCACTTCATTCTATCCTCTATCCTTTCGAATCTTCGTTGCTTTTCCAGGTTTTCATGAAAATTGATGATGATAAGAACATGGATTTGTTACATATTCATAATAATCATGCTCCTTCAATAAGAAACCGACCTCACTTTCCATCTCACCTTATCCTCTCATCGAACTATTCCACCTTCTTCTCTGCCCTCTCTTTTCATACACTCACATTAAACTACCTGTGTTTTCCCTTGTGTTATTACTGAAATAGTAATATACGAACACAAGTAAACAAGGCAGAGAAATATCAGAGATTAGACTTTTGAAGACTATTTGTTTATTCTAGTATAAAGTCAAATGGCGGAAAAATTTGGTTTGCAAGGTCGTATTGTAAGAATTTTCTAAGTGCCAAGGGCCTGCCTCAAAAAATTAATACCGTAGTGTTTTGTTTTAGCTACAGAGTAAACTTTGATTATTCATAATTCAAATTTCATGGGCAGGCCATGTTGCGAGAATGGAAGACAACCATAACGACGGACGTTAAAAGAATGATGATGATGATGATGATGATGATGATGATGATGATGATGATGATGATGATGATGATGATGATGATGATGATGATGATGATGATGATGATGATGATGATGATGATGATGATGATGATGATGATGATGATGATGATGAATACGGCATTCTGCCCCTAAACTACAAGACATGTTCTATTGGATGATTAACTGGAGAATTTCTGTTTATGCTAATTTCAAATTTTTGACGCACATCATCGTTGATGGGTGTGCACAGATCTAATCCTGTCAAATCTGTTCAATAATATATGAATAATTTGGTGTCTAGGGTCTGTTTTATGGAATTTTCTCTCGGACTTCCTACTGATTTTATTATATTCAATGGATTTTATAACATGTTCTACTACATAAACCCATTTTCACAAAACGTTAGGGATATGGATCCGAGAAGAAAAATTCAAAAAAATGTAAGTGAAAATTGTATTCTTATAAATTCATTGATATAGGATAGAAATCAATATTTAATTACGCTAATATAGCAATCATTTGAAACTTTCCTTATCTCTCTAAAATAGATGTTTCTTTAGGGACACCTTGCATCATAAGGCGCCTTTCACAAAACCGTTCTTGCGTGTTGGTTGTCAGTGATATGAGTCTGAGGAGAGGATGTATGAATTAACAAAAAAAGATTATAAAAATCTAATGGGCTGTTATGAATATTTGATACTGGATAGAAATTGATATTCAATTATGCTGATATAACAATTATTCAAACTTCCCCTATTTCTCCCTGATAGATGGTTACTCTGGGGACGCTCTGTGCAGTGACTGGCATCTGCTCATACAAATGAATAAAAGCAGATGATTTTTTTTTCACAACTCCCCGCCATTTTACTGTAAATCTTGTATCGTCACTTAATAATAGATGTTTGTTTTCTCTAACAACATATCTTTTAAAGCTGTCATATTTTTTGTTGCCATTTAACTAAATGCTCCATATGTTTTATTTGCCTATTAGATGTCTTCTAGATGAGAAAGGAAACTAGAAAATAAAGTGAAAAAATACTTTCTAGTATGTGCTAGTGGGAAATTTATTTTAGTGTCGCTTCAGGCAACTTTCATGATTTTTTAAAAGACGTCGTCACCTCTCGAAAAAAGACTCGGTCCAACAGTTCGTCGGTCGGTAAGTATGTCCCAATATTGTTTATCAGCTGTTTCGAGTGAGATTTACTCGACAGTCGGTAGAAAGGTACCTCTTGATAAGATGCTTCTTACTTACAAAAACCCTCTATGTGTGATCTGGCAATATCAACATTTAAACTTTTGGCTTTAAAATCGATTCAAATCAATTTTTCCAGCTATTTCAAGAAGAATTTATATGAATATCATTGACGGGTATCCCTTGATATGAGGCCACTTACTTATAAAAATCTTTCACCCATGATCACGTAAGCTGGCACTAATAGCTTTTTGTTTCAAAACCGATTTCGGCTGTTTTGAGTCAGATTTTCTTGAAAAATTTATAAAAAGGTGTTTTTTTTCTGATAAAATGCTTCAGATCAAATAAATCGCCCCCTCATGGTCACACAATCTGGCAATAATGGCTGTTAAAATTCGTGATCTAAAATCTGTTTCCCCTGTTGTTTTGAGTCAGATTTCTTTGAAACTTGATAGAAAGGTGTCCCCCGGATAAGATTATTCTTACCTGCCATTATCTCCTCGTAAACGTCTCGTGATCTTGCAATATTGACATTTGAACTTTAAAGTGGTAGCCTCATTGAACTTTTGGTTCTTGTTCCCAGATACTACAGTGATTTACATTCCTACTGTAGGTATAACGTTATCAAAGCAGTAGTTATTTACTAGTAAGAGTAGTAGTGCAACTAATAATAAAAGTGAAATGACCAGTGGTTTATTACTTTTCCGTATGGTGTGAGGAACAGCATCAACTTTTTTTCCTTCATCTTTATTCTCTCCACGATTACCGACGCCATTCTTATGCTTTTTTATACCGTCTTTTTATGGGGACTTTCAATGCAGTAAAAGAGCGCATCTGACATGAGCTGTCAGGATTACTCAATGCAGTATAGTTGGCCGGCCACAGCCTAAGAACTCGGGGAATCTTAACGCATATTTTTTCCCTTATTGACCTCTTAAGATTTTTTTTCTCAGCCTGTGTGAATAATTCATCTCTGTTGAGAAAAATAATCACATATGCCCTTGAAAAGTGAACCAATGCAAGCTGAAGTGTTTGAGGTGTGGTCTGATTGTCTGCTGGTGTTGGGTAATGTGGATTTGGACATTGAGCAAATGGGGTAGTCCGGGTACTAAGAGAAATGATCGAAGGTAAAAGCAGGGAAAAGGAAGTTGAATAATGCTTGGTTTTTTATCCGTCTTATTAAGTATGTTCAATCAATCAGATCATGAAAATGAAAGTGTCAGTCCAAATGATTGAGCCATCGATCACTTCTTGGGTAGTATCATTACAATACCCCTATTGATGGAACACAGAATGATGCTCACTTATATTCTGCCATTTTTTTCCTCTTTTTTCAGCAGCTTATATATATATATATATATATATACATATATATATATATATATATATATATATATATATATATATATATAAGGGCATATATATATATATATATATATATATATATATATATATATATATATATATATATATATATATATATACCCCTATATATATATATATATATATGCATGTATATATATATATATATATGTATATATATGTCCTCATATATATATATATATGTATATATAAGGGCATATATATATATGTATGTATGTATATATATATATATATGCATGTATATATATATATGTATATATATATATATATATGTATGTATATATATACATGCATGTATATATATGTATATATATATATTCTGAATGTTATTTAATGTAAATTTTATACAAAAAATATGAATTTGATGATAATTATATACATTGAAGTATATAAAAAAACAATACATTCCAAACAACGGCTTTATTTAACATAGTAAATAATAACAACACAAAAGGAATACTCCAATCGTTCCACATGATAGTAACACATGTGTTTGTCGTTTTCTTTTTGGTACTTACAACATTACCAAATGTCATCAATAAATTTCATCGACATTCTGTAGAAGAGTGCACTATTGGCTAAAGAAGATTTGACTCGATTTGAGGTCAGAAGCAATGAATTTTCAAAGTTATCTCCCCTTTATAGTTGTCATGTGTCTTCAATCAATACTCCAGGAACACTTTCAATGAGTTTCAATGAAACTTCGCGGAGGGTTAGCCCATGGATTAAGGAAGAATCATTTAGATTTGATGGAAAATCCAGAAATCTTCACGGTTACCTCCTCTACATCATAAATATGTTTTTCCCGCTTGTTATTTGGAAATTCAGATTTTTTTGTGATTACTGCTCAACAAAAGGTTTGATTCATTGACCACCCCAAGCAGGGCATGCTGCAAAAGTACATTTGTTGCCTGACAGTTTCTACTGTGTAACCAGCCAGACCCCTCTCTTTCTCTGTTCTGTAAAAGTAATGGATAATTCATTGCCCGAAATGGAAAATGAAAATGGCATCAAAATATTGTACATAAGCCGTTATCCCAAAACATGGATGCTGACTGTACGAACTTAGATACAATCACAAACGGCCTAAGAAAAAAATGTGAACACATACTTACTACTCATCATACGCATATAAACACGCCCACATCATCACACATGCACATACACACACATACACCTACACCCGAAAATGCAAACATGCACACACATGCATAACCAATTGCACTTATACGCGTTCGCACAGATATACACGCACACACCTGCGTGTTCACTCAAACATTAATCACTGAACATTAAACTGATAAGATTAGTATGAACATCCAATCACTGTGACAAAGAATGGTTCTTATCAATGAGAGACGCAAATTCTTTGCAGCTTGACAGGTTATAGAGTATAAGCAAGGGCTGTTTTGTTAGCTTTTCGCCTTTATTCTGGACTTCGCACATTACAATTGATCTTCAATGAATCGTAGTATTGCATAAAAGTTTGAGTTCATGCGCTCCAAACCACTCGTTAGCCATACCTATAGATGTTGAAAATTATTGTTTTTATTTAGACGCGGAAGTCTAAATATTATAAGGCATATTACTCATTTTCCACTTCGGCTTTCAGTGTTTAGAACATGATTTTTGAATTTAAATGTTCTAGTTCATGAAGGTGCCACCATGTACTAACAGCCTACAATAACAGTTTGGGCTGGCGAGTCTATCAATTATTAAATATATTTAGAACACCGGTCCCAATGCTGAAAAAGAATCCTATCTAATCTATTGTTTTTGTTTTTGTTTTCATAAAATCGCTATATTACTGGATTTTCATTTGCATTTAATTTAACTATATTGATGCACTATGTGTATTAATTGATTTATTCATTCATACGTCTTCCATCATGCTAAAGGATGCAGCTCTGCATTGTTATCTGTTAGATATGGCATGATGATGTTGTGAAAATATGATCTTTTTTTTCTGATGACATTGTAAAAACGCTGAATTTAAACAATAATAATGAAAAAGAAAGAGATAAAAACAACAACAAATTAAAAACCAGATTGAAGTTAACAGGACGCTCTACCAAAAGCTTACTACGATGTAAATTTCGATTGAGTACGTGTAAAGAATACCAAATAGTCACTTACGGAGCTGGAACATGGAACCTAAACAAGAGACAGACCTGCAAACTGAGAAGCATGCAGTGTGCGCATGAAAGAATCATGCTCAACCTCACATGGAGAGATCACGAGACAGCACAATATATCATAAATAAAATAGGGGTCAGAGACATCATAGAATCCATTAGAAAACTCAAATGGCAATGGGCTGGTCATGTTGCGAGAATGAAAGACAACCGATGAACATCACGAGTCACAATATAGATCCCCAGAGAACACATACGAAACTGAGGCCAACAAAAAACAAGATAGAGAGATGGACAAGACGGATTCAGAAAATGCTGGCTCTGAAACGCCCATGATAGAGAAATTTGGCAGATCCCTGGGAAAGTTAAAAGATTGATGATGATGATGATGATATTTTCCCGATTTTTCGATTCATTTTTTTATTTGATGGAGTCCGTCCATACGATCACTATAGATGGAAAACTCTTGAAAGGCCAGCCATAGGTTGAGAAAATATTAGAATTTCGGGGTGGATCAAGAAATCTTTTCATGAACGAGTAAGCGTACAGAATGCAGGTATGCACTCCATCAATGTTCGCTTGTTCGCGATGAGTCACTGACTTTCCCAGATAACGTGTATCCTCGTTCCGTTGCGCGAGATTAAAAAGATTTTAGCATGCCTGCAGCACCTGCTTTGCCAAATATGAACGTCGAAAAACTGAGAAGGAATAAAAGAATCTGTCAAATGGGATTCGTTTCTATTCATTCATCTCAGTTTGAGGAAATTGAGGAACAGGTCTCGTTGGGCAGGATCGAAAGGAAATGCACGGAATAATAGAAAAGCTATAAGAAAAAAGAGATTCGTAATCTTTGGTTTTATGAATTTTCTTTCACTTTTTCTCTCTCTGTCTTTCTCTCTGTGTCTATATATATATATATATATATATATATATATATATATATATATATATATATATCAATGTGTTTCCGTCAATCTATCTCATTCTGTTTGTATATGTATATATATAGATATAGATATATATAATTATCAAGTGCATTTTATTATATTGAAACTCCAAATTTTAAAAGACCACTCGTTATTACACCGTGAATGTATCATTTGACTTACACATAGCGCACACAAACGCACACACACACACCCACACACACACACACACACACACACACACACACACATATATATATATATATATATATTGTGTCATCCACAGACAGCTATCTCAATGTATTATATCTCTTCAGTGTGGCTATAGACTTTATCCCATCCAGTAACGCGAGGCAGAATTTAAACCCTTACATCGGACCCGGAGGCCGATATCCTACCTCTGGACTACGGAACTTGGTGGTCAGTAAGGCTGAATTTAAGCGATATATTCATTTTTACGCAGAAACTCCCCATCCACCAGATTGCTCTATTCCTATAGAAGAGCATTGCATCAGCTTACAATGGATGAGTTGCCTCACTTAAAGAGTGCTAAACCCTGAATAGTTTATATATATACATAACGGTTACTATCTATGTATTTATCTCAGTCTGTTCATATCTGTATATATCCGTATCTATCTCAGTCTTATTATATATATATATATATATATACATATATATATATATATATATATATATATATATATATATACATATATATATATATATATATATTCATTTATTCATATATTTATATCGATCTGTTCATATCTATCTCAACTGTTCATACATATCTATCTAACTATCCATTTATATCAGTCTGTTCATGTATATCTATCTATCTCTCTATATCAACCCGTTCATACTTATATATCTATATCAATACATCCATATCTATCTAATTGAATCCGTGAAATTGAATGTATGTACCTAAATCTGTAAAATTCTATCCACCAATTCATGATTCAAAGTATGTATCTAAGACTAATCTATGTGACTATGTACTCATTTACTGGTTAAAGCATTATCTTGCCACAATAACGATTTTAGCTCAACTTCTAAAATCACTCACATAAACGCACATGAATACACACAGAAACATACATATTGACAAACGTGTATACTGAAGCGCATGCACACGAGCATACACATCCATGTATTTATCAATATCTCTTTTTTTCGAAAATCCTCGAACAAAACATTTTTTATGATTGATTTTTTAAAAACATGCACTTTTTTCTTTCTATATTCTATTGTAAGGGTAAAAACTGGAAACTAGATAGTGATAATGAAACTAATAAATTCTGAGAAATCATTTTGTCACGATTTCCCACGAAAATCGAATACGTGAAACAGATTTGTTGTTGTAAGCAATAGTATGACAATTATACCTGCTCGATTTCATTTAAACAAATATCAAATATCATACCTATAAAACCAGCAACTCAAAGCATATGTATTCCTGAAAGCTTAACAGATTTAACCATCAAGCATTAAACAAAAATTATTTCAAAATATTTGTGAATCACTTCAGTCACTTATCCCCCTATATATGCCAGTGCAATTTATGTAATTTTCTTCAGTGTTCTCTGTTTTTTTTTAATATCCTTCATTATTATGGTACAAAGCTGGGATCATCAGTTGTTTACCATGTAACTGTTATATATCATCATCAGCATTCGGCATAAACTATCCCCCATGATTGGTCAGACTTCTCTACCATGGGTGTCACGGAGTCAGTATTTTCTAAATTTGTCTGGCTCATTAACCCCTCTCACTTTTTATCAGTCACGGTTACGAGTATGATCTCTGGGGATCCATTTTGCGAGTTACAATGTTCAGCAGTTTTCTGATATTCTTATCACAGGTCCAGCCCATCGTCATTTGAGTTGTCTAATGGTATTTTTGGTGTCGGACTTCTATCTTTTCTCTAATGTACTGTGCTGTCTTATAATCTCTTTATGTAATGTTGAATATGATTCTTTCATGTGCACATTTTATGGTTTTTAGCTTGAGGGTTAATTTTTTGGTTAGGTTCCATGTGTCTTTTCCATAGGGGGTGCATTGGTTGTATTTCAGGGGAATAATGGGAATTTATTTTTCTTTGAAGTTGAGCTTTTTCTACCGTAAAATTGCTAGCCTAGAGTAGTTATTAGTTCATTTCTTTTATCTTTTTCGGCTATTTCATGGAGGTTCATTGTCCTACGTAGATGTAGTGGTTTACTTTCTCCAGAAAGATTTAGATCGTAGTATCTTTGCCTTCAACATGTTTGCTGTACATAAAATTCGTTCATGTGAAGGCCAACCTTCTAGCTTACTTCATTTATTTCCTCTAGCATTATCTGGTAATCGTGAAGGTTGTTAGCAAAGAGGACGATGCCGTCTACTAATCAAAGGTTACTTTAGAATTCGTTGTCTATTCTGATTCCTTTGTGTTCCCAGACAAGGATTCAGAAGATTATCTCAGTGCAGGCTGAGAAGAGTTTGTGTGAGCTGGGATGTCTTTGTCCAACTCTTTTTTTCTAGTTGAAAAAGCTCAGATTCTTTATGCACTCTGATGAATGGACTGCTGTGTCAGTAGATATGTTGCAGCACCTGCCGTGTACATTTATTATCATTACATCTACTGCGTCAATGACTCTGCAAAAGTCGAAAGCCTTTTTGAAGTCAATAAATGCTACAGTGTATGGCATTCTATGTTCTGCTGCTTTCTTTTTTAGATAGTTTAAGCAAACTGTTAAGGCAGTTATTATAAGTCTTCTCATTGTTGGTGACTGTTTAGCTCAATTGTAAGAGCAATGCAATGCTGAAGGAGTTACCTTATCGGTCTCAGAATCGATCCTTGCAACTTCTCTATTTTCTTTGATTGTTTTTTTTCTTTCAATTTACGCTTTCCAGGCTAAATGATATATTCACCGTGTAATAACGTGAGATCAGTTCAAATGACGTTTCAGAATAAAACACACAGACGCTCGTGTATATATATATATATATATATATATATATATATATATATACACACACACATATATATATATATATATATATACATATATATATATACATATATATATATATATATATATATATATATATATATATATATATATATATAAAGAAATAACTACGTCAAATACATTTTTATAAGCTACTAATCTATCATTAGGCCTAAATTTAATATTCCCTTTGATCTATCAAAATCTTCCTGTTAATCTTTATCAAATTGAACTACAGTTCTTGCTGCATCTAGTTTCAGGGATCATATTCTGTTTGATAACATCTGGGACTACGATTGTTATTATTGCAACCTGTGAATTTAGTAACCTCATCGATGTTTGATGCTGAGCCAATTTATCTCGAATCTTTGCTCAAGTGTTCGCTCTGAGGGTTTCGTTGGCTCTTCCTATCCACTTTAGAGCGCTTGATACAATGATGAATGATTGCCGGGCAATACCCTGCACTAATCGATCCAATCAGCTGGAGAAATAGTAGAGAAAAGGGTCAATTGATAAAATTGGAGAGCAAAAAGACATGGACACAGGTTCAAACCTGGCATTATGTTCCTGATTCTAAATAGAATCATAGCTTTGAAGGATATTGTCTGAAAGTATGTGATAAATCATTACACGATTCGATGTGTTGTGTTATATATTTATCAACTATACTTGAAGAACAGAGAAGAATCAAACCCAGTATCTCGGTCAACTGGATTGTCTTCCTTCGAGATGAACTGTTTCCAAAGGTTAATCTCAGGGAGGATATCATGGACTAATCCAGCAAAGATGAAATCACAAATTTCACTTGCTTTGTCTTTCTTTGTTAGCAAAACGTATGTATGATTCACAAGTTGTTTCTACGAATATCCTCATTCTTGTTATTTTATTACATTCTTCCGACTATTTCATGCTTCAGCCTTCTGCATTATGTAAAAACAATAGTTAAATCATTATCACAATTCAGTGAGATGTTTTTAAGGAGATTCTCATGTTTGTTGTTTCTGTCATCATGTATCGTCCTATGCAATATTGGACCTTCCAAATTGTTTTAAATCCTGATTTCAGTTAATCTGCCACCATTTATTGTGATTATTCAAGAAATAAATTCATTCTTGCTTGCTCATTTTATTACTAAGTCTCTGATAGTATCTCCGACTCTCAGTATTATCTGAAATCCTGAAAAATTCATAACATCATACGACAAGTTATTCCAATTAAGATTCTTATCTGTGATGTTTTTATCACTGTTCTCTCGCCGATATTCACTTCGTCCATCTCCATCGTCTGAAATTTCAAACTAAATCATTATCATAATTCAACAAATCTTTCCAGAGATCATTTTCATTCTTATTGTTTGATTACCTCCGGCTGATGTCTTTTTCGAGCTTCCATATTGTCTGATATCCTGTGATAAATCTTTGACACAATTTCACGAGTTTTTCCCTCCTATATTCTCATCGTTTGACGCCAAGCATTATTTTGTTTCCTTCCAATGTTTGATATCCTTACATGTCATTATAATCATTCTACTAAATTATCCAACTAATATTTTTGTCTGGCTCAGTTTTATCACCTCTTTACAACCGATGCATTTTTTAGCCTTCATTCCGTAAAAGGATAATTAAGCTTTCATTCAATCTTGCCTATGTCAGTACAAAACACAGCTGTTTGAAAAAAAGTTGATCTTGTGCCTAGTCAGAGGTTAAGCTAAGATCTTCCTTGTTAATCCCAAATTGGTGACTATTTAATGATATCCATCTTTTGAGTGTAAAACGACTCCTATTAGACGATTTTTCATACGGATTACGTCTGAAAAAATATCCCTTATTTAAGGTCTAAAGAGTAATTTTAGGTTGGTGCGTCCTTAAATAGGTCAACGGGTTAGTATGAAATGTGGAAGCTTAGTGCAATAAATACAAGTAGCATTTTTGTGGCTTGTAGGATCATTTCATTCATGTCGTTGAATGGGTAAGAAAAAGAAATATATGAACGAGAAATCAATTTTCTTTGTCAGGATTTGACCTGCTGTCTCCAACCCTTTGAGTTGTATTTACTCAGTTGCTTGGAATGCAGGAAAAGATAGTGATTCTCTCCGTTTCACCTTTTTGTATGTCTTTCCCTCTCGCTTTGGCGGAAGTGACGTCAATCATGACATGTCTGTCATTGATTACAGTTGGAGAAATGGAACGCAAGTACATAGTTCTTCATTTCCCTTGCACAAAAGACGAGTACTGGTTTATCAGAAATTAAAATTTATTGAAAAACTGCTATATTTTTAATTATTTTGAAAGTACATTTGAATGCATATAAAATTTTGTATCACACGACCTTTGCTCTTCCTTCAGATGTTGCATTTCTTGTTTTTCTCACTTTGAAACATGTACTCTGAATTATTTAGGGGTGCTAACTTTTGTCTTGTTGGTTTCCTATCTACAACGAATCAGTTTCAGCGTACGAATATATGCAAGGATTATCATTTGAAGGAGTATACACAAGCTATTTGAGGCATCAAGTGGATTTTTTAACTCGTTAAAATGATTATGGATCACAGGAGTACCATATTACTGGGAAACAAGCCGTTGCTCTGCTCACAATATGCGTACGGATGGGAATCAAAATTACTGAAGTACTTGTTTAAAAAAAAAGATATGATTTTTACATACATGTAATAAGTTTTGTGGTTTATTTTTCTGATCTGTTTCTCCATTTTTTCCAGAAATCAAGGATGCCTTCGACATGTTCGACATCGATGGTGATGGTCAAATTACCAGTAAGGAGCTCCGATCAGTGATGAAGTCACTTGGTCAGACTCCGTCTGATGCCGAACTTGAAGAGATGATCCGAGAAGTTGACACCGATGGTAAGTTATGGATTTGTCTCCTCATTCTATACCCTGCTCTGATCAGTGTGGCTAAGGGGTAGAGTGTTTGCCTCTCGTTCAGTTGGTCATTGGTTTTAATCCATGGCCGAGTCACTCCAAAGACTTTAAAAAATAGCATTCAATGCTACTCTGCAAAGCAATTGGCATAAAGTGTAGGATTGAGAGGGCGTAGAGAATGATGGGTCAAAGATACGCCTGTGGAATAGGGGGGCTTAAACGACATAGTGCAAGATTCACAAAAACCTCCAATGTGTAACGGGACCAGGGATCAAAGATCTGACTCTCACACAATGCCTTATTACTCCAATAATCATTCAATGATAACCCTATACTGACTGTAAAACTTGCTTTGATTGCATTGAGAATCAAGAAGACAGATATCGCCATGGTCAGGAATTAATACTAAATGATCACAGGATAGTGATATTATATGTATAATGTGGATACACTACTGAAAATTTTGCTGAAGGAATATATTCTCTCACATAAATGAATGGCGATTGCTTCTTGGTTTTCCGCCATTTTATGTTACGGAAGGCTTTTATAGGAATGGTCTTCTTTCAGATAGCGGGAAACCTTTATATCTGTTTATTTCTCCAAGGGAATTAACTCGTAATAAATTGGTACTAGGACTTATCAAAAATCTCTGAAAAGTAAATAGAAATCAATTTTTTTAGATGTATCCACACATCTCTGTTACACGCTTTCTGTTGGTTCTGTTACTGTAAACATCAGAAAGATGAAGGACACGAATATGATATCATCAAAAGAACAACTTATCTGATTAATCAGTGACCTATCAAGTGTTTGCCTTTTTCATAATGTTACCAAGTATCGTTTATTAATTCCAGCTGAAACCGTCTTTACTGGCTATTAACGGCTGAACATTTCAATTTCCGGCTAATCTATATCTAAAAATGTCATATATTCATTTCAAAGCCTATTTATAAAAATCTTTAAAGACCATGCACCAAGAAACCGGAGTGAATTATTGATAGAGAAATAAACGCTTTCTTTAATAATCTAAACTTGATAATTATCATTTCTCTAATTACCAGAGCTTCGGCTCAACCACTCTAATTTTTCGCTTCCTCCTTCTGTTACTACTACCACAATTAGTAATGTTACAACTACTTCGTTTAGCATTCCTTTAAAATCGAAAATCTCAGAAATAGATGTAAGGATGGTAGACTTCTTGTTCTTTTTTTGGCTAAGATGATCATAGATTCAATTCTGTGCGGTACACTGATGTACTGCAGGGCATTCTAACGATTTGATCTTCACTTGGATTAAATTCGTCAGCCACACTCTTTCGTTCCAATCTGCTTGAACCCAGTGGTGATACATAGTTAGGAAAGCAGGACACAGAGTGGGAGACAGCAGATGACCAGGGTTCACTGAGTGTCGCACCATGCTCTTTGTGCCCGATGATGCATCGATAAAATTGGTGGGAGGCATAGTTGTAGGAATCTGGGTGATGCAATGTCCCTCAAATTTTTGCAAAACAGTGTAATGTTTCGGGTAAAACAGTGAAATTTCGGGCAAAATAGGATATATTTTCGGGGGAAAATTTCTGGCTAATCAAAGTCTTTGTATCGTTCAATCTAATATTTCCAATATGTGTTTGAGAGGTACAACACTTCCTGGTTTTGAAAAAAAAACTGATTGACTGTACGGCTAAAGAGCTCAGCCCACCCTGCTACCTATTAATATTTGCTGGATTTGAGCAAATCGAACGCACATTGCTTTAAACAGTGTTTGAAATCAGTTCGCAGATATCATACTCTGTACTTATAACCGTTTGGCCACTGACGCCTCCAAAAATGGAGAAATGATTGATAGTTAACAATATTCCATAGAGTCCCTGTCCAAACTTGCCTTTTTTTCACTGGTCTGTTGCTCTTTCCAATGTTCCCTTTGAACAAGGAATAATCCACTGTCGATTGAACAGCGTCAAACATAGACGTAAAGCTAGAAATAACACAAACTGAGGATGTTTTGTGCAGTGATAAATCAAAGCTTTGATTGAATCTCCAATTGATTATTCTTTTTCTGACCCCCATCCAAATGACTGCATAATTCCAAAGAGTTGTAATTCTAGCTTACTTGTATATCGATTAACAAAGAGAAAAATAAAAACAAAACCAGTTGAATAGTTAATTTTAAATACTTTCTCTCCCCCTTTGTCCCCCATCCAAGGCTCTTCCTAAATATACATATATATATATATATATATATATATATATATATATATATATATATATGGTAAGGAATTAAGTCGAAGAAGTTTTTCTATGTAATTAGTATTCTTGAATATGATATCATGAGTTGGTTTGCATGCAGTCTGAAATTACAACTGACGCAACAGATTGAATATTAACATGGGTTAACACTCGATAAGAGAGGCACAAACAGCAAGTCACGTCTGTTGTTCTACCTACTGATCCTTCATTGCAAAACATTTTTTGGGTAACCTTTGTAAGCCCTGTTCCAAAAGATTGAACGATGTGTAGTATAAAATACCATCCATTTATGATGCATTACGATAATACTCTATGAAAAATACATACAGTAAGAAATAAGCAATATGATGATGTCATAGCTGGAAAGAGGATGGTGTGTGGTAAACGTTTATTGAGTGCCATTTTAATATATGTTTTGTTTTTAAAATCCCCGAAATGACTACAACTTAGGATCGCAGAAAATCTACAAATAGTAAGATTAAAACAAAGTCTTTTTGAGACATAAAAAACACTGAAAAATATACATAAATGACAGATAAAAACAGAATGACACAATAATTTCGAGGAAAAGGTTTTTGAATATCTATTGTTTGAAGCTGTGGAGCTTCTTAATATATATATATATATATATATATATATATATATATATATATATATATATATATATATATATATTGAAAATCCTTTAAAACCTTTGTTCATGACCCCTCCAAATTTTTGATGTATGGAACTACTTTACATACAGTGGTTTATTCGTAATTTTAAATACTTGGTGTTTGTTGTTCACGGGTTATGATATCACCAGACGTTGTAAGTCAAAATAAACGAGCATTTCAGTATTGTTTAATTTGAGGAAATATATACACACACACACACACATATATATATATATATATATATATATATATATATATATATATATATATATATATATATATATATATATATATATATATATATATATATATATATAGCCATGTTTCCGTCTGTATGGTGTGGATCATACATCTTCAATATTTTGTATGAATAAGAAAAGAGCATAGAGATAGTTTTAAAGCAATAAAAATTACTTTTGCTCACTCTTAATTCGATTATTCTGATCCTGTCCTCCTCAAAATCTCTGTCCGGATAGCTGTATCATTCCATAGAATTGTCATTTAACTTACTTTTAAGAAAATAAATAAAAGCAGAAGCAACTGAACAGTTGATTTGAAAGACAGATATTGATCAGAAATCCGGTTCCAACTTTGTGTCTCAAAAACAAGAATTCCATGTAAACGTAAATAAAACAATTGAAAGAAGAGCAGTTGTCTGTTGTACCATCTGTCTTATGGGTAGGACATGAAGTTAAATAAAAACTCCCCAAAAGACTGATTGATAAAATAATAAATGCACTCTTTAATCAGGTATAAGATTTTACTCTCATTCTAAGCTTATTGAACAAACATCTGAATTGGAAGCCACTGTGCACATACATATCTATTCACTGTAACTCTAAATTGAAAGTAAGAAAAAAAAAACATCTGAACGATTGATATATGCAGGACGATAAATTTCCTTTAGTATTAACCAAAGGTATATATATATATATATATATATATATATATATATATATATATATATATATATTTGTATATATATATGTATGGGTGTGTGTGTGTGTGTGCATATGTAAACATCAAGAAATGAATGTATATGATACGACGGACTGTTTATAAATTGCGTTATATCTTATAGAAATTTCTTGAAAGAAACAAATAGACCAAGAATAAACGAGATGAAAATTTAGAATGAGAACACTTATTTGAGCCTTTGCATTACCGACAGCTGTTCATCTAAATGATAAGAGAAAACCTACTTGGAAGTGGCAACTCTATCGGTCGCAGGTTTGGTTCCTGCAACAGCCAAATTTTCTTTAAACGTTTTTCCAATTTACCTTCTTTGAGCAAAGTGATACATCGACAGTGATATTATTTGAAACTATATGAAATAAACTCCTGTGGAGGAGTCATTCGGCATGGGCAGCGTTAGCAATATTAAGGAATAAAGAAAATTGGCCTGTAGCTCGGATGAGATCTGCAACCGATAGAAGGTCGCCTCGACCTAGAGTTGTCACATCATTGAGGTAAACAGCACGTTGGTAAATCAGAGGCCCAAATAACTGCTTCACGTTCAAATCTTTTTTTGTTCATTCACTGTCCATATCTGCACTATTGTTTCTCAACGCAGATGATTGATTGATCAATAATATAATTGCTTCGTCGAGGAACAAGAGAAAAATAGTTCATCGATTTGTAAGTATTTTAAAGACTACTTTTCATGAGTTGAGTCAAAAGATAATATGGTACTGATTGCAGAAGTTTCTACGTTGCATTTTTTCGTGTTGTAGGATCCTTGAACAAAGCAATGGACGTTGGTTTATATATATATATATATATATATATATATATATATATATATATATATTTATATTGTTTCTATAAAATCTCTAGGGATCTTGCATTTTGTTTTTTTAATAAAATCCCTATATTAACCATTGAAATAGTCATTAAATCATGATGACGATAATTCTTGATGTAATGATTTACATCCTCAGTGGATATGCAAATACTGTGGCATTGTGTCAAACGGATCAAAACTCTGTGAAAATCAATACTATTCTGTTACGTATTGAGAGTGCTGGTAGATCATTACAATACTGATTTCGTAACTAGGGGTTCAATGAAATACAAAAAGTTTCCTAGTAATTCACAATAACCCGAGTTTTACAATATTATTGATATAGAGATAAGCATGGCAAGAAGAATGATGAGATACATCCAACATGACGGTAAATTTGATATTGGAACAGGAAAGTTTGATAACTGGATTGAATTTATTTCTGTGACAATTTCTCAGAAACTGCTTGCTCTTCTTGTCAAACGTCAAAAGTGACAATGATATAGTTTTTCGAATAACGAGGTTTAGAGAGGTGGGAGATGATATGAGGTTATTGTTTTTTTGGCAAAAAAGTATATGTCTTCGAGTCAAAATTGAAATAATACGTGCATGAACGAAATTGAGAAGGGTTTTGGGTGTACATGTGGTTTAGTCTAATGATTGTTATTGTTATGTGTGTACGTGGCTTGTGTAAGCGTGTGCTGCTCTATGTGTGTTGTTGGAGGGGAGAGGTGTCTACATTGTTATATCCCATGAATCGAGTTAGGGGTAATTCAAACTTTTTCAAGAGTGTTGGTAGTGTATTATTCGCTTATTAGGATTTTTTAAAAATCTGCTTGTTTTATATCTGTTTCTTTTTTCAACTAACCTTGTCAGCATTGGTATCCCATGGAGTGAATATGTGTGTGAGTGATTTTTTTCCTGTTTTCATTTATCTGTTTGAGAGGGGAAATCTGACTGCGCTGGTATTTCGTAGTGTGGATATGTATAAGTAATTCAAAATTCTGGAAAAGCGCAGAAAGTGAATTTTCAATCAATTTTTTTATATTTCAATTTAAATTTTGGTAAAGTTAATGTCTATGTATTCATTTTGTCCTAAATCTATTTAAGATGAGACTATGTCTGCATTGGTAGTTTGTGGTGTGTGTATCTATTGGGAATTCAAAATTTCAGAGTAATGCACGTAGTGTATATTTGTACTGACCAGTGAGAGTGAAGTGATTATGTTCATATTGTACTGTGAATATACGTAAGGTTGATCCAAGATCTTTGTCGTTAGTGTAACTTTTATTCAAATTTTTGAGATGTGTCTTTTGTAATCATATTTTTCACTTTTAAACAAACTTGTTGGAAAGGAAAAAGTGTCTAGGGATGTGTGGGTATGTCAGATATATATTTTGGAGTATTCTGGAAATGTAACGAAAGTAAATTCAATCCATATATATATATATATATATATATATATGTATATATATATATATATACATATATATATATACATATATATACACATACATACATATATATATATATATATATATATATATATATATATATATATATGTATATATATATATATATGTATGAAGATAGATGAAGTGATGTACCCTAAGTAGAGTGCTCTTTTCGAAGAAAATGAGCTTGATATTTTCTCATGAATTGCCCTATTATCATCATTATATAAATGGAAACTGTCAACAGGGTTGTTTCACGATCGAACTATCTTGGGATGAGCTTTCCAAATTTGCCAAATACAAACATCTTTTAAGTTTTCTATGTGAATTTTGGAGAAATATGTTAGAATGATCCACTAAGGACTGTGCATTTGATTGAATTTCGACAAACCACAGAATATACATATATATATCTATCTATCTATCTATCTATCTATCTATCTCCCTCTCTCTCTCTCTCTCTCTCTCTCTCTATATATATATATATATATATATATATATATGTGCATATGTGTGTGTGTGTGTGTGTGTGTGTGTGTGTGTGTGTGTGTGTGTGTGTGTTTGTGTGTGTGGTTCAAAAACAGTAGTAGCTTATGTGTAACAAAATCAGTTGTTCTGTTCTGAACTCTGGGTAGAGAAAGATCCTCCTTTGGCGTGTTTTCAGGTTTGTTTTTAGAGCTTTTGCTTTCTTCCTTTCCCGTATTGCAAAAACTATGATTGAATTATGCGGTTTTACACTGGTTTTTCCCTTGCTGTTTCACGAAGATAAATAGTTGCTCTGTTTATAGGATTGCATCCAGCTCAATACTATCAGTGAGTACATCTAATGCACAAGACCCTGTTGTATTTGCTACTGGATGATGCCAAAAACAATTGTATACTGCGTAAGTGTAAGTGGGGCCCTCAGAAATTCCATGACGGATTGCTACACTCCGTAAAGTTGAGAAAGCTGCATATGTGTGTATGTATCTCGTAAGTATAGGAAGCAAAATCATCGGTAAGATGAGCTGGAATTTAACACGAGCAATTTGGAAAAAAATTATACCTAGGGTTTAGACGACATCCTTAGGCTTCCTTGAAATGATACTAAGGTGACTTTTCTTTCTATCTTGTCCTCGTCTATTCAATCCAAAGTACATCAAACGAGAATCCAAAAGCAACTGTATGGGCATTGCAGAAGTCTGACTGAATAAATTACAGACAATGTGACATGGACTTGGCTATGCAGAGGACACTTTTAAAGAGGAACTGGTTCGCTCATAGTAAGTGATCAAGAAAAGGTGCATATATTAAGACAAAATAGTAATCGTACATTATGCAGAGGCGAAGATGAAACAATCAATGATATGTAATATGTAAGAATTGTGACTGTGCCGGGAGGTTGATCCACTAGTGACTGTGCAATTGACTGAATTTTAACAGACCCATTTTATCATCAGAAGTTAAAATCCGTCTTGAAGAGACTTGGAACTTTGAGATTTAAACAGGTCAACCAATCTCTGCCAGAAGTCCAGCTTTATTTAAATTGGAAAAGAAAAAAAACGTGGGCGTTATAGCCTTAACCGGACCCCGGGTGAAGCAGTAATAATGTTAGGAATTGATAAGTATGCAAACTTTGACAGAAAACAGTGAATATCATAGCAAATGATAGTGGCAGTAGAAATGATAATTATCTTGGCCCTGTGAAAAGTGCCCCCCACCAAAAAAAAAACGAAAACTAGCAAATGCGTTGGAGGAACTTGGAATCAAAGGAAGAGCCAAGATCAACCAGACAATAGCACAACTGAGATCAGATAGAATACTGAGAGAAGTCCTGGTGTATTGGGAGGACTTCTATTATTTCATCTCCTGTAAAAACCACCATTAACTAATTTTGTGAAAACTCAAGAGTATAAAAAAATTGAATAGTGACGCTTGCTATCACTTGATCTCTCGAACTTTCACCCAATACCATTTGAATTGAAATGTATATGTAAAGAAGAAAAAATTGGCCAATCATACCTTAAATGTCACTAGAGAGAGTGTATGAACTCAAAGATCCCTATAATATAAGCAGATCGTATTAGATGGAAAAACTGTTGTCTTTTTTCCTCAGGGGGCATTTTATTAATATCTTTTTCTTCAGCATGACAGAAACCAAATAAATGAATAAATAACGCACCTTCTAAAACTTTGTTTATTACATCGTTTTTCAAATTTTTCGTTTCTATGGGGAATATTTCTTCAACGTCGAATTTTATCATCAGACCTTACTGCAACAGAAAGATCCATTTGTAGATTAGATTGTTTAAGCTTTGGAGCAGCATCCAGAGTTATTTCCTCATTGTTCTGAAATATTTTCATTTTTTTTATTTCTGCATCTTTGTGCAGTTCCCAAATGCGATCTTCGTCCATGTCGTTGAATTTCTCTCCTAATCCGCCCTGGAAGAACGAGATTACGTTCGTTACTTTGGTGTCAAGATCTCGCTCTTTTCCTGACATCTCCAACGCAGCATGAACAACTCGAAAACGAGGCTAAGCCGGACCGAACATAAAAATCTATCACAGGCCACGAAAACCTAAAAATGGCTGTGTTCATCATATTAAAGGGTGACCAAAACTAGAGTTTTATAAAAGGATTGTGTCTATCACCGGAAAAGAACATTGAAATATAGTATTTTGTTTCTTTGCTTGATTTTGAATATTCTTCTCTTTTTTTGCATATTCTCCTCTAACACTCCTATCTTCCCTTTTCAAATGTATACTAGTAAAACATCCGTTTCTTCACTGACAGTATACAAATAGGTGAAAATCTAAAGCGCTGCAGTATCCAGGAAATACTCATTGAAGTTGCTTGAAGCGACAACCTATTGCACTTAATCAAACGTTCCGTTCATAGATACTCGAAAACGAATCCAATTCCACCTCATTTCACTCCCTCAATATGCCATTTTTCTCGACAGCGAAAAGCAGCCGTTTTCCGTTTGCTACTATTTCTGTTTCACACTCTACTGTCTTCATGAAATTTTAATACTTGTCTCTCCCTTACAATCCATATGTACCCAGTTTAGCACTTCTAAAGTTACTTCCCGGAAAGATGTCCTGACGAACTACATTCCTTAGTATTTCCATTTCACTCAAAATTCCTTAAAGTCAAACATCAACGATCAAGGCACTTCCAAACTTTTCAGATATATTAAGGACTGACAACAAATTTGATGCAGATAGACCCTTCACAAGAACTACTGGATGTTTTCCCGATGAGTCCAATCTCGATTCTTTTAAATCTTTTAAATTCACACTGAACAAGTCTCACCCAATTTTAAGTTTTTCTCGTCTTCATTTTGGACATGTCATGTCTTAGTTTTTCCAACTTAACAATTTCAACACCAATAACCTATTCAAATATCTTGTTTACTGATTCCTTTATGGCAAGAATAACCCACGTTCTCCCTAACTCTTTGATGTGAAGTGTTCAAAATGCATAGTTTCTGGTGACCAGAGGTAAACAAAAAACCCTCTTCGTGGTTTTCATGTTTCATTTCCATTCTCAGAACCTCTCCTCTACCCCAGCCATCCTTACTGGCGGGGACATCCCTTGCTATAATATAGATATTTTTGATGTTATATAAAAAGTTGATTATTGTGATCAGTTTGCGACAGGGTCTCTCATATAACATAACTGGTTGATAACAGTAAAAAGATGATTTACAGTGGAAGCGACTTATTGTGCTTGGCGCAAATAATATTCTGGACGTATTGATTTCGATAACAACGACCATTTATTTACGATTATAATAAACGATTTCTTCTGCCTTGTTGATTTGGCAGTATTTCTCTCTTAACCTCAGTTGCTTTTTATTGAGAGTCTTATATTTTAATTCTACAGCCATTGATACACGGTGCAGTTTTGAAGAAAAAGATTACAAACTAGAATTGTCTGAGGAGCAACAGATACGAAATTAAAGAAAGAATGATTGAAAATGAACGATAATATCCATACCTCACATTAATGAATCACCATAGCATTCGCGTGTACCAGAACTAATTATCTGGAAAACAATTCAAAATATCATGAAAATTAACATTTTATCTAAAATTGTCTAAAAAATACTCGCACAAGATTTGGATATTGTTGGTTCAAAATGATTATAAAGATCCAAAAATGCGTGTCTTTTTTTTGTGGGACGTTTTTAGATAGTGCCTGCACTTGTACACATTTGTAGCCCCCCAAATCTGACCGAGAGTGCCCGGGGACGCACATACATACACACACACGCGCAAAGAGAGAAAAATACGTAGCCCATATTTCTGGTTGGCCAGGTTGGCCATTTTGGGGTCACATTGATTCGATTGACACTGCTTCATCAAAAAAAAAAAAAAAATTCTGCATACGATCAAATTTAATCCTACTCGTGTGTAAAAACAAAGACATATTGATTTTTGGAGATGTATGGAAATAGTTGTATGGTTACAATTGGATGACTCTTTCGGTCTTATCACTTTAGAAGTCTTCCAATGATTAATTAGATGAGTTTCACTTTATCCAGGAGATTATCCTCAATTCCTGATTCATAATACTTACTAAGGGTAGCTATAGTGCTGATCGTCCCTTTTTCTCTGTTCCAGAAACAAGCGTTCTTCTCCATTTTTATTCACATTCATCACTTTGCAAAATTTGGTTGGGAGTTGGTTGGGAGAGAGAAGGTGAAGGCTGAAAAATATAAAAGGAATTAAGATTGTACAGTAGTGAACATCTGTTGGTTTCTCGCCGTTTCCCAACATGATGAGCGGTAGAATATCAAAAGGCAAAAGGAGTGCATATCAAGCTGGAGAAATCAAGTTTCATTGACGCAAAAAGAAAGCGGAGAGGTAAAAGTATAATGATCGGAAAGCGTGATGATCGTACATATGAACAAGCAGAATAATACCATCAATACTATCGCTGTGTAATTATTTATTGTAACATCATTCATTCCCTCTCCCTCTCGTAATCTTGAATATAGTTATTAACATTGTTTGTTTTGGTATCATTCCTTTTGCATCTACAACTGTTCTAGCCACAGATTGGAGTTTGCCTTTTTTTTAATGACAAAGAAAAGAAGCTTTAAATGTAGCAACGTTTTTTCCCCTAGAATTCACTGCAAACTTTTTTTGATTATAAATATTTCCTCTCTGTCGCTTCTGGCTAAGCTGATTTCTCATCAAAAAGTCTGCGGAAAAGATGGGGAAAAAAAGCTTGAAAAGAAGCCAACTAATAAATAAAAGAAAACTTTAAAAAATATCCTGGAAGTAAAAATATCTCTTAATCAGATGAAAAAATATAACCTGTAACAACATATTATTACGCTGAAAATTGAATCTTATTTTTGTTCACGCGAGAAAACATGAAAGGCGTTTTTTGAATAACAAGAAGCAAATAATACCTTTTAATTAACGGAAAGAAAAATCTAAAATTAGAAAAGAAATGGCATATTTGGTAATTCAAATGAAGGAAGATGTGCCCCAGGTTAGATTCCTAATGTGTGTCTACAACTGCGCATGCGCATTAGTGCAAAAATGATATGGCTCTTGATAGTATTTTGCTGCATAGACTGTCTTGCAGAGCGAAGGGGTTATCCGGCAAGGTTATTAGGGAGATTGTTCGATCTTCAACCATTCTCACTTTGTTATTGAACAAGAAAACTACTCATAAAAAAGCAACAGGATTATTTACGTATGGATCAGCATCATGGTTAAGATCCAAGTATTAATGCTCTCTGCCTAGGATCAGAAACGCTTCTACCAAAGATCAGAGCATAGTTACCCGACCCAATGAACGGGGTAAGACACGTGTTGGGATTCGAAATCCAGGACACTCCCTTTTCATTTCACTCTCGATAAGATAGGGGATTGCGAGGTATTCTGACGCCTTTGTGACACTGGTAACGGGGGCCAGAACATTTCTATCCTCGTCAAAAACCTATGTCTTTAAGATCCCCCGTTAAACCAACCTTGTGCCACTATCAACACTTGCTTGGAGATGGTTAAATATCTTATTGGTAGCCGGGCTCTGGGCTTAGACGACAGTGTAGTTCTTGTTTCTTCCGTTGTGTTCTCATGTCAGGGAAGGCTGCTGCATGGGAAAGTGAGCATAGTACTCATGTCACATTGTTTTCTTTGTAACAACCGGACAAACGAGTGACCGAACGAAAAGTGTCGGGTAGAGATGTAGAAACTCACCTACGACATATCTTGAAAATGTATATTATGACAAGCGATTTGTCCGTCGGTAATTGTACGCTGAAAGGAGTGGGAGTAGTGGAGAAGTTCTGAGAAAAGAATAAGAACATGAAGACTGCGAAGATGTAGGGGGGACAAACATTCTAAATGCTCGAAAGAGAGTAGGGCGAGAAAATAAAAATAATAGCAATAGGAGAACGGCTTCACTCGGCTACCAAGAGAAGAAGATAGACTAGGAAATGAAATGATGTGGAATTGGACTCGTTTTCAAATGTATGAAAGCAGAAGTTGCCTCAAACGTGCTTGATCTTCTTTTTGTGCTTTCCATTCTACCCCAAAGCCGTTGACTAGGGATCAAGTCTGACATTTTTGTTGAATTTTTGTTTCTTTAGCAAGGGTATTTTGTGCAAGAAGCGGATGCTAGCATTACATCCAACTTTCCTCCCTTTTATATCATCCATGCTCGAGACCAGTGTTCCTCCTGATCTGCTCAACTTCATTTGGTCCTGTGCCTAAGGATGCTATAGCTAGTTACACTAAAATGATACTTGCAATGTACCCAGACTACGTTTCAATCAATGAAAGGTCTGATTCTGAGTATTTTCTGGATAAAATCAAATGCAATATTTAAATGTCCAATATTTCTTAGGGTAAACAATTACAGTATGATGAAGTCCGATCTTCAATCTGCTGCTTTGTAAGCAGTAGCTATCCGAACGTGCTTGAAAGGAAGTTTTGGAGTTGCTGCTTTAGATTTCCTCTTCCCATAGTAGCAGCCATCAAAGAGATAGGGAATGGCAAGTGATAAAGCGTTTTTGAGAGGAACAAAGACAGATTTTTAACGGTAGTAAAACTAAATTGAATTGAGGGACTATAGCCACCAGATGTGGCGTAAGGTTTTATTTGTGTTTTTCAGTGTTACTGACCACACTGTTTTATATAGAGACTTAAAAATTGGCAGCAGTACCCCATTAGACCCATCCCTTTTAAAGATATCTTTCTTTTAAGATTTTAGGGAAAAAAAGGTTTTCGACTTTATTGTGTTCATGTATAACATCTAGATTCTCTAAAATCCAGACGTTTCTTGATATTTTTTCAACTGTATGTTCAATATTTACCAGCGGAAAACGACGCCATGAATAGAATTTTTTCTGACCATATTTATCCTTCGATAGAGTTTTATTTTACATGATTTCAAACTTTTGTTGATCAGTTATTGACCGAGATCGCGAGTTTATAAACATTTACACTTTAATTGATAAAACCGTATACCAAAAAAAAATACGCTGCACAGAGAAATATTATTGTTGTGCACAAATTATAAAGTTTAAAAAGAAAGCAAAAAGTTCACTAGTCCATCATAGTCGAGCAAACAATTGATATAGCGTTCCTGCTTCATCATTTGATAGCAGAATATTGCGAAGATTTTTATGTCTATAAACTACTGCATACAATCTGTAAGTTGGACGTCAACCAAAAAATCCTAAATATAAAGGGAAATCAATACACTAAATAATCACTAAGTTTCCTTCCATATTCTTTGGACTAAAATCAATATTTGTACCAAAAGTCAGAGATATTTTCTGCACTCTTCCCGTCTTTATTACCTACAGACTTTTGGTCCAACGCTGGCCATGAAACATTACAAGGAGTTCGGCTTAGTATCGTATCGTTGGAGTCAGTATCGTAATACACAGCATCCAAAGAGAATGCTATTCCTTCGAGACTGCTAGGGGAAGAAAAAAAAAGACACTTTTGTTGATAAAAGTACGATTGAAAGGACGAAAAATCGACTCCAAAGTCGAAAAAAAATTTCCAGACCATTCACCACAGACCAACTGAATTTTATCTCATCAAAAAATAATACCAGAGTCCAGGCACTCCGCAGAAACTGCCGAACAATCTACGGCTTCTAGCAAGTCGTGTTCAATAATGGGATATTGAATTAGAAAAACTGAAAACGGGGTGATTGATTGATAAATTATTCCTTTCATCTTCTTTTTGTGGCAGGGATTAATTTAGCAGAAACTTACACAGTATTTTTGACGAATTAGAAAAAAAATCTAATCATTTTCTTCACATGAATAATAAATATTCAATTTTCTTGCCATCGAGATTTAATCATGCAACTCGTACACATGAAACATACTGATATTCACAAATACATACATAGCCAGGTAAACCAACTTGAAAACTGAAAGAAACGTATGTTGATAGTTTTTGTGATAGCTTTCCCTGGCGATATCTAATAATTGTCTACGGCACCTAACAAAAGCAATAAATATAGAATTCTGAATTTTGTTGGTCAACATTTGAGGGTCATTGTGACTCTAGCTACTCATAACAATACATCATCTTTCTATCGTATAGAACATACAATGCTTGAACATTCTTTTCATCGATGAACCTTGAAAGATATACACGTTGGCATTCCATTCGATAGATTTCATCCTTCGTAATAGTAATATCCAAATTTGACGATAGTACAAAGAATCTTTCAATGGTAGCACTGTTATAACGTTGTCTTCGGGTGATATTTTTCCCTTTCGTAGTGAGATCAAGATTTCTCAACTACGACGATGTGTGAAAAGCCAGGCCTAACAACAACAAAAAATCACCCTAATCCAACATTGTAGCATTGCAACCAAAACATTTCGAATGATGTTAACCCCTCTGAAGATTTCAAGTAGTAAGTATATACGGAGTTTATCAACAACAATTTCTTCGCAAATTCCAAGCCAGACATATACTTCTCAATATCGTGTGATCATTTGTGCGATAACATATTGTTTCTTCCAATACAAACTTGAACGGCAAAACGCAATCCAGACACATAAACTCTTTATAAACCTGTGTATAAAATGTATTTAGATTTCATCTGGTCCTTACAACCGTTAAACATATATTGCCTTCTTTTTGTCTCTCTTAAAACGCTTTTATCAATTTTCATTACTAAATTTTTGTTGGATGCTACTATGAGAAAAGGGAAGATAGAGAAACAATTCCCAAACCTTCTTTCTTACATGTTCGTATGACTGAGGTTTTACATAGCAGCAGATTGTGGATTGGACCTAATCGCACTGTACTTTTTTCCCCCTAAAATGTTGAAATCCAAAATATTGTATTCGACCCTACTCAGCAGGTTTTTGAAATCAGCTTTTTTATTAATTGGGATGTACGCAGGGTCTATTACATATATCATCTTAGTGTTAATATATTATCCCTTATCGAATGTAAGTAAGAACATTGTTTAATGTCAGATTTCCCCGTGGGATGTATCTGTCTGTTGTGAAAATCCGAATTTTTTTACCTGTACCGGAACATCGACTGGTGGCGTCAGTGAGATATGTGTAGTTCTCTCAGCCATAAAGTAAAGTCCAATACGTCGAGGGCCTCCTCGACAAAAAGGTAACCTACGTGCAGTCTATCTGACTCTAGTTAAATAATTATTGGAGTTATTGGAATAACGTGTTTGTATCTTTGGTGGCTTTTGCTATGGCTTCTGTCAGTCTGTTAAAGCGAGCACTGGAGAAAATTACGTGATACCACTAATAGGTGGACGAAGAAGCCGGATTCTTTATGTTATAGCAGTGAAAAGATCTCCTTCACCAAAGGTCCTGTGTTTGGAACAGTAACCCTGAGCACAGAGTTCATGTATTAAATATTAACAGTTGCTATTATCGCAGTTCGTTTAGTATCAAGGTAATAATGGATCATAACGATAGTAAGACTATTAGACGGTACCACAAACAATAGATGTGAGGAAAATGAAATAAACGCACTGAGAGTTTTATAATTATATAGAGTGGGACATAAGAGACAGCAAACTGAGATCTGTACTATTACTGATTGAAAGATAGATGGATATGAATAAGATAGAAATGGATTGATAGGTAGACAAAATCTATTGATATAAACGATATTAGAACAGATAGCTATGAGAGAAACAGGCTGTTAGATTGATGTGAACAAGACAGAAATGTATGATTAGATTGATATGAAAAATATATATATATAGACAGATAGATATAAACAAGATAGAAATAAGTGGATACATAACTGGATAGATGGATATTAACAAGAAATAACTAGATAGATATGTAGATGGATATGAACAGAACAAACAAGTTGGGAAGACCGAAGAAGAATAAATAACAGAAGAAAAGAAATAACCAATAGAAATCAATCGATCAAATCTATTGAATAAAAACTCCTGATCCACGCCCATTTTAATCCTATCAAAAGTTTCCACCCAGAACTTACTCTATAGGGTGAGTAAAACGAGTTTGGGAGAAACCTACTCATCGAGCGCCAACTTGCATATCTTTGGAAAGGTCAATGATTAACGCTGCAGGGGTCTTTGAATTTGGCAACATGGGGGGAGAAATAATGCTAAACAATTATTTCCGAGGTATGGAAAAAATTATTTCATTCTTGGACAACACCGGGAATCCTTGCTATTTTAACATATTTATGTAATTCTAAGTCAGAATTTAGGATTTCTCATTGACCAGATGGTAGTATCTAGCATATTCGAGTGCTTGGGTATTTTACCTCCATTCAAAGCCGGGTGTTGGAATTAAGCATTTCCAGTGCCTGGGTGTCAAAATCAAGCGACTTCCAGTGCCCAGGTGTCGGGAATCGGTATCTTCCAGTACCCAGTTATCAGAAAGATAATTCACTGACCTTATTTCCAACGAATTCTTATTCTTCGGATGATTAGGACGTTCCATTTACCAAGCAAATAGTAGCGCAGATAATGGAATTGGAACGGTAATTCACTGTTTATACTAGCAGCAATAGTGTCAGCAATAGAATCTTTGAAAAATTGAACTCAAACTTCATTAACTCTTGACGAATACTCATGTACGTTTTGTTTTCCATCTATTTTTTCTTTCCAGGGAATGGTACCATCGAATACGCCGAATTCGTAGAAATGATGGCCAAGCAGATGGGGCCTACTGATCCAGAAAAGGAAATGCGAGAAGCTTTCCGTGTGTTTGACAAGGATGGTAACGGGTTAATCACAGCTGCTGAGTTACGCCAAGTGATGGCTAACTTCTCCGATGAGAAATTGACCAGCGAGGAAATCACAGAGATGATACGAGAGGCCGACATTGACGGAGACGGAATGGTCAACTACGAAGGTCAGTAAAAAGTTAACTCATCAATCCGTTTGTACTATCAAGAGCGTCAGTGTTTTTCTCCACTTCGGGATTTTTGTTCTCAGGTTGTTCCATATGAAACTGCCGAGTCTAAAAAAAAATCAATCGAAAAATATAAATAAGACTGGTTTAATAATTGAAGTAAGCTCCATTTGCTTGATTAGGTTTTTTTCCGTCAGGTTTCAAGTATAAGAATTCTTTTTCTAAAAGAATAATAGTGTCTTTTGGAGCTAGAAAAGGTCCAGGTTTTGCCGTTTTTATTCCTTTGTTGCCATAACTTTTATTTCGACGAAAAACTCTAAAGCTGGACTACGTGATAATTTGCTGAAAATGGAGAATCATCTCATATTTCATAATCAACTTTGCTGTAAATTTGTTTTGGTCAGTGTTGCATTGTTTAGTAACAAATTAATCCTATGCCTACTAATCAATGTTGGATATTTTCTGGCTAATTTTGAATGCATTCCGTCGAAACGTTTGCTATCACAAAGAGCATTCAAATGCAAAATCGATGTTCTTCAGAACATTTTTACTGGGTTCAAACTCATACAAACACTATTGGTTGATTTCGTTTTGGGACAACATCAATGAGAGTGAGAGTTTATCTTTTTGAAAATCACACGATGAAGTTGAAAATCTAAAAGAAATCTCATGTGCTTTAATCGGGAATATGTATAATTTTATTCCCCGCTTTGGGATTTGTCGAAATCGTAATCATATGCTGAATATGACTAATGTATATCAGATGACCAAATATAATCCACTTCCAGGCTGCTATACCCATCGAAGCTTAACCAGCCCCTACTTTCGAGGAGCATGTCCCCCAATTTTTTCCCAGTCTCTCACAGTGCTTGGCCATGGTTAGACATCGAGTAGAAAAAGTTCCAAAAAGTGATGAACTCATAAATTGTGTAGATACTATAGTTGCCAAAAATAGTTGTTGCTCATTTAGAATAAAGGTTTACATATGCTTTTACTGATTACTTTGTTATGGAAGGATTTGTTTACTATCAAACAATAACTACAGTAGATACTAATAACAACTAATGATATCTGCTGTAGTTATTGCTAGACAGTAAACTGAACATTATCTTATATGGGTAGATAATATATACATTATATATATATATATAGAGAGAGAGACAGAGAGAGAGGGGGGAGAGAGAGTGGCAGATGGACAGACGGACAGAGAGAGAGAGACAGAGACAGAGAGATGTAGAAACAGATAGATAGATAGATAGATAGATAGATAGATAGATAGATAGATAGATAGATAGATCAAAATAAGTAGAAATGGAATGGAACACATGGATAGATTGGTATAGATATATAAATATATAGAAGGATAGATACTGGTTTGCTCATATATATACAAATTGATAAAGCGATTAACACGCAGATCAGATTAGGATAATTTGTTTCTTGCACCGTCAATTGATGGGAGGCTGTCACTAGTGATTAGCGTGTTAGCACTCAGCGCAAGAGCAAACCACATGCGTTAATCAGGACAATATATTGGCCATTAAAGGCACTATAATCTGTTAGGAGCAACAGGAACAAATTGATGGCGACGAAAAGAGGAAAGACGTTAAATTCAAGGCGTTAGAAGAGATGGGTGTTTACACTGCAATTATGTGGCTATTGGACGAAATTGACATTCTCCAGATACGGAGTTGATTAATTAATTTCTTGTCACTAGCAGTCACATTAGTCAATTGAATCGGTGAGAGGTAAGGGAGATCAGGGCTTTGCATTTCAGCCTTTGTACGATTACCGGTATTGAGACGGGGAAATTCCCTACATAAGCCCCAGCTGTCTACGGAACCCAGTTTTCTCTATCGATCATCCATTATAGTTTGAATCATTTAAAAACTAAAGAATCCTATGTTGACAGTTCTGAGTGACCTTTATCTGTTAATGGTTGACGATGTCCCGCCTATTTAAAAATGAATTGAGAATATTACTGCTAATGATGAATCATGCAAGGATGCTGACAAACGTCTTTCTCTTACAGTAGACTGAGACTAATCAAATGGCAATGGGCTGGACACGTTGCAAGACTGTTAGACAAACGTTGAACATGGATCTCCAGCAATCATATTCTTCTGTGGCCGACGGAGAGTTGGATGGTATGACGAGTTACATAAATTTAGAAAGTACTGGCTCGGCAACACCCATGATAGAGAGGTGTGGTGAATCTCAGGGTGGGGGGGGGTCTATGTCCAACGACGGACGCCAACTGATTGCTGCTGCCGATGCTGATGATGATGAACTGTCTCCTCCAGGTCACAGGAACGAACCAAGCTTTAACTGGCCATGCAGAGCAACTATATTACAAGGGAGGAAAATCAAAATAAAAAAAGAATAGCTATATTCATAAATCTAACGATGAATAAATAAATATATGTATGCAATGCAATTAACTGACCATTGAACGAAGTTGATATTTTGCATATTCATTCGTCGGCACAAAAGGCGGAGCAGTTTCGAGTTACAATTTTTTTTATCGATGGTTCTAAAGAAATTCAATAAAAAGTACAATTAAATAAAAGTAAAGTAAATTGAATTAAAGTATATTTACATATATACAATATCCAAATTGACAATCCTTTAGGGAAACAACCAAAATACGTCCAGCCATAGTTTGGTACGATGGACAGATAATCATTCCACATGACAATTATGACAGACTTTTCCAGGCACCATGAGTCAGGCTCCTTCCAAACATCTAGCTCTGGAATGCGTATAGCCAGGTTTTTTTTTCTATTTTATGAAGCACTGTCAACTATTATAAAGGAAGAATGAGAGGCCTAAAATTAAGGATGATGATAATGATGTTGATAACGATAACGATGATGATGATGATGATAATGGTTTTAACAGTAAACCAATCAGACTACGACCCAAATCCTAACACTGAGCAACACGATTTTTGTTCCTGGGTAGTGAGTGCTATTTTCCGATTTCTTACGAGTAAATAGTATTGGAACCGTCAATTAATCTCTTCAAACTTTGCTTTTGTAGCCAGGATAGTGACATTTATGCTTTATTGTTTTTTTCCGTTTATGCAATCAAGGATATACACATTTGCATGTTGTCCAACTGAAAAAAAAGGTTGATTTCTAATTATCCTTGCTCTGGTTACATAAGATCGAAGGGGATAATTGACAATTTTCAGACATAATCAAAAAGAAAAAAAAATCACACTTATTACCCTGGAACAAAACAAGTTTATTTTTAAATGTTCCACGGTGTAATTACTAAAATATACACAGAGGAATATTTTCATTTTGGAAATTAATCAATCTGTTTTTTCTCTTAATGGAGTTTTTCACCTCCCTATTTTTCTTTTGCTGCCTTTGGGAAACGTATGTCTGAGTAGTGATAACAAATGGAAATCAAATAAATTAATTCGATCTTCAATATTTGCTGCGAAATATTGGGCTCAATTGAAAAATCAAATGCCTACAATATTGTAATCATGGCTGTGCCAGCAGATTGCATTGTGATCACACGAAAAAAAAGATACCGAAAAGTACCAGGCCCCTGCTTGGGAATTGGAGAAGGTGGGGAACATGAGAATGTGGCTTATGTTCATAATATGCGTTTTGAAGAGCCCAAAACATTAGTTGTAGATTAAAGGAAGTGGACATTTGAGAAATTTGTAAGAGCGTTTAATGTATTCATGACTTGGATTCGCAACATCGTAAATGTCACTAGAAGTTTACTTTCATTGAAAGAAAGAGTCATTATCAGACGTATAATAAATAATTGATTTGATCGTAGCTTTTTGAGGTGTGAACAGAAAGGAATACCTCTGACTGTTTCTGCTTTCTTTTCGCAAAAAAGTTCGCGTTGCATAACATTGTGTTCTGGTTATACACACGCACCTTTCCTGTTTTCTCTTCTTTCAATGTCATTTTACTTTTCTTTCCTTCTTTCCTTCTTTCCTTTTCTTTTCCTCTTTTTTTTTTTGTTTCATTTTTTTCTTTAAAAAAGGCGTTCAGAAAGTAATCACATATTTCATTGCAATGAACTAAAAACCAAACAACTAAGGAAAGATAAGGGTCAAATGACACGAACAACTAGATTTAGTTCATCACCACATCTATATTTTTTATTTAGAAATTTTTTCCAACGGGAACGGGGAAATTTGTGCTTTCCTGTCAGGCTGGTGTCTTCAATAATGATAGTGATTACATTATAAATGAATTTACGCAAAATCAATTGCATTTGTTTTCACCTTATTTATTTATTCGTTTATTTGTTTATTCATTTGTTTTCTTTTTTTGAAGTACGTAATTGATTCCCGGACACAAAAATACATGTCCACTCTCTGATCATCCTAATACATTTCTTTCTTTGTTTGTTCAATGATTCTTTCTTCGTCCTTGTCTACCACTTTTTTCTTTTTTTCTTTCTTCCTTTCTTTTTCCCTATCTATCCATGCTTCTATGTTTTTTTTATTTATCTCCATTGCGCCATCATCTTTTATTTATTTCTCTGTTGCTTTCTGTACATCATCGTTCCATCTCCTTTCGTATCTTCCTTACCCATCCATCTTAATTTATCTTCCTCACGATTACTATTTTCCCCACCCTCGAAAATCATTATTTCCCCAACTGTCTGCCCTCCCACACCACTCATCTTCACCAAACTTCATCTCTCTCTTTACTAAAATGGGCAGCTGGTCCTAACACAATTGAAGTGGTCAGACTGCCCCCCGGTGGTGTTGGACAGACCCTAGGCAGGAGATATTGATATCAGCGGAGAGTAAAGATGACCAGCAACTCAGCTTCTTTCGAGATAGACACAAGGAGAATCTGTCAAAGACGTGATTCTTTCATCTTCATGACCCCGAAGCAACTGTATTCTTGCGATCAATCAAATTCAGTTTTATTTTAGCAAATTGTATGTCAGTTCTAAAAGCAGAAAAACTTTTAAAAGTAGAGTTTTTGATATAAACAAGTAAGCACTGTTAATGTCAATAAAAAGTGTCTGATGTAGATAGAAATAAATTTATTTGTGTACCCTTCCTTGGAGTTGTGGTTACCATGCTGGTCACAAAAACATTACAATTTTCCCGAGGTGTAACGGATAGTTTTCAGGTGTACTGGAAAGTAATGCTGTTTTATTTCATGGAAAGACAATTCTTTTTCATGCAGAAACATTTATATTCTAATGGAAGTGCTGATGGCCAATCAGTCAGCTGAGTTCAAACCCTGTTTGAGACTTGTACTTATGCTTTTGAGGAAAAACATGAATCTGACTGCCCCCCTCCCAGCTAGAGGTAAAATGATATAAGGTGAATTGAGTGATGCCAAATCAGCTGTTTGCGGCCCGTAAGTCTATTTTCACGAGTCATGAAAAACCTCAGATAACTCTAAAACGAGGACAAAGTTGTTATGTGTAGAGCCGACGGGAGAGCTGTTACCGTATCCAGCATAAGATCTCAAAGTCAGTCCAATTACATCCCCATCATTTTTTAACACATTGCCTTTCCTGAACCCAGCTATGTTTCCTTCAAGTAATAATTCAGCAAAGAAACAACCTTTTCAACCTGTTTACCCCACAAAATGTTACAGGTCGCCGAACGTGTAAGACTCGAAATCCTTGTCTGTTGCCTCACCTGATCTTTACAGGCATATCTTGCAAAGTACACCATATTGATCCTGTTTTTTCTTCAATTTTATTCTACAATATTTAGACAAGGGGCTGTTTGAACATCTGAGCGCCGCAGGTAGTTATCCAGCTTCATTAGCCTCAGTGAACATTGGGCATCGTTGAGGTCAGAATAGCCCGATCCGAATTCAATGAACTAATGCTTGCATTTGTTATAAACACAGCAGATTATCTGTGGAAGTCTCTCGACAAATTGCATCGTTACCAAGATGAAATAATCAGTTCGACGACAAATATGATCTATTAAAACTCATTTGGTACTATAGGACCAGATCAACTTCAATTAGTATTATGGATATGTAAGGGCACTCAATTCAAAATGCAAATTAATAACTATTACAAAAACTCTATGTTCACTATTCTCTGACATCCATTACAGTTCATAGATTCAAATTCATTCTGAACACTGTACAAGTCTCTAGTGAGAACACACTTTGAATCTCCAAGTTCAGTTTTACATTATAAAGTGAACGAGTACATCAGCTGCATTTAGTTCGAAGGAAGGCCACTAAGCAACTACCAAATATAGAAAAATCTAACAAGGCTACGAGCATCAGAGCCACCGACACAAAGTTATCGTTGTATCAGAGGTGATATAATCAAAATGTTCAACATACTATCAAGGTTGTATGGCAATTCAGCTCTTTCTCTCTTTCTCTCCTTCTCTCTCTCTCCTTCTCTCTCTCCTTCTCTCTCTCTCCTTCTCTCCCCCCTCTCTCTCTCTCTCTCTATATATATATATATATATGTGTGTGTGTGTGTGTGTGCAATGCCAACTTTTTAAGTGACAGAACTGACAAAATTCTAGCCATTTCTTTTTTCCCTACTCCCCTTACTCTCTCTTTCTCTCAATATATATATATATATATATATATATATATATATATATATATATATATATATATATATATATATATATATATATATAATCAAGAAATGGATATTAATTCCGACGGAAATAACCATAAATTTGTCATACTACTTTAAAACTATTTCAAACGCGTCTTATAGAAAAGATGACATCTTTTGTCCGTTTATTTTTCTAAGAAGTTTTCATAGTTTTTTATGGTTCTTCTTACAGTCGGTTTGAATTAGCAAAAAGATTCTCCCTATTCGTGTTGTATTAATAATTATCTATCTCTAATACTTTCGATCATTTCTTTCAAAAGAAATTTTTTATTGTATTTTGAAAATGGAAAACGTTGATAGGTAGAAGTAGTAATCATGATAGAAGTTTGGGTACTTTTGATCCAGTTCATTTATTATGAATTATTTCGAAATATATAGGATTGCAGTTCTGGTAGTGCTCACTGGGGAGCCGCTCTAGCACTTCTGTGAAATAAATACATGCTTATCTCTTTATCAATATATATATATATATATATATATATATATATATATATATATATATATATATATATATATCATTTGTGTATACCACTAATCTTATTACCTGTGGAAGCGTCGCTTTGCCCAAATATAAATATTATTCCTGGACATGGGATGAATTGATGCATAAGGATCATTTACCAATTATTATGGGAGACTGGAATATAAAACTTCTCAAACGGAAAGTAACGTTTTAGTATTTGATTTGCTTCTGGCTTTTAAAGAAGTCATGGGTTCAGTTTCTTGTGATCTTTTCTTTCGTGGCTTTGACGTCACTACTTTTGACCTTTCATAGATCAAAGTGAATATTCTCTCAAGGGGATATAACTCATCACGCTTGATCCACTATCGACTCGTTCCTTTAATTACGAACCACCAGGAATAATTTGGTATTTCTAATTACATATAACCTCTTTTTGTTTTAACCCCTTCAAATACAAACAATATTTCCAAGTACAACATTTTCCGTTGATTTTTCTGAAACCTGCGCGATCTTGCGTTAAAAGTTTGATGTTAATCTAAAAGTTTATCTATCATTCGATATTAGTTGTCGAAATAAAGATCTTGAAAATATAACTACAAAAGATTTTAGAATTTTAAAACTAATGCATAAACTCATTATGTAGTCCCAGTTTCTCAATATCATCATCATCATCATCATCATCCGTTTAGTGTCAGTCATTGGATATAAGCCTACGTACTTTCTCCACCTGGAAAAAAATGAAAACATCTAGTCCACCTTTTATCACCTACGTTACATAAAATCATTACCAACAATTGCATCGTGGTTGCACCGGTGGATTTCAATTCGGAACAAGCCAGGAAAACGTTATCATCTCTAAAAAAAAACTCTCAAGAAATATAAATGCAACCTAATTAAATACTACATTTAAACGCTTGATATTATACCATCATTGTTTTCCCATCCAATAAACTTATCTCTTTCAAGCTTCCCCCGAATGGCCAGTGGACAGCAGCATTACCCAGAGACCTGCTGCTTCGTTTCTCATTTCATTTCTTCACCCTACATATTCCTTTCACCAAAGTATCAAACCCTTTGTTCCAACGACCTAACCAATCACTGACCAGAGATTTCAAAATCCCTGTGAAAGTGCACAAGATTGACTTACTACATATTCATATAGTTTTGCTTAATAAAGACAACAACAACAACAACAACAACAAAATGCCTGTAAAATCCATATCTATATCATTTCACATTTCTATTCTAATTCATTTATTTCTATTGATATTCGGACATCCTCATCTTGGTTGTTTTTCATACAACGTTTCGGTCGTTGCACTCTACGGCCTTCGTCAGCTATCATCTGGTAGATTTGGTGAAGTAACGAACCGAACCCTTTATTTATCCGACGGGGGTATATTGACCGTACTCCCCTCTTAGCATTAGTAGTATTGTTATATCGTCTCACACTAGGATCGAACCTAGAATCACCTGATTATTTTACAATAATTTGTCTGATGCATAACCACTGCACTCAGTGTCCATGTGGAAACGTTGTATGAAAAACAACAAAGATGAGGATGGTCCGAATATCAATAGAAATAATAATAATCGCAAAAATTCCGAGATATTTCTATTCTAATTTTCTTTTGTTTTTCTTTTATCTCTTTTCAGAATTCGTAAAGATGATGACCCCGAAGTAGATGTTAACGTTGATCCTTTCGTTTTTTTACCCCGCTACTGTGGGCGTGCCTCTCCCAGGCTCCTACAGTTGCAGCTGTCGTCACGTCACTGTCATTGTCCCTGGGACGCTTAGAGCAGAGTTTGACGTGTGCTGTCGCGTCCCGTGCTGCACCAAAACTTAACCAAAACCCAAATCACTTTTCATTTATTGAAAGATCTCATATCTATTAATCTCTGGATAAACTTTATTACCGTCATTATTACTGTTATTACAACTAAAACCAATACTGTTATTATTATTATTATTATTACTATTATTATTAATGATATTGATATTATTATCCTTGCTGATTATTATTACTGACACTATTACTACAACTACTACTACTACTACTACTACGAATGATACTGTTAAACATTATTATGACAATTATGACACTTTCTTTTTATAATGTTATAATATTACAACTACTATTACAACTACTCCTACTACTACTATTTACTATAACTCCTCCTACTTCCTTTTTGTATCCTTGTTATTATCGGTTTGATAATAATGGAGAAAAAACATTCCTCTTCGACTATTTGTATCATTTCTATTATCTATGTTAACTCTTAACAGCAATAAACAATTGTACATATTTTTCAAAAAGTCGAAAGATGCTTTCCTTGTTTTTTCTTTAAACTAAAGCGGCGTCTGTTCCAAGATTCCCCGTTCGGGAGGGACCAGACGCCATTTTTTTTTTTTTTTGTACTCAGTCTCCACCTATACGAATCCCAGGTATATGATTAAGGTAAGTTCATGATAGGTTTATAAGATGTTGGTCGTCCCTGGATTTATGCAGATGGATAATTTATCGAGTTCCACAGTCTGGTATTCCAGAAGAAAAAGTTATTTGAGTGGAAATTGCAACGGACGTATGGAAGAGACCAAAAGTGCAAATGGAATTCGCTGGCAAATCGTGTCCTGAATTGGAAATCTCGTTATGGTGGAACCAGGTGATGGATCACCTCTTGACACTTTCCATGAAAATAGTGATAGAGAAGTGCTGTGTTCATTACATAATGTCGGTGGTAGGGTGGTTGGTGAGATGACTTAATGGCACATGTAGCAGCCTACCATAATCCATCATTAAATAATAAAATAATTTTCAGTCCGTCATAGGATACTACGGCTTCAGAATAATTTGTTTATTTGTTTTTCTGTTTAGCCAATTAAGATATATATTACCTGAATAAAGATAATTCTTAATATTTTTTCTATTTTCGTTGGGAGAAAATGGCTAAGACGTGTGAATACAACGATGGTATGATACACGAGCTTCCCAATACTTACTGAGTAACCCTTACAGGAGAATATATATGCCTGCATCCATATGAAGTACCCACTGATAGTCACGAAAAAAGTTCCAGAGATATTCAAAATGTTGTGAATTTTCCGGACAGACTTCGTTTACTCACAGACATACGCACATACACATGCACATTATTCATATATATATATATATATATATATATATATATATATATATATATACATATATATATATATATATATATATATATATATATATATGTGTGTGTTTGTGTGTGTGTGTGTGTGTGTGTATGTACAAACTATAACAATAAAATCATTAGAAACAGCACAAATAAGAAAAACATAATCATAAAGAAACAATACTGCAATTGTACCAAAATGAATCAGTGCCCCCTGCAAAACGAGTGTTTCAGATAAAGTATATTATACTAAGCAGAAATATCAACCCAGGAAAGGCTTTTAAAAGTAAAATGTTATATTGGAATATCCAAAACGTCATTTAAACTTATATCACCCAACCATACATCATCCTTTACAAACGAAAAAAATAAAGATAAATAAATTACCTACATAATTCTGGAAGATGCCCAAATTGAATTACAAATCTACTGTAAAATGGAAAATTTTACGACGAACCAATATATTCTGAAATATGGAAAATCCATGTTACCTCTGTCTGAATGAGAAATTTGATAGACCCAATTTTGCTAAAAAGAAAAAAAAATCTTAAGTAGATTTATTAAACAGGGAAAATGAAATAGCACTAAAATGCCAGCATTGCTTAAAATTTTGATTAACAAACATAACTCATCAAAACATACATTAGTACACTGAAGGTAATATAAACAGTTTACCCGAATACTCATCATCAAGAAGAAACAGCTAATCAATATTATCTTCTCCCTCACATGTCTAAGTAGATTAGGAGCCATACAATCCACCATGGTCATAAAGAACAATAACATAGGCAATAAGTTTATTGCGAAAATCAATGTTAAGACCAAAACATCCCTTTGAACACAAGTCAGCATCCACTTATAGATAGCTTCTACACCTAGTTCACATCCCTTGACGTGTAACTAATAACCACCAGCGAAACACACGCACTACAAAATTAGTAAGAAAGCAAAAATAAGAATCCTCCCATCATACTGACACCGAAAAGACTCTCCTCAAATTCCCCAAAAAGGAATCTAAAACACATATAATCATTCGTCTATAGAGGCACAAAGAGGGCAGACACATAAACACGTATGTATAGCAAATCTAATTTCTATCATATTTCAAGTTCTATTGTAAACCACCTCAACATTTGGAGTTTAAAGTTGAATGTATCTAACATTTTACGGAATAAATGCATCACACTTCAGACATTGCTATATCATATGCTATATTACAAACCTGATTTATACTATATATATATATGTGTGTGTGTGTGTGTGTGTGTGCGTGTGTGTGCGTGTGTGTGCATAAACCCCAAAATGTTCCAAGTAGGGATCCAAATAAATAGAATCATCTGCCCAAAGATGTCTGATAACGTGTTTGTGTTGCGAATCTATTTTTCACTATATATATATATATATATATATATATATATATATATGATATAAATATCTATATATATGTATATATGATATAAACAGAGACAAATAGACAGACAGAGAAAGACGGACAGAGAAAGAGAGAAAAAGAAAGAGAAAGAATTCGTGGGAGTTTTCCTGACGATGGAAATCCTATTTGTTTGAGTTGTTAGGAGGAAATTCTGGTCAATCCATTCACTGGCCGTCTTTGGATGTACTATCCGAATGTTATGTGTGAAACACATTTGTTCTTCAATGGGAGCAGTGCTTATAACGTAACAGTTCAGTTGTCAGAGAATAACAGAAAAACTTCAAAGAAATATAGACAGAAACAAAATCCACCCCAAATGGTCCTGAAAAAACAACAGCATTTTCTACAAAAAAAAACTTATCAAAAATATCAAGAAGCATCAACCAAAATAGTCATCAAAACTAAAAATGTTGGTTTCTCCAGGTACAAAGTTGATCCAGCTGTCTGTATGAATGCATTAAGTACATAGATCGCATGGTTGAGAGATCGAGAGCATTTAATGAATAGAAGTTGGTGTATGCCAGGCAGGGTGAAAGGAGTGTCTTCCAGATTGCCATCTCCCTGATTACATCGATTGTAAAACACACATACCTATGCATTACACTTTTAAGGAAAGTAAAAATCTCACCCACAATCAACCAAGAAGAATTTAAAAGAAGGAAAAAAAATAAAAAGAATAAAAATAATAAAGAACGACACAACTACTTCCAGCCTGGCCCATATAAACAAACATCCACCCCAATGAATACTAGACACCGCCTCTTCATCCTCTGTGAAAAAAAAAACAAACTCACTTTCCCCTGGGAGTGACCATTCTAGCCATTCACTGCTTTTCTTTTCTAAGACAAACCAAACTCTCTGAGGGACAAAAAATTAAACTCCTCTGACCCCATTCCCCACTAACAACAAATATACAAAGAACAAATTTTTGTTTGTGAACCGTTGAAAATATTTTTCATTGAAAAAGATTCCTGGCCCCTTTAGAAATACGCCCACAAAATATTAAAAAAGAATTGATGTAAAACTTATCTCTTCTTATTCATTTTTTCTTCACCTTCCAATCGTAATTTTATCCACATACAAACACACACACATATGTATATATCTGAAGTCCAGCTGACATTTTTCAAAGAGAACATTTCACTATAATTTGAGAAATCTTCTAGAAATGTGCGCACCAAGATCCCTCAATTACTGCTCATGGTATGAGGTTGAAATTCGTTAGATGTGTAGGTCTGTGCACTGGATATCGCGAATTCAAGTTTGAAGTCGTCTAAATTTACGGCTTTCGATATGAGGAGGCAGCTCAGTTTGTAATCAATAATAGTCTTAAAATGGATAAAGTTTATTACCCGAATATACGTCATCAGTGTCCGAGAGCACAAGATTATTTCTGTTTTGATTGTTGCGACAAACGACATCATAAGCAACGAACAGCGTCTCTTTATTTTATTATCCTGATGACTTCTATGACATTGGATGCACTTTTTGAATTGGCATACACTAGTTGTAATTCACAAGGCAGATCTGCTTTGCATCAAGGCCAAGAAGCCTAAATGTTAATGAGATGTCGGGTAAACAAGTGTAACGGCAAACCTGAGGTTGATACATCGGTTCTCGTACTGGAGTTGAGCAATGATATACCTCGTCAGTACTTAGAAGGGTAAAGGTCAGGGAATACTGAATGCATTAAGCAGCTAGGGATCATGTAGATAGCCCCCCTGTAGCAACCTCGTTGATCCAGATGAAGAAGATTCTGCTCTGTACTCCAAGCAGAACAACGTAATCCATACGCAACCCTTCCCCCATTTTTTGACAGGCCTGGCAGCAGTGAAACAAGAAATGAGCACATGAACCCCAAAAACAGAACTGCGTTCAAAATCAACTCAACCAATTCAATCATTGAACAACGATGATTGTGTTTTACAGTCTATAGGAAACTGTTAACGAAGGTTTCTCTTAGTTTTCAAGCGGATGTGCCTGACTGGCTATGTGTGTATCACGCGTAATGACTCCTCCGTTCACCCCTTAAATGCCTCCAAGAAAGTATTTTTTGTCATCTCTTGTTTTTTTTAGTAGGGGTACAATTTGCAATGAAGTTTTATGCTAAATTTATCTTTGTGGCTGTTTGTTTATTGAAAATTGAGAGAAGTATCTTATTCATTGATCATCCCTTTACCAATGTTTACTTGGTCACCCCAATATATCATGCTGCCAGAAGTTATTAGTGTCATCACATTCATATTGTGTAACTAATAAGACCTCTGATTTTGACGATCGTCAATAAAATTCAAACTGTTTTCCGAAGATCCTGATTTATTTTTGTTTATCGCTAGAATTACAGGTATTCATCCGTGTTTGGCTGTCTGTCCACACAATATCTCCAAAAATCACATGTAATTTGATGGAGGGAGGTGTCCATTGGCTGGAAAAACATGATTAGTTTGGGGGTTGATCTAGGGTTCATTTTTTGATTGAAAGACATTTTTATTATCCTGCAGAAAGAGAACTTGAGGAGCAAATGTTAAGAAAGGGATGAATTTGAATTTCAAGGGGAGTAACCAAATATTTGTACATTTAAGATGTATCATTTTCATTCAGTTTTCCATGCATGGTATTGGCTAAGGTATGAGCTCTCTGAGTACTTTCTAGTTTGGGGGAGATTTTTTATGTTGCTCACACGAAACTTTGTCAGGTGAGACATGTTATAACAAACAGGAAAGAGAAGCTCTTTTTATGGCATTTTTTCCAGTATCATAAAATATGAACGGTGACAAACAGAAAATTTACCTTACAACGCCGATAAAAAAAAGACAGAAACTGATACTCTATTTCCTAACGGATATTACACATTATATCTGAAGAAGGTCGTAGAATGAGTTGACACAGACGTCCGGTGAACGAAATCAACAGCAAGGAGGAGTTCAATTGCCCGAGAAACTGTTTGAACACATCTAGGAATGTTTCCCTTCTTCACAAGATTTATCTTTACTTGAGCAGTAATGGAAATTTTATTGGCAATTTCCGAACGTCTTTCTGATGTGTCGGCTGGGAATTCAAACGCATGTTTCCATGTGAAACATATTGGAGGATATTGGCGTCAGACAAGGTTAAACTTATATCTTCAAGTCTCTTCATATATAACTTCTTCTCATAAACCTCGTATACGTAATTTTTATCCGTAGTACTTCTTATGCAGAGCAAATTACAAGAAACACACACATATGCACTAACACAAATACAGAGACACACACACACAACGCATGCATGCACACACACACACAACGCATGCATACACACACACACACACACATATATATATATATATATATGGTGAGCTTAATGAACAATATGAAACGACGAAAGTTTGAAAACTAGATTGTATTTATGTACATATATATATATATATATATATATATATATATATATATATATATATATATATATATATAAGAAATTGAGATGGAACTATCAGAAGGTCATGCTGCTAATATGATTATTCTTATTTATTTCAACATTTTTCTCGAACTGGCTCTATCAAGAATGTGCAGGTATTCAAGAAATACTATCTTTATAAGTATCTTGTGAATTGCAGTAGGTGTGAATACTGAATTACCAATATATATATATATATACATATATATATATATATATATATATATATATATATATATATATATATATAGATAGATAGATAGATAGATAGATAGATAGATAGATATTGTGTCACCCACAGACAGCAGTCTCGATGCATTGCATCTCTTCATTGTGGCTGCAAATTTTTCATCACTGCATCTAGTACCACAAGGTAGGATTGAAACCATCACTTAAAGAAACGTGAATTAAATTTGGTCGGTGATGGATGTTAGTTGGTATCAATGACTGTACGTGCCTTCTAAAGTCACGACATCTTTACCCAAATTTGTTTTATCAAACTTTTTTTTGAAAACTGAAAATCATTATGAAAGGAATTGTCAGTACTTAGGAATCAATTCAAGCGTTACTGAAAGGGAGGGGTGCTATATCTATAATACGAATGCATTGCTGATAGAAATGCATCTTAAATTAGGAAGAAAGGGGATTGTCAGTGGTCAGGAAACGAGGCAAGCGGTATTAACAGAATAGAGCTATCATAGAAGGCCTCGTTATATCTCTGTAAACAATGTAACCAGACTGAAGTGCCTTTTTTCCGGGCGTAAGATCGGGTGGGGCTAATGGGACGCACCCAGTCGACCTAATTCCTTTTTTGGTCTTGCTGATGTGGCCCAAGGAAAGATGGGACGCGATACATTTGGAATACGTTCGGTTTCAGTACTTGAAGGACGTCAAAGCTGGGATCCAACTGCTGCAAGGAGCACCACTCCTTGGTTTAGCATCAGAGTAGTTCTTCTTCTAGACTGACTGCATTACCAAGACTTTGGAGCCAAGTCTGTTTTTTTATGTACACTTTCTTTATTTGAGGGCATACGTGCAATGCTAACAGCCTTGATTGGGTTTTGAACTAGGTTCGCCCATTCCATCATCTATGCCATTAACCGCAATCACATTAGGCTATAACTATTCTTGAGTCCTCAATCGACCATGGGTGAATTACTTTCAATTTTTATGCCTGGTCGCTTCAACAAACAACTATTCCCCTCTAATAGTCCGTTAAATCGATTGGGTACAGTAGATGAATATGAATAACGTCTCATGTGCATCAGTGAACATTGCTGTCTATGCTGGTTACGAATGGGGATAATCACCATCAATAAACGTGGACTATGCGTGTCTTTGAGGTGACAGGCCCCGTTGCAAAATATGGACACAAGAATACTGAACGTCGGCAAAGTGGTCTGTTCCCGTCGAGCGGAGAGGGTCAGTCGTGGAGGAGCGAAGCAGACAATTTGGGCCCTGCGACCCTCAGCTGGGGAAATGCAAAAGCCCTCAGATGGGAAATGTACACATAAAGAATGGTCTGCTGATTCGATCAAGAATTGAAACACTGCCGGTAATGCTAGGTTGTCTACGCCACAAAATATCGAAATGTTGCCAAATGTTTTGCCCCCCAAAAGGATAGACTCTGTTAAAAAATCTGCAACATTGTTTACGCAATCTTGGACATTGTTTACACAATCTCAGACGTTGTTTACACAACTGTTTATACCATCTTTGTATGATATGCCAAATGAATGAAGTTCTCAACATCTTTAAATTTTGTCCCAAAGGGATTGCATTAGGCTGTTAGGAGCATAGCGATTTTCTCCCTACGGAATTTCCTTCCTCCTTTCAGTTCCTTCTGCATTTTGTAAGCTGCAAAGAGTTCCTTTCTTTCCAAACTCTCACATTCAAGTTACCTAAAGTGTCTTTGAAAGTAAAGGGCAGCTTTAAACCAATTTTAATTTGGTATGAAAGAAGGTTTCTCTCCCTCTCATGGCCTTCTCCCTTCTTGGATCCTCTCAACGTTCTTCAATTTGGTCTGGAAAGAAATTGCCTCCCATAGTCCTGTCGATGTCACCTAAATTTGAACACAAGACAAATATAGAGATAGATGAAACAAGACAAAGGAGAAAAGAGATGAGATTCCGCTGATTGCGAAGGAAGGAAGCGAGGAAACATGGGAACGAGAAAGGAAACAGATTAGTCATTCAATAGAAACCATTACGTGTCCAACGTCTTGTTAAGGGTGATCGATTTAAAATTGAAAAGAGGGATGATCAACAAATAAGGTACTTCAATCACCCATTGTTAAGCAATACTCACCAAAAACGTCCGAAATCCCAGAGAACAAGCGTAGCGCAAACTATGGGATCAATTTAGTTGAGATTTTGATCGTAAATTGGACCCCCAATTAAAGATATAGTAAAAGGGGGGACTTGAGAAACAAAGAATCTGTTTTTTGTTGATATAAAAGGGAGCCAATGTTTTGATTTTCGGCAATCTTGCTAGGTTGTGTGGGATAGTCACGCGTTACAGATATAGCTAACAAGTAAGCCAGCAGGGCCTGCCTAAGAAATGGAGAAAGCTATGTTGACCATTTTGGTGACAGTATTGTATGACAGTTTCTGATAAAAGTTGTTTGACCTTAAAAAGGAAATACAACAGAGAGTTAGTGATTTGTGAGGAGGAAATAGAAAGAAAAAAAGAACAGAAATACAGAGCTAGCTACAAAGTAAATAAGGAGGTAGACAGACTTGGAGGACAGAGGAAAAGACACTGTTAGAATGAATTGAACCATTAACCATGAAGTAAAGAGACTTGATGATAAATTATGCTGTACAGTGCGATTTTTTCCTTGGGATTGAATTTTCGTTTCTGATTGCTTATGTATAAAAAGTATTGAAAATGGCAAATAATCTCTTCCAACTTTTATTGGTAGACAGAATAGTGATAATCATAACTAATTGTTGTCCTTTTTATCTTATTGTGATTAAAAGCGTGCAAATTGATCTGTTCTATAATTGAATGTGGGTTGATTTTAAAACATCACCCGTTTTGGCCACAAAAACAAAAATTGATATTTTCAGTACCTTTTGGACATAACTAATCAGAGAATAATATGTCCAATCTAACAAGGACGTCTTTGGCTATTTTCTAATGCCTTCAATGTTAGCGATGCTCCACAGAAATCTAGTTGGTATTATTGAGAATATAATTGTATAAATCGTGGCATTTGATGTCCCGAACTCCCGATGACTGTCATTTACCTGCACCTGATTGGTCGAATCTGAATTTCCAGGAAAACGAGCGGAGACAATTCGAAAGCCTCATTTTCATAGTTTATTTCTGACAAAAACACCAGTTGACTTTTTTTCTTCAAACCTAGTGCTATTGGGATTTATTTGCAATTTATCAAAAAAGCCTATGTTATAAAATTTGTAAACGTACTATTTATTTATGATGAAATTCTGTTTACAATACAAGATCAAGATTAAATATTATGCATATATTCGTGCTTTTATTTCGGCTCGATTCTTAATTTTGATTATTTATATGACGTGAATAAAATTTATGAAAAAACATTGTTATGTACGATATTTGAGCTGGAAAAAACGAACGAGCGAATGTCTCAGTTCACATACGATTATACATCGAAAATCTTTTATTTTCATAAGTGTCATACTCATTGTATAATGTGAATATTAATTTATCATTGTAAGTATATAGTATATTTTAATTTTTCGCAATATATGCATTCTTTTCATACACCATGAATATACTTCAGCCGCTGTGAGTTTTCGTTGGTTTCTCAACAAATCCAGATTCTACCAATCAGTCGCAATAAAATGACAGTAATCTGAGATTCAGGAAATTGATATAGACCCGTATAGGAAGAAAATGTATCAGTCCTTTTTCATCTTTATTTGAAGCTTGAATCAATCTCCACGCTGGTATCTGTGTTATTGAATTTAATCTAAAATTCATTTAATTTAAAAACATGTACATTCAATGATGAAAATGACAATTAAAATATGAAGAGAAAAACTTGAGAAAAAAGTAGATATTTCATCCTAATTATTCTTATTATCCTGTGATCATGTTCTTATGCATTTCGACAGGTGCCATCCATTAAAAAAAAACAAACTTGAAATAGTCCAGAGAAGCATTTGCTATTTACATGCTCAAAATTATTGAATGAAATGAGGTTATTTCTGTGTTGTTTGGATATTTAGTAAGAGCAGGAGGGGAGGTATTTATATCTGTTTAGCTCCAAACCTCAAGCATGTGAATAACGAGATTTTCCCTTAGCAGTGAAAATTGAAAGGTGTTGAATTATGCCCACGTGATAATAACTGATTTTGAGAGATAACACCTGCTTCCTGTTGATTTTCTCTCTTCGCCTTCCTATTGTCACTTTCACCACCATTCCATCAGATCACTTCATATCCACAATACAAACGATGTATGCATAATAAATGAAAGGATCATATTAAATATTATTGATTCATAGTTAGTGATTTAAATCGTTAAAATTTACTACATCGAAATATAACTTGCTAGCAAGAATAACTGACGTTTCTAGGTAGAAAATAACTTGAAATACAACGAAAATGTAAAATAAAACAAGCCTTATATTTGTACGCCGAATTTCAGGCAAATAAGTGCAAACTTATAGCAAATGACCTAGATAATTGAGTTAAAATAACCAGAAATGACACATTATGGCCTTAAATGACCTCCAAGATTAGTCTCGCTTAGAATGTTTATTCTAAAGTGAGAATATATATCCGTATGCTCAATTTCAAAATTTTATCTATAAAGAATGGATAAAGATTATTGGAAATTACTTCAAATTTCCCTGGACCTTGATTCCGAATCGCACATGACCATGAAAGATGTACCTCAACGCCAAAGTTAAGTTTTATAAGGACTAAATTGAGGCAAAAATTTCAGAGGAATGTTCCAAGATAACTGGAAATGACCTCGAGTGATTTAGGAAGGACGCACCCATATGTTAAATCCCAGTATCCCTGGTGCATACATGTGATCTACAGCACTGAAAATTAGCTAAGAATAATGTTTGGTGACTTCAGATGACTTCCAAGGACAACATCACATAGTCAATACTTCAAGTTGAGCTCTCTTGAGTCTACATGCAGAGCATTAGGTCAATAAGCCTCGTAGTCCTTGCAGAGAAGAGGCACGAATGATTAAACCCTAACCCCCAAAAAGGATCAAATATTAGTTAACATTCGATAAGATACAATAAATACTTATCTTATTACTAAAAAGGGAGTAAAATATTGCATATTTCAACAAAAATCATCAAAATAGCAATTTTTGATGTGTCAAATCATTTGGGTTCAGACGGAATACATCTAAATTGGCAAAATTGACCAGCATTCATTACAATGACTAAAGAACATTACCTTATCCGAACCTATTAATTATTTTGGCTTTTCATTCAATATTTGCAAAATCTGCATGCAACAGTTGTACCAATGATCTACAGGGAAACTTTTCTCCATGCCAAAAAGACAAAGGAAAATTCAAACACTCTGCTACATTCACAGGTGAACCATCGACCAGTGCAGACCAAATACAAAAAAAGAAAAAACAGCGATCACCACCAGTCCACTGTTCCCCTCTCCAGACCACTTTGTATTTAGTAGTTTGTTTTTTTTTCCCTTGGAGGATAAACAATTATGTGCATATATTAGTAAAAACAAATTTCGTCTACTTAGTTGTTTTGTTGCCTTGTTTGGGAACGAGGAAAACTATTACAAAACAAGACTCCTGAAAATGTGAAATCAATATCTTTCAACCATTATGGTCATTTTTTTCAAAAAAAAATCTTTGTTCCTGAGCAAATTTGATCTTTTTTTTCTCTGTTTCCTTAGGAAGAAAACGTTTTTGTGTGAAGTATAAAAGTTTTCGCATTCTTCAAAAATGAATGATTTTGTGTGAAGTTTGAAGAGATAAACGACAACAAAATATCCTACAAAATATCCTCAAATCAAAATAGCAACACACCATTTCGACTATCTACCCTGAATTCTGAGTCCAACTCTATAAACATCCACTTTCTTGTAGCACCTCAACGAAAATCGAAATGAACGTAACGTTGAGATAAGGTCATTTGTCTCTAACAATTTTCCGATATTGGCATTATACTCACGTCTCTCTCTCTTCCTCTCCCTCTCTTTTCCCCTCGCCCCTATCTCTCTCTCCCTCTCTCTCTATATCTATATCTATCTCTCTCCCCCCTCTCTCTCTCTCTATATATATATATACATATATATATATATATATATATATATATATATATATATTGATTATAAACCAGAAACCAAAACAGCCATCAAAAATATCTAAATATGTTTCTTCAGTATATAAGTAGGTCTTGCTGACTGGCTACGAATATACATATTACGCATATAAGCTGCATCAATCAATCTACAAGACAGCATATTTTAATATTTACCCCTTATTGTGTTGATTAAAAAAGATTTTTCCCGAATTCCTCGTAAATAAAAAAATTCAATTTGCAACGTAAGTTTGTTCTGAATTAGTACCATACCTTGGCTCATTTGTTTGTTTTTTATGTTTGTTCTTTTAAATTCAAATGTTTCAATTGATCATCCCCAATGCAGCATGCTGTCAAAAAAAAATAGTCCTGCAACGGTTTCTGCTAAGAAACTAACAAGGCTACTCTATCTATCTATTTATAATATGTATGCATCTATTGGTACGGCGGTGAATAAACAGTAAACGTTTCGAATATTGAGCACTTTCATTATAAATGAAGCAAACTCTGAAAAGAATAACAGTGTGTGTGTGTGTGTGGGTGTGTGGGTGTGTGTGTGGGTGTGTGTATATATATATATATATATATATATATATATATGTGTATATATATATATATATATATATATATATATATATATATACACACACACACACACACACACATACTTTTTACCCAAGAATGTGTGTGTATCTAGCTCTATAACTTGTTATGTATATCCGGCTGCCAATTTGGGCAGCTTGTTTTTTCCTGCTGGTAGCAATAAACGGATTCTTCAATTTCAATTTTAAAGTTTTCGAAATTCAACCAGGAAAAAAAGACATTTTACTTTTCAGAAGCAGAATTTTCTCTATAGTTTCACCATTTTTTGTGAATCCTTTTGGCAAATTATCTATCTTATATATTTTTTTTTCTACATTTTCCTGCCGATTTTTCAAACTTTATTTTTCGATGCCCTTACATGCAAGCATAATTTCTTCCAGTACCCGACTGAAAGCAGTCTTCAAAATTTTGGCATGAAGAAATAATCACTTCTGTTTTGGGAAGCTAACAAGCACAATTTTATGAGCGTTGGAGAGTTTTTTTTTTCCTTTTTTTTGGGGGGGGGGGTGCTTTTTGCTATGTTGCGTTTCGTCACAATTCAGTTTTATTCTCAAATTAGACAACAGAAACTAAGTATAAAAACATGCATTCTTACATAATTGCTTGAATCTATTGCATCCAGAGGTGTAGCCGAAAGGTAGAGCTATCTGGAAACACCCTTTCCCAGACCCAAAATGGATGAGGGGAGGTTGATAGGTGATGGATCACCAACTGTTTTTTTCTACCAGTGAATCTCACAAAATATTAGAAGGTACCCCCTAAGTTCTAAGCCCTTCAGTCCCAATTCCCCTTGAATCTCTAATTGCGCCATTATTTTGTCCGTTTATGGACAATGCAAAACCATAAACTTCGGAGAATAATTTCGGTGTAACTGATACGGTCACCAAAGTTAAGCAATGTTCAGCTTACTCAGTAGCTCGATGGGAAACCGTCTGAGGACATCAAGTGCGATAAGTAGCAAGAGATCATTTAGAAAGTATTCCATCCAGATTTCATAAATCCTCACATGGATGGCACTGATGTCTACTGAGTTTTCAAATATGATTAATTGACTTGTTTTGAAAATACTAAACGTTACGATGAATAGGCCTTTTGAACTCAGCAGAAATCAGCTCCAAACAAACATTATGGGGTCAAGATACTCGTGTACATGAATTTTCAGCCCGTAGAATGAAGCTGTCTGGGTAGGATTTAAAAATCTATAAAATGTCCTTACCGTTGATAGACCTTAAGAGATCACTACTATGCTGATATTATTGTGAACTTGTACACGAATTTCGAACCATATTCTAAAATTTCCTTTTTCTGGAAATGCCATCATTGACCTGACATCAAATTTACCGTCAAAGACATCGAAGGTCAGCACCACTTATGTTACTCCTTGGGTCAATTTATCTGTGAGTAGCAGCGATACCTTTTTAGATTTAGAAATGGTAAAATTGACCCAACTCAAAACTGACCGTCAGCAGTCATCAGATATTAGCAGCAAATATTCTATTGAATCCCTCGTAAAATGTATTTTCTGTCTGTTGGGTAAAGCTGTCTTCGAAAGTTTAGAAGATGCAAATATTGACCTTTTTAGAAAAAGCCAAAATTGATATACCAAAACACTGACCACTACAAGTAACCAGATGTCAGCATTAAATATGTAATCTTCATTCTGGGGTCAAGTTCCCCCCTGCTTTTGCTGTTTTACTGCCCGTAGAGTGTAGTCGGCTATTTTATGTTCGGAAATGCTAAATCAACTCGACTTTACCTACATGCATTCATTTTCAGTTCATAGACTGCGACCGTTCTATAGAATTAGTTAGAAACAAAGAAACATGTGTCGTCTTTATAGTATTAGATAACACTTTAACTGATCAATTCCACGCCCTTTTTCTGGTGTATAACCGTGAAAAAAAGTTTAAAGAAAAGAGGTCTATTTTGTTGAATGGTGATAGAAATAATCGGATTTGTATATTATCGATCATTTTATATGTGCTCATGGATCTTGGTGACCGTCATATATATATATATGCTCAAAGTATATATATATATATATATATATATATATATATATATATATATATATATATATATATATATATATATATATATATGGGAGGAATTAAAAACTACCAATGTCGTGAAACTAAAAAAACATCTGACATTGCTTTTAACCCTATCCTGACCTCGAAGCACTTAAGCCAGGCTGTCCAATGATTTTACTGTGCGAGTCAGTCACTAAAATTGGTGGGTAAAGTTGGAATCTCCAAATTGGTCTATTAGGTTAAAAAGAATATCCTCTAACTGTTTATTTGGAAATCTTTTTCAGCTCAAACAGAATATACAATCTGTATTGAACCATTGAAATAATCTGCACTCATTTTATATCTATATGTATATAAATATAAATAAACAAAATATCACTGTCTTGTCCTCTGTTGGGCAGTGATCACTAATAAATTTGAAATTTGAAAAAAAAAAGAAACATGAGCGTCAGCGTGAAGTGGGGATTAATTTAACATAAAGTTACACTGCAAATTGAGTTTCCAACTGAAATCATATTTAGTGGGGATTGTTGTTGTCTTTTTAGTTGTTTGTGTTACGATTGAAAAATCAAAGTCAATTTCAGGTCTGGACTAGACAATACTAAGCTATATGGCCAAGTTAGCAATTGTCATGTAAATAATCAATAAACTGAATAAAACATCTCTTTTATTATACAATTTTTGTTAAAAGTGGCTGACCTTTGTTCTTTAGAAAAAAATCAATGATTGTCTAAAAAGTAAAAATGTTATCTGCACACTCCAAACAACCACATTGGAGATAAGAACACTAAGATCGAAATCGAGGACACAGAACTCGAGAAAGTAGACCACTACATCTACCTAGGGCAACGAATCTCCATGAGACCCTCAAAAGAAGAAGAAATCAAGCGAAGAATCACACTAGGATGGCAAGCCTTTGGCAGAGCTAGCTCAACCTTCAAAAATAATAAGATCCCATTAATCCTAAAGAGAAGGGTGTATAACCAATGCATCCTCCCAATAGTCACTTATGGAGCTGAAACATGGAACTTAACCAAGAAACAGACCCGTAAGCTGAGAACCATGCAACGTGCACATGAAAGAATAATGCTGGGCCTCACATGGAGAGACCACAAAACAGCACAACACATCCGGGAAAAGACAAGAGTTAGAGACATCATAGAATCCATAAAAAATCTCAAATGGCGGTGGGCTGGCCATGTTGCAAGAATGGCTGACAATCGATGGACATCACGACTCACAACATGGATTCCCCGAGACCATATGCGCAACCGAGGCCGGCAAAATATTAGATGGAGAGATGAACTAGATAAGTTCAGGAAGTACTGGCTCCGTGACGCCCATGATAGAGAAGTGTGGCAAATCCTGGGGAAGGTCTATGTCCAACGACGGACGCTAAAAGACTGATGATGATGATGATGATGATGACGAGCGTGTAGTTCCTGCACTGGCCATGAAACAAATAGAGAGAACACTGATTCATCAGCAGCAATAGCAGCAATAGCAGGACTGGCAGTAGCAGCCTCGTAACACCCATCGTTGGACATAAACCTTCCCAAAGATGTGCCAGAACTCTCGATCATTGGCGTTGCAGTGCTAATATCCCCTGAACTTATCTATATCTCAACACCATTTTATTTTTTGATGTCAGGATTTGTAGCAGTTGTCTGATGATCATGAAATATGACCAGCCCATTGTCATTTTGGTTTTCTAATCAATCTTACGATATACCTGATTCCTGCTTCTCTCTGATATACTGTGCCGTCTTGTGATATTTCAATCTGATTTTGACCATGATCATTTTTCGTGTAAGACGTATCTTTCTTATTTTTTGAGCCAGTCCTTTGATTAGGTTCCATTTTTCAGGTTCTGATTACTTCTGTGGTAATTTTGCTTGTACATCCCGTAAGTTTGTATTTCAAGGTAAAACGTCAAGACAGTATTGGCGTACCAAAGAGTTTTGAATGTTTGAAGACAAAGCTTGACGGTTACTCTTCTTGGTGAATGGTTGCAAAGTCATCTGCTCAGTAAAAAGGTTAATTTAAACTGAAGGAGGACAGACGAGGGGATGTTATATAGTTGGATGTGGAAAGCCCTACACTGAGCGATCTTCTAGCAGGAAAACGACATTACTGTGCTCAGAATATAGCAATTTCTAGCGTAAGCATAAAAAAGGTCCAGGGGGCAAAAGCAGATCTAGAAAAGTATGTGCAAAGAAACAGTGAAGACATCGTGAAGAGAACCCGAAGTAGTGCAACGAAAAACCAAGAAGTAGAAAAAGAAGGAGCAGCATAGCAAACAAGGAGAGTAAAATGGGATAAGAAAAAAATATACGAAAAATCTAAATGACAGATACAGGATGTGACAGACAAAACATCATGGACATGTCTAGGAAAAATAAACCTGGAGAGAGAAACAAAATTGCTCATCATGGCAGCTCAAAAAAACTGCATCAGGACAAACTATATCAAAACAAAAATCGACAGATCACAGACAAACAACACATGCTACTCTTGTAGGGAAAAGGGGCGGGACTGTAAACTACATAACTAGTGAATGTATTAGTAATGCCCACCAAAGTCGTAGCAGCACAAACCAGGGTCAGCCCTCGACAATTGAAATAACAAATTACTCTGGGATTTCAACATGCAAACTGACCACCCCATCCAAGGGAGAAGACTGAGTCTGGTAATTGTGGACGATAAAATGAGAACATACCAAATGATAGACGTGGCTGTGCCTGCAGACCATACAGTAAAGAGGAAGGACAGTGAAAAACTGAAAAATACCAAAATCTGGCAAGAGATTTGGAACATGAGAGTTAGGGTAGTACTAATAACTAGTACTAGATGCACTCAGAAAGGTACCAAAGACATTGAAAGCGATAAAGGGACAACAAGGGATAAAAAGAAGGATTGACATTATACAACCCACATTACTGCTTGGGACTGCACGAATATTTAGGAAAGTACTAGAAATATGAGATCAACGACCCTAGTTGTTTGCAGTGGCTTCACAGAGTAAAAAGATGGGTGAAGAAAAGAAAAAAAAAACAATGCAAATCACAAATGCTGGTGGCGGGACGAGCCACAGCGCTGCTGTGATAGGTGAGGGAGATATGAGAGGAGGGCTGAAGACCTACATTCACTAAGCCTTCAGGGTTAACCATCAAACAACCTGTGTGAGACAGTGAACACAGTACTACTGTGAGTGTTGAGAGGGGGGGCTGGAGACCTGAGGAGATTTGTGAAATGAATAATAATAATAATAATATTAATAATAATAATAATAATATTAATAATAATAATAATAATAAGAAGAAGAAGAAGAAGAAGAAGAAGAAGAAGAAGAAGAAGAAGAAGAAGAAGAAGAAGACGCCGAGGGTGAGTTTGAAGGAGCAATAGGATGAAAGAAAGGACTAAGACGGTACAGACCACAGCGCTGCTAAGAAATGCACTGATACTAAGGAAAGTACTAGGAATATAAGGTCTACAACACTAAATGTTAACAGTGGTCTAAGAGAGGAGGATGAAAAATGGTAGCGGAAATGTGAACTACAGCACTGACGTGATAGGCGAGGGAGAGATGAGACGTGGTGCTGAAAACCTGAAGAAACTTATTTTCACTCAGCCTCCAGCAATGGCCATCGGGCAACCAGTGCGAAACAGTAAACCACAGTATTACTGTGACCTATGAGCACTAGGAGAGAAGGGCTTGAGACTTGAGGAGACTTGCTGTCACTCAAACTCCAGCGGATACCACCAGGCAACTGGTGCAAGATTGCAAATAATAATGATAATAGAGTTACACTAGTACCTTGAAATCACTCTGGAGTGGATGTTAAAAAACTAATTATAGGCTATGGAAGCACAAAAACGTTGCACTTGATAGTAAAGGATAGAGAGAAAATTGTAGAAGGAATGCATATAAACTTGAACAATGGAGAATATTCATAGATCATAAATGTAAAAAAGAAGATAAGGTAACATAGAATGGAGCAAGGCCATGAACAACTTGGGGAGAGCAACCTCTGAACAGACAATACGCTCTCCGAAGCAGAGACACATATGTAGACCAGAAAAACACCATCTGTTTCTCCTCTGCAATGGAGGGATCTGTATTGGCCGGTCAATATCAAAACTCGCCCTTCGAAGCACTGCAGTTGATATCATATAAAGGAATACCGACCCAAAATGAGTTTTTTTTTAGCCCCATGTGAGAATAACAGACCATCTTGAGTCTAGTTCATGGAATTCCAACAGTAAATAAGTGGTATGAACATCGACTAGACCGAGGCTCATTAACCGAAAGACGGGATTCCACAATACTATGGGACTTTACGATAAATACCAACAAAAACATCAGAGCGAATACACCAGACAAAGAGGACTACAACAACCACCAAAATATTTGTCTGATAATTGACATAGTGTACCTTCAGATACAAATATAAGAGTGAAGTAACTTGTAGAACTAGATAAGTGCAAAGACCTTAAAATCGCGATACGAGAGATGTGGTACTTGAAGTCACAAATGGTCTCCGATATTGCCGGGGAACTAGGGATGTTGAAGAAATGCACTGAAAATCATCTCGCAAAAATCCGTGGCAACATTTTCTCTAAAAATCTAGAAGATAGTACTTACAGGCACTGCCTGTTTATTGAGAAGAGCACTATCATCTGTTGTATACTGATGATTAGGGGAATACACAAAAAAACTGCAACACGCAGAAAAGACTGTCATACAGGCAAAAAACAGTAATATGCTTAATAACTGCAACACAAAATAGGTCTGGGGAAAATAGGTTCATCACTTCAACTCTCTTTGGGCCAATGTTGCTAGGAACGACTCGACAAGAGAATGCAGATGACAGATATCGGAATAACAATAATTAAAAATTAGAGAAGACAATTTTGTCATGCAATTATAGGTTCCTTTAGGATTTGAATGAGACCCTGAATAATCATTATGATTGTTTATGGAGAAAATTTTTAGCCTGAGGGTCGATTTCCGTGAGCATTTGTTTAGAAGGTGGAACACTTCAATTAAAGAGGTGACAAAAACTGCTATGTTTGGCCTTTAGTAATTCACTTAATTTTAAAATGTCTATATCGATCGAGCTACAAAGATATATATATATATATATATATATATATATATATGTAAATGAAAAAAATATAAATGTAAATGAATATATATATATATATATATATATATATATATATATATATATATATATATATTATGAGTGGAAACAAGAATTTGAAAAGTAATTTTCCATTTAATGCAACTTGTTTTGGAGGAACTAGATCATCAGTAATCAAAATGTTTTGATAACCAACAATCTAGAATTTCTGAACAATCTCACAATTTTTTTTTTCAAAATAAGGTCACCACTCTGACTTATTTTCTTCTAAATTACCATTTTATCCAATATATATAAACGTAAGTACAAGTATAATTATATATATATGAATATAGATATAGGCCTATCAATGGTGTTCATACGTGTGTTTATGTAATCGTAGTGCTGGTTTATCTAGGTGTGAACAAGAGCTTTCAGCTCCCTTTTTTTTAAAACTTTAGACTGAATACTCCTTTGATGTTTGGTTTTGAGTTATTTCTATTCATTGTTCATTCATCGTGTGTTCAGCAAAAATATTGTGCTAATATCCGAAGTTGGGAGGGCCTGTATGATCGCCTTGAAAGTCAACTTCATGAATATTGGTTTTTATCAGGACCGAACCCTGGTGCAACGGCCACAGAATCCATTACACAAGTGTTTTAGGACTTGTAGTACCACAGCCTCACAAATGTATTTAACGTACACTGATCACCAAGCTTTTGGCATAGCTAGCTCAACCTTCAAAAATAATAAGATCTCATTAATCCTGAAGAGAAGGGTGTATAACTAGTACATCCTCCCAATAGTCACTTATGGAGCTGAAACATGGAACTTAACCAAGAGACAGACCCGTAAGCTGAGAACCATGCAACGTGCACATGAAAGAATAATACTGGGCCTCACATGGAGAGACCACAAAACAGCACAGTACATCCGGGAAAAGACAAGAGTTAGAGACATCATAGAATCCATAAAAAATCTTAAATGGCGGTGGGCTGGCCATGTTGCGAGAATGGCAGACAATCGATGGACATCACGACTCACAACATGGATACCCCGAGACCACATGCGCAACTGAGGCCGGCAAAATGTTAGATGGAGAGATGAGCTAGACAAGTTCAGGAAGTACTGGCTCCGTGACGCCCATGATAGAGAAGTGTGGCAAATCCTGGGGAACGTCTATGTCCAACGACGGACGCTAAAAGACTGATGATGATGATGATGATGATGATGATGATCACCAAAACCAAGTAATACACTGATCGCCTATGATTCAGTAAGCCATGTTTCAATCTAACACTGAGTTATACTAAAAACTTTAAAATTGCACTCAATGCCTGTACACAAATCACGCAACACAAGGACTGGGATAAGGTAATCTCTCCAAGAGACTAAAGAGTTATGTTTTATGCTTTCGATCTCTTGATATGATCAAAGTTAAGCAACATTGAATCTGATCAGGACATAGATGAGAGACCATTGATGAAAGCCAGAAACCAGAACAAAGCTTGGACACTTCACTCTTAGCCACTAGGAAAATATCCTTAAAACAGATTGTTAACGTGTACTTTACGCTGTGTCACCCTCGATGAGACAAACCAGCTGATTACTCTACCTCGATTCTCGAACAGTGTCCATCTCGGTACTGACCAGGCTTGACTTGGCTTAACTTCGATGGTCGTACGAGAACTGGTATATACAATGCCATTGGGCGTTAATTCAAGAGGAATCTATAGTAAATACGTTCAAACTTACTCACATTAATGCATATGATAGAAAATATTGATCCGAGGAGAGTTGTAAACTCCCTTTTCTCTACCCACACCGGTTTCTTCTCCATCCTTGTCTGACAACTTGATTCATTTCTAGTCAGAAAGCTTCAAAAGTCACAGGTATTATATAGAAAAGAAGAAAAGGGAAATCGTTGGCCTCAGAAGTGCCGAGTTGTCAAGTTTTGATGCAGACTAATCGAATGACGCCTTCGGACACTTCAGAGGCAAAGATACTTAGAGCTCAGCTGGTTGTGAGACTGTCTTTCAAACATTCTTCTATTCAGACACCTACGATAACAGAGTAAAATATGGACTGAATATTTAAAAAAAATATATATATTCGACAAGGTGACTTTTTGTTAGAAAGTACAGTGGGGAGAAGCTTAGCACCACCCTTAAGAAGTAGCGGTTTTACAATGAGAAGGCAAAGAATGTATTGATTTCTAAGATCTCTGCTGATTACTATGCTAAACTTATCGACTCAGTGCCTAGACATATTCAAAGTTTTATGGTGAAAAAAACTGACCTAAAACTAAGTAACTTTCAAAACTCAAAAGTATGTATTTATGATTAGTATACAAATATGGAAATATAATTCCAAAATGCTGTATTTTATGGATGATGCCAATTTTTTGATCAAGGCTGTAAATAATGATAACACTCCGATTTTGTAGTTCAGCCAGAACTAAGAAAGACGGAGAACACAGCGTCTGAAACGCGCTTATGAAACGAAATGGAGGACAAAAGTATTTATCGAACAATAAAAGCAATTGGTGTCAAAACATTAATAAGGGAGGTTGAAGAATTAAACAAACAAGACTTTGTGAACGAAAAAACAAAAGTAAAGATATTTGAGCCGTGACTGTACACTTCATCGTGGTACATTTATGTTGGTTAAATGAGACCAAAGAGGGATTCCGATTTCTGTTTTATTACACTAACCGCCACCGCCAATAACGTATCAGTCGTGGTGTAATATCAACCATTTGTCACGAAAATGTGCGTGATAGGCTATGGAGTAGATGCCAAATGAAAGATGAAAACAGAGCTGGTTAATCACTCAATAGAAACATGTGATCAGTGCCCTTTGGTAGTATGCCGTCTTACGTGTGATCAATTAAAACATTTGGAATAGAGTTATCAATAAATAAAATATCACTGCCTTGTCCTCTGTTGGGCAGTGACCACTAAAAAAGTTGAAATTTGAAAAAAAAAAGAAGAAATATAAGCGTCGGCGTGAAGTGGGGATAAATTTAACATAAAGTTACGCTGCAAATTGAGCCTCCTTCTAGAATCATATTCAGGAGTGGAATTTTCAAGAAAGAAAGAAAATTTTTTTTTCTTTATACAATAGTATTAGAAATTCTTGCCCTCTGTCCCCTGGTATGCCAGACCTCTATCATTTGGTATTTATTTCTCATTGAATATAATGACTCTCTGGCAATCAAAAGTAATATATTTTTTGTTCAATTCTCCTTCGAAGATAAATTCAATTGACTCATAACCTTTTGAACATATCATCAGAGACTTTGGAGCATTGTCCCTTGATTCATTAGTTATGCCAGGAAAGCAGAATTCATAACCCCCCCTTTTTTAAACATCATTTTTGTTTCGGACAAATTCTGGTAACTCATTCCAGTGACTTATAACTCGAGGTTTGACAATTTTTCCAATTTACAAATTAAATTGTTTTTTGGTCAGATACGTTGAAAAAGCTCCACCCTAAGTGATGAATCCAGTTATAAGTTGAAATATCTCAATCAAGTTTCCTCTTATTCTATGCTCCAATAATGTTTATCTAGTCTTATAAGTTGGTATTCCGTCAGTAAACAAAGTAAAAGCTCTCCGTACTTCTTTCACATACAAGATTGTTTTCAAAATAACGTGACGCATTTTAATCGTCTAAACTTGACAGCAATATCTTTATTTTATTTTGCTTTACTAGGAACTTATTCGTAGTTTCCATTTTGCACGGTTTTTGGGTAAGATCATTTCTCAAAAACCATGCAAGAGAGGACTCAGACCTGGATATTAAAGTGTGTATATGATCTTGGGAATTTAATTTCTCATTAAAAACGACACCAACGTCCTTTTCAGTGCAAACATTTAGATTCTCTTTGTTATGGCCAAATGCGCCCCCCCCCAAAACTATCTGGATGATGATTTTAGTGACATTTCAACTTTTCTTCCAGTTAATCTAATTTATTCTCCGTCTCCTTATGTTGACACAACGTTTTGATCGGTCCATTTTAAGGCCATCTCCGAGTGTAATATGTGACAACTATAGAATGAAATAGAAAGAATGTAGTGTTAACATTGAGGAGAAGATTTGCAAGACAGAGATTGGATTGTAAACAAAAAAAAAATCGGAATAATAATTACTCCTCACAAAATTACAGACACGACCGATAACATTTTAAAACTATAACTATGCTACTTGGGATGTCCATCGTGTGATGATTAGTAAGTTAATTTTGTAAGATGATTAGCCGGTTTAGTGGAACAGAACAAACATTTTTTTTATTAGGGAAAGAGTGTACTATTGATTTATTCTGCGAGACCAAGCCCGGCCTCGAATTGCAAGTGAGACACAGCAACCAATTATGGACTTTGAATAGAAAGTTCCATCACTGAGTTCCTTGAACTTCTTTTGCCAATGCACCATTCAACTATATTCTAGAAAGTCATTCCTCACTTTCTAAGAATGATTGACTCAAAAATTCTAATCTCAAATTGTAGTTTGTATCAGATTGTCCCACATTTAATGTCTATTAATGCAAGGAAAATGGAAAACCACTCAGTAATTTAAACAGGCCTGGTTTCTTAATGCAATTACGCTCAATTCACTTTCGATTTGATTCCAAGTATAACGATTCCTCCATCTTAGTGTCCTTTGAGGCTAACAATCGTTCAAATGTTGTCATTACTGCTTCATTGTTGGTATATTTTTTTTTACAAAGCTCAAAATGCTGGAATAGAAGTTAATCTGTGGGAGATAAGTCTGGTGAATAGGGATAATGATGAAAGTTTTCAGAATCAGGTTGCAGCAACTTTGTTTTGATCGAATTGCCGATATGAGGTCAGGCACCGTCGTGCAACAAAATGGACACCTGGTTGCTTACAAATGCTAGATATTCCTGGTTGATTTCGAACATGAATCTATGCGTACTCCTTCACCACTGAAAAGGGTACCGGTATGCAAGACCTCAGCTTTCCAAATGCAAAATTGTGACCTACGAAATTGAACAGACCGAATGGCCCATTAATTGCTGTGTCCGCTGCCAATTTCCAGTTTTTCTTTGACCAAAACCCTCAAACCTACCTCAAAGCCTAGCTCCAGCACAAACACAAAAATAAATCATGAACATTATTTAATTTCAAATTTACTCCTTGATGTGTAAACTAATAACGCCCAAGAAGGCACATTTAATCTCGGTTTGAGAAGAAAAAAATTGTTTCAAACTTTCCGGAGTTACAAGAGCCTGCCTGGAGAGGTTGACAGGTTATATAATGTGTTTATTTAATTTGTTATTATTTCCAGCGCTCCTGGTTATACCATTTTGTCTACATACTAGAAGATTGGCATCAGTACTCCACAAGACTCATTCTAAAAATGTTTTATCTAATTCTTTCTATACTGGGGAAAAGGCTGTTTTACCACTTGGCTGGACCTTATTCTGACAGGTTTAATGATTTATTTTTTCAGCGTTCCCTTCTATACCATTTTGTCTAAAGACTTGAAAATTGGCACCAGTACTCAATAAATCCTTTCTAAATATGATTTCTTTTAAATATTAGGAAAAAGCTGTAATTACAGGGGCCTTATTATGATTGGTTTATTCATAACATCAAAATCTTGGAGGATCTAGACATTTCGTTGATGTTTCTCTTGTCTAATTCTAGTGGTTCCATTCCGGAGAACGTCAGCGATGCCAGGAATGGGATTTATTCTGACCATATTTATTTTTCGGAGGTTCTTCAATCATCGACTCCGAGTTTTCATTTATACTTACGTAGCAGTTTAAAAAACCCTATCGTACTTCCCCGCTAATCTTTGGTCAGCACCGTAGACGCTAATGTCATTCTTAATTCTAAATGAAACATATACCAGTCGAACATAACTGGGGCATTGTGACTAAAATAACAAAAATGAAAATTCGTTTTTCGAATGATACAAGCTGATCATGCAAAGAGTTCACATCAAATCTTCGTATGCACATTTTTCCTTCATCATTTTTTCCTGTCCTGAAAAATCAATTGAGAGATGAAGAGCATCACCATCCCCACAATTATACACTTTTGGCATGCCAGAAATAGTTGAAACCAGAAAGGAACAAGCACGGCAATCAAATTAGTTTTGATCAACCTTCTTCTCACTTGCACTCATTGAAAAAAAAAGTCAGATGCTTAATGGAGTCAGTTAATTAACAACTATCCAATTAGCCAAAGAGTGTATGTTGTTACTATGGGAATTAATTAGGCAATTAGCTAATTTCACAAATCCGGACTAATCAGGTGTCTAAATTGGTTTAACTTCCATTACCACATTTTTCCTCCCTATTCTCCTTTTGATAAAGATCATCGGCCAAAACTGTCTTCTAAACATTCGTTTCTTTAGTTTTTAAGTTGGTCTGGCTGGCTATATATACATGGATCTATCAGGCGAAGGAGTACGACAAATGGAGATAGAAAACTGAACATATCAATATTTACAGATTATTTTGTTTAGGAGGACCGTTTTATTTGTTTGTTTTTAATCTTCCCTGAATAGACTTTCAAGTTTGGGGGTAAATTTGCAAATTAATTTTATGCAAATTCGTGCCCTAACATGCATCCCGTAGCATTCATACTCGTTTTTTTTTGGTTTTTTTTTTTGTCCTTTTTTTTTTTGGTAAAATTTCTGACTTTTCCAGAGACCACTGCACCCAAGAGAAGGGGAAAGTAGATCAATCTTTTCAACTGATCTGTTGCCCCTACATCAACAAAGTATTCCAAGATGTTGGTCACATGATGATTACTATTGAGTGTCTAACTACATCAGTTCTTTTTGTTTCATTCATGCATTCATTTTTCGATTAATTTGCTTTTCCATTTTTTTTCTATGTACTGCTTTTTTTCATCTCTCTTCCCTTTTTTCATTCAATTTGTATGCTTTTCATTCATTCCCCCCCTCATTCCCTCTCTTATTCATTCTTTTAGTCTGCAAATTACTTTCAATGCCTTATAAGTATCTGTACTTTCGATATATATATATATATATATATATATATATATATATATATATATATATATATATATATATATATATTGTGCAAATGTACTTGCGATTGGCGCCAGGTGTTCAATCAATTGTGAACGAAAAATCATTGTGATTTGAAAGGTTTGATTGAAGTCACAAGAGCAGCTTTAGCAAAATGAAGGCAGAAACAACGTACGAAAAAAGCCATACAAAGATTTGAAAAGGGGACCGGAGAGTCCATATTGAATGTTAAACGAAATGGACACCAACGTCGGTTTAGTTCCTCAACGATTACCAAACTGCCTCACCCAGCGGTTGCTGTACCTCTGACGAACTACAGCTACATCAGAATTATCTCTCTGACTGACGCTGTTATCAAAGATTTTAGAAGAATCAACAAATCAGAAAAAAAGAGATACTTTTAATCCTTGAACTGATTAACCAGACGAACTAAGACTCTCTGTAAGGGTGTCCATGATCAGCAGGCTTACACAGCAACTAATTCCCGCCAGAACTAACGGTTTAGTATATATATATATATATATATATATATATATAGATAGATAGATAGATAGATAGATAGATAGATAGATAGATATGTGTGTGTGTGTGTGTGTTTATGTCAGTGTTCTCTGCTTTGTTCAATCTGTTTCTTCTTCTCGTCAAACTGCAGCGACAATCAAAATCTCTGTCCTGCTAACAACATCATTGCCCATTTGTTTGATGAGTCATCGAAACTGACGAGGGCTACTTTTAATCCGCAAACAAATTGTCCAGGAGAACTAAATATCTCCGTAAGGCAAAGTGTGCTTGGCCGAACGATTCATACAAAAAATAATTCCAGCTACAACTAATAATTCATTCTCCTTTGTCTGATGTGCAAACACATATACGCATACTTCACTACATACATGTGTGTTGTCTGGTTTTGGTTCATCTATTTCTGCATCCCTCTATTCCTTCCGTTGCAAGAAACTGCAAATGTATATCCGTCTTTCTCAATGTACTCATGTCTATCTGGCAGTAATTTTTCAAGTAAATCTCTCCCTTACCCCACAATAAGATAGTTTTTCTTTTAGCAATTATAGGGTTCCTTACTCTGGAAGATAATGTACAGCTGTTATGGCATTCATATATAATACAACATCAGTTCCTCACAGTCATATTTTTCTTCTTTATGTCGTCTACCGTGGGATCATCAGTTTTGATAAAGAATCATTATCATTCGGATTAGTGAGATGACAAACTATATTCATTTTAAGGAAAATCGAATCGAAATACTGTGATCTCAATTCATGCAACCTGTACACATGGTGTACACAAAGATAGCTTGTCAAGCAAAACTATGGAAAAAACAGATAAAACTTATGTTGACCGGTGGACGAATATAGTGGATGGTTTCTCTACACTGAATAGACTGAACCAAGAGATCTGAACGATGCATTGGCCGAAGCAATGGGTAGAAAGCAATAACAAAAAAACAATATCCGTAATTACAAGCGCACAAAGACGAATTATTAAACAAATTATTTGAAATTTTGGAAAAAAATAGATCGTTCATCTAAAAGTATCTAAAAAATACCATCACAAGCTTTGAGAATTGTTCCAGAGCGACCATGATTCCGAAATGAAGTTTTGTAAAGAAAAAAATTAAAAAATAAACGAAAAATATAATGTTCACTGGTTTACTCAAACTTAAGAGATTGTAACCCGATATGTGTCACCAAGGACACCCGGAGACACACACAGAGATGAATCTATAGCCTACTTGGCTGTTAGATCAGGCGTGCAATTTGTACGGCTACGATGATTTGATAAACATATTTCAATATATAATCTGTATTATTGAAAATACTTAATCTGAGAACCTCAGACAAGGCAAAGGGATCCAGATACAAAAACTGATGATCAAAACAACAATAAAGATACGATTCCAATGATCCATGGAATTATGATTATAATTAATCCATAAACCTCCGACTTCACCAAGAAATCTCAAATGATCAGGTCAGAAGTGAAATGAATATCGATATACATATATTAGTGATAGATCTCTTAAACTGAAAACTTTTAAGGGTCAACACGTGTAGATTCAAACATATCCTCCGGTTGGAAGAAAATAATTTTAGAAAAATAATAGTACATTGAGATTACATTGAGGCTGGAGTGATTAGGTCGAATGTCTAGAAAAAGTTGGTAATTCATATTGTTATTTATTGACCTAAGTAAATAATTGAATTGAAATCTCAAATAATTTTGATTAAACTCGGTAACTCTCAATAATGAGTAGCTTATTCAGTGATAACAATACATTGAATGACTCTATTCTCGCAGTTATATCAGTGTTTTCTAAATTTCGAAAGCTCGATGCCTTTCCTGTGAAGGAAGCATTCTGCTGGACACGTAGTTTTAGTGTCTAGCTATCAGAGTATTATCAATGAACTACAATAATGAGCATTTTGTCCTTTGAAAACCATATTTATTTAGAATAAATTACATTCACTTGAATTCCAATACACGGCACAGGTCTGTGTACAATAATAATGTTTATGATATTATTGGATCGTATTTATTCTATGCTACGAAATTCAAAAGTCAGGTTTAGAAAGTATACTGCTACAGACCTTTAAGGGTGGCGCCAAGAGTTCACGGGAAATTACTGAATTAGATTATTTACCTGCGACAACGATTTCGGAGAGGTGTGTAAATTCGGCTGTGTCTTTCTGTCTGTCTCTCTGTCTGTCATTCAATCTCTTTGTCCACAAGGGTCCACAATAGACAACGGAAGATGTGATCGAATAATTGATAAGATCAATGCACAATTACCTCCTCGGGGTCGCAATTGCACGTCCACACCGCATAAGTTGATGTCTTTCCACACAATATCTCCGATAGCAGTAGTTCTCAAGGAATGTCAATGAAATTTTGTGGGAGGGCAAAAAATAGGATACAGAAGGAGTGGTATAATCTTAGGGGAAGTCTGTGTGTAGTTGCCTCACCTGGGGATTGCTTTTGCAGTGGTATGCGTTCTCTGAGTGCTTTCCAGTTCATTCAAGGTCCGTATTCCAACGATAACGCTTGCACTGGTTCCTGCCCACTGACAATCCTTTTCTTCTTTCTATGCTTTTCCATAGTGAAACTACATATAATCATATTAACACTATATTTGATGTTGAAAACTGCTCTGATAAATTTTGAATGAAAGATAGCAACATCCAGTATGGAAATTTTCATAATCATTGATTTGGTGCTGAGGTTAAATTTGTGATTTTCATTAATTCATGGTGCAGTGAAGAACCATTGGCGTCTGCGCTGATTGAATAATGTAATAGTAACGCATTAAAGGCATTTTAAATTTATATTTCAGGTATCAAAGTGCCGGACGCCATATTCAGAATAATGTTACAGAAGTCCTGAAGGTGTCTTTGAAGTTTTTTCTATTTTTACTGCTTGTATAATCGATTTTGATGTTCTTTCTTTGTAACTAAGATGTTTGTAATCTTCAAAAGAAGAAAAAATTAAGTGAAGAATCTTTCTTGGTTGGCACCATTTCTACAGAATAAGCCCAACCTTTGAGGACGAAAACATCCTAGTAGTCTTTAAAAGAAGGGTTTACAGCCGATAGTCACCCATGGATCTGAAACCTGGAGCCTAACGAAATTATTGACCCTCAACCTAAGAACCATGTAACCTGCAAAGGAGAAAATATTGGAGAGATCACAAGACTTTACAGTACATCAAAGAGAAAACAGGAGCCAAGGTTAAAAAACAACTGACTTCTCCTCGAGATAGCTAGCCACTTGAGGGATGCTTCAGTGATTAGTACCAATAGGGGTGATAAGAGACCAGAAAAAAGTCTGTGAACCTATGTGTATGTGTTTAATATGTTGTAAGTGACAGACGGATATGGAAACATGTAAATTTATCCAACGACCCTATACTTAGAGATAGATGGGAGTATTAGTCATTTGGAGAGAGATAGGGGCGAATTTCAGAGTAGCAAGTTAGGCTTGAGAACAATTAGCCTCTAGCCTAAGGGACCAGCTGGTGTGTTTGAGTATCTCGGTGAAAGAGCCAACTATAACCAAGTTTGGCATATTGTTTGGGTAAACGCAATACGGAAAATCTAGCATTTCAGATGCATGAACTTTCCTGTGCCGTTTCATCTGATAACACTATTAAAGGAAAGACATAGAATAGAACATGTATTATTTTCATAATCGAAACTCCTCATTTTTATTATAGAACCAATTTGAAACTTTCCACAGATGCTGTGCATTCCTTTCTCAAGATTTGTCATCATGTCTCCCAACAGGTTCCCGGGAAGAATGAATCGACAATGTTGCTGCATGTATGAAACGAAGATATCGAAAGGAAATGAACAGCCAGCACTTCGGGGAATTGTGGCCAATCCCTGTAAAAAAGGATACGGGTGAGGAGCACCCTTGCACTATCCCTAAGGTTATCAAACATAGTTGAATTGTCACACACGGCTATCCACCAAGGCTTTGATCTCCTTTTCACAGACATGACAGGTATTGGGGTCTGATGCTATCAATAGTTCACCTGTCCTTTTGCAGGGCTTTGTAAATACCGGCTTTTCCCACTTTGGTGAGACAGAACCTCCCATTGATAAAACGTGTTATTTTGAGGTGGTCATCTTTATGAACGATTTCCCCCGTTACCAGTTTGTCTTTTGCTCGGGTCTGCAAGATCGTTGCATAGTCAATTTCTTACAGTTGGTTTTCTTTTTTTTGCTACACCAGCTCGTCCTCCACTCCTGCCCGCATGGTCATTGCGTGGTTAATTTTTTACCTCGCACAATAATAATCCTTGATGTTACGAATTTCGACTGCAATGTACAATCTTCAAATTTATCGAACGAAGTTAAATAAATACACGTGGGCCATAACGAACTTGGCATAATCCCAGTTTTGTAGCTAGGGCTTTTAGGGTCAGATTATTGTCAAAGTGTAGTATTTGTTTTTTCAAAGAAACATAGAACTAACATTTTAATAGTTGTATTTGAATCATCTGATTTGATTTTCTTATCAATTGACAGGGATAAAAGTTGTAGTTAATCTTTTGTACCGTCGTCACTGAACAATCAATGGGATTTACCATTCCTGTTTTAAATTTTAGAGTTTATCAGAGTTGCATCTTTCACTATGAAAAGTCGAGTAATTTGATTTCGCTAAATAATTTCAGCTTTATTAGAACTCCTTTTGAATCATTAATCATCATCAAATTTTATATTGTAGTAATTCATTGTTTCGTAAAATGTAATCAAAATGTCAAAATTCGAGAAGAAATCTAAAAAAAAAACGATTAGAATACAATCATTATACAACATTTTTTGTTTTATTGAAATTCGTGAAGAAACCAGTTAAAATACAACTATATAAATGTTTCTAATCTAAAGCAAGAGTTTTACTGACGTGAGAAAGCAGATACCACACTTTGCTCTTGAACTGAGTATAACAAACGGCTGGATCATGAAACTAGGATTGTGCTACAAGCTCAAAGTCGTGAAAAGAACGAGGAGCAACCAAACTGCTATCGGGTCTAATGAACTTTTGGCTTTAACGACAGCCCATTCTTAATTTGTTTTAGTGAATATTCATACACATACACACACATACACCTACACACACACACACACACATATATATATATATATATATATATATATATATATATATATATACATATATAGTAATAAAAGCACCAAATGATGACTAGAGGCCATATACGCTGTCTTCCGTATTCAGTCCAATCAATATTTGTGCTTCACATCGTGATGGTGGTGGAAAAGATGCCGGTATAAGCCAACATAAGAAAGAAGTAGGCCACTCTGCTAGCAGAAGATGAATGGACAAACTTACAGGGAGTCAGGGGAGAGGGAAGGAAAGAGACTTGCCATCTATAATGGTCAAGCCCATCACCGTCACAGATCTCTGCACCGGACAACGATACCTCGTTCCCATCTCCAAATGGTCCATTTTATTCAGATCATCCGCCCGGGGGGGGGGGGGGCTGTCAGCGCACTGAGCCATCATTTACAGTCCAGTGCAAGGAATGAAACGAGCCTACCTACAGATGCGTTCCATGGTTTAGCTTGATGGTTACAACGACAAACGGGTAGTTTAATATTACAAACTGTCAACCAAATCTGTCAAGAGAATTGTTGAAATAACTTCTTTCAGTCTTCAAGGTATATGTATGTATTACAAGCTGCAAAAAGAGATGGCTAACATTTCGATATTTACTCTTTACCATGTTTAGAAAATCTTTAGAGTTGTGTTCAGTTTGCAATGTAAGTTTCTGCTAAATTGATCCTGTGGTTTCTGTCCGCTTGTTCTTTGGAAATTCAGACCCTTTTCTATAGTGATCACTCTCAAACGAATCAAATATAAGATATGAAATACTTTGGGTGTGTTGCAGTTTATATTTGTTCTTTTTTGGATACGGATGACCATCTCAGATTGACTGACTGGCTGACATACCAAAACACCGAAACCACTCCTCACTTCATCCCCCTCTTATATATGTTTAAAATAGCAAAGAAAAAACTCGTGCATCTTTAGTCTGACTTTCAAACTTGATATATTATGAGGGTACTGTTGATTGTTGATATGTGAAGTTGGTCTCACAGTTAACAAGCATCGAAAGTCGAATCAACAGAGTGAATTTGATTCATTTTGGTTGCATTAATGTCATTGATGAAGGCAGTAATTAAGTAGAGGGATCCATCCCCCTGCTCTGTCCCCAAAAGCAGGGGAGATGGTACCCTCCAGTAATGTAAGGTAGTCAACCTAAGGCAAAGCTACCCTGAAGAAAAAGACATGTTGGCAATCTCCTTGGCAGTCTCGATCAGCTGAGCTCCTTAGAAAAGGAACTAAACCTTAAAAGTAAACTAGGTTTGGGTGAGTTGATCGAATCAACCGGCAGAAACGAGGTAGGAAAGTGATCTTCGCATGGGATAGATATGTCAAAAGCTGCAATAGTAGGGGTTATTACAAGGATAAGATCTATACTGGGATAATATATCTTAGTGATATGTAATATGACAGCAGCCAATCAGTTGAGTTAACTGTTAAAAATACCTGGATCCGATCCAAAATATAAATGATTCTCCCTTATTTCACGACCCATTCCACGACAGAATTCAATTACAATTCATTTAGAGTTTTTTAAGCCATTGTTTGGACGACTGTCAGTAAATACATGAATGTATTAATCAAAAGAATAAAATACCTCAAAAAACTTCAATGAATTCCTAAATCCAACCTGGATTCAACCAATTTGTCCTCGCTTAATGCCTTCTTTTCCACATTGAAATTCACTGATCACTCTTGGGGATATTGTGTGGACATCGAACTACGATACAAGGGAGGTAGATGTGAAAATCATTGAATGCATCCTAAAATTCGATTCATTCTTCTTTAGCCTATGCTTTATCACACCACAAAATGTCTTTGAAATTTTTAAAGAATTTTTGGAGATATTGTGTGTGCAGAGAGACGAAAAAGCCAGTTTGAAAAAAAATCAATTTGAACGAAAACTCCACTTACTCTTTGTTCGATGATTTTGTTGTCTTAACAAAATATTGATTGATGGATGAAATATTGAAATAATGTGACTGAATTACGTAGAGCTTGTACTTGTTAAAAAGCTTTACTTCCGAAGACTCCAACATCACCAATGTTCATATTCGTGTACAAGTCGAGGTAGGATTGGGGATGTAGTTGGTAATTTGTGATTAGAGTAATTGGCGTATGAGATGGGAAAACAGTTCTGTAAGAGGGACACCATTTTTAGATTACACTATTTAACATGTACCGTAAATATGAAGTGCAGTGAGTTGCTCATATATAATTTATAAACACGTCATTACAGGCAATAATTGAACTACCCTAGCGAAATATGAAGCCACGTAAAAAAATCCATCCAAGAATAAATATGGTCAGGATCATTTTTAATTATGACTTCATGGGCTTTTTCCTCTTTATATATCTGAAATACAGTAAAACATCTAAAAACATCTAGATTTTCAAAAACTAAGTATTTGCTAGTAAATCCGTCAAAATAAGGCCCCCAAAGGCCCAGAAGATTTTTTTCCTTATAAAAATAAAAGTAACACATATTCAAAAAAAAGTGTACAGAGGGCTGATGCAAGTTTAAAGTATATACACTAGAGAGCATGACCAGGAGCGCTGGAACACAAAAATGTATGAAGAAATATACAAACGCATGCACGAACACACACCCATGTAAGAAGGAATAAAAACCTTTCTCACCTTTGGAGGCTATAGTTCTACACTTACAAAAAACGATCCCAGTTGTCAATGAACAAAACCTTTGTATCAGTATACAGATTTTATATCAAGTGATCTTTTCCCTTTTGCTAACACATTTAAGATCCCAAAAGATCTAGAGATAAAACCACTAGATTGTTAACTTTGTGGTGGGAGCAGAACAGACATAATACTCGAACTGGACACAATCAAGGCTTTCGATCCATGTTTGCATATTTGGAAAAATGCACACGTCACACTGTGGAAATGATTGCAGCACCCTATGTAGAAAAAACCACTTGGCGCCAGGTGGCACTGGTCTACGAACCAACCTGCCCATCCGGTGTTCGCTGGGCGGCCCAACCCACCCTTAAGTTCAACAAATTCCATAAGTGCTCGAATAGAATTGATAGGGTAGATTTGAGTCTAGAGAAAAACAAGAAAGACTTTCCTGTGATACTGGAACCATTCTGTCAAATATGAGCTATATAGCTGATTAAATCGTCCCCTAAAAGAATTCAACCCCATTGACATGATTAGGGGCTCCTCGGCTCCCATAAAGTTGAGACTAGTGGTCTGCAGCAAAATTCAGCACAAAGGATAAGGCAATGTTTCCTTGAAAGAAGTTGCCAAAACTATTTAACACTGACTCAACCGGCTTATTATTTTCCAACTGTGCATCTTGGAGTAATCGCTTCCTAGTAAAATCAACAATTTTGCATCCTGCAGCTTATCTTATTCTAGAGAAGAGAAGACTCACTGTACCGAGCGTACTTATTCCATTATTATAAGGTCAAGTTCCGACGCTTGAGTGCACATCGTGGACTCTGTTGCGATCGATATTGGTTTGCCTACGGCTACTCTTACACATCGATGATCAATGTATTGAGTGTTGTGGCGTATTCTTTGCTTCATTTCGATCAAAGTTATCTGCAATTTGTGTCGCAGTAGCCCATTTGTTGGTTTTGCAGTTGGTGAGATAGCCTCCGTTGACTTTCCACCTTGATACGTTTTGGATGACCCACTCTTTTGTTGGCAGTTTGGAATCAGACCGCAGCAATAGTTACTTAACACCACTGAGTCTACGTACCGAATGGGGAGCGCTGTTTTATGAAAGCTGTGGCTTAGTTTTCTAGTTTTCCAACCAGTAAATAGAAGGATGGCTGTTTATACATCCGTGACCTTACCATGACAGGCTGTTCCGAGACAGTGGTTGTCACACCTGTCTCACTTCATATCGCTTGTCATAATCTATTGGCTCACAAACACACATGCACACACGTATATATATATATATATATATATATATATATATATATATATATATATATATATATGTGTGTGTGTGTGTGTGTGTGTGTGTGAGTGTGTTTGTATGTGAGTGTGTGTGTGTTTGTGTTACACTGTATGGTTCTATTGTGAGACATTGCACGTAATCAAAGTAGTTATGATATCATGCACCCAAGACTGTGCATCACCCAATGGTCCGTAATTTATATATATATATATATATATATATATATATATATATATATATATATATATATATATATATACTTATTATATGCATACATTGATTAATTGATTCATATATATTGATTCGTATCTATGTATCTATCAATATATATATAGAGAGAGAGAGACACACACACAGAAAAACAGATAATAATAGACAACCCCCAGAAAAAGCCATATACTAAGCCCACCGGTACTTAAACATAATAAGGAAAACTCACCTGTCCCCGAAGCACTCAGAATTAGAAGAATCTGCTCAGAAGTTGAGGAACTAAAGATACACAACAACAGCCTTATTCAACATTCTACAACACTGGAATACCAACACAGCCTCATTGAATATCAAATCAAAAGAACCACCACGATACCCAGGGTTAACCCCCCTGAATCGACCATCAAAAACAAATCGGACAGAAACTATTTTCAAATACATTCCACGATACAACCTTAATTTTCCCCAATAATCGAGAATAGGAGGGACATCTTAACATAGGAAGTGGAATCTAGAGGAGCCTTCCACAACTCTGGCGGTCTTACCACCGTACAACAAAGAATATCGAAGATATGAGAGCTGGTTATTATTAAAGTGTTTCAAAGGAAAAAGCTCCCTAGAAAAAATCAAATTATGCCAACAATACAACAGTAGAAATAGTCTATGCTACAACCATTTTAATATCCTAACACTTTTACCAGTTCCATTACGAAGAAGACCTAATATCAAACATAGTTCAAACAATATTAAAAGAATTGCAATTTTACATTACGATATTATGTATACCCTTGACTGCACATAGTGAAACACAGTACATAAGCAAATCAGAAAAGCCATCAAACATCAGATTTAACAACTACGGACACAGAATAAACTCGTCAAACAGCATTGATTTACTCTAATAAAACAACACTTCCGCCTACCTGACCACGATTTCGTCGCTGGTGGAGAATCTACAAATATTGAAAGGTTGGAGAAGAGTGCATTTAACAGGGTCATATACATCTTTTATTGCCATGAAGATATGTGGATGAGACGCCTTGAAACACTCTCTCCCCATATGCTTAACACCAAATTGGTAATAAAAAGGTAAATATCAGTGTAAGCAACCCTACGAACACAGGACTTTTGCACCAATATTTTACCCTAAAAATATCTGGATACTATAGATCTACAAACGCACACGCACATATACTTGTATATATCATCAACAAATTTTTAAAAAATCACATTCTTTCACTTGAGCCCGCTTTTAAAAATCTGCACCAATCAAAAGACCATCAGATAGTACACACCTGCATGAATAATCTCCTGATATTACCATAGCCCTACCCATGAAAACTTGCTATGGTTTTCATATGCATTTTAGATTTGTCATACTCTATGCCTATTAACGCTTTTGAAATAGGTAATTCTATATGTTCTCTGATTGCTTCACTTTTTCAGACATATACACTCCCTTCAACCCTCTCACAGCTCTCACACATACTTATCTACAGCTTAGAAACATTGATTAAAAAAAAAGACGCTGGCCAATTGAAAATCTGGATTAGTATACATATCCCCTCTGTTTGAAATAGCTTACAGGATACCTCTGATAACGCAATAACTGCACGTTTCTCTGTTTGTAACTTTTGAAGAGATGGACATAAAATTGCTGAAGACGGAATAATGCCCTGAAGCAAGTTTAGATATCATACAATTTTGAGGAAGGATCCAATACAGACTGAATATTTCTCTTTTGTCTTGACTTGAATAGTACATTCATATATATATTAGGAAATGGGTGTATATAACCTGATGAGATGTTCGTAAATTTCGTTATATGATATATAAAACCTTATTTGAGATTATCTCCCGTCATTACATGGTTCATGATTCACTTGCCTTTAACAACATAAATAGAATGAACAATTGAAAAAATGTTTACATTCACCAGATACATGTATTTGCAAATACCATATATATATATATATATATATATATATATATATATATATATATATATATATATATATGATTATAAATTGTGTTGTATTATATTGAAACAATTGAACAATTTGAAAACGGGGTTGCTGCACAAATAACCAATTGTTTATTCTATTTACATTGTTCAGGCCAAATGATACAATCTTGTGTTATATTGGAGGTCATTTAAAAAAATGTATGATATACTGCAATTCATAAACATTCTGTCGAATCATATACCCATTTTCTAATATATATATATATATATATATATATATATATATATATATATATATATATATATATATATATATATATGTATATATATAATGTTAGAATTATTGCCTGGACTCTGTGTAATTAAATAACGTGTAATCTCATACATCTTTTACCATACATGACATCCTAGCAAACTTCTTGGCCCTATGATTATCTGCTGATCTTTTGATGTCTTGCTTAATCTGAACTTCATTTCGTAATTATTTCCCTCTATCGAGTATTGATCAGTTTGATTAGAAATTCTAATTTCTCAATCAGGTGACAAAGTCTCCGATAACATCACCAATCACCGATCTATTCTCGAAGGGAATTTACCTTTGAACTTCATTGATTCAATATTCTGACCTTTGATGAATCAGACACAGTGGAATAGTGATACAGATACTGACAGGTATGAGATTGTTGATAGATAGAGTTCACAGTTTTGTTTTAAACCGATTCTTTGGGTTGATACCGTCAGGAATGAAAACGTCTTAACACCTACAGCCAAACCATGTTCAGGTTAAATTTACGTGAATTCAAAACTGACCAGTAGTTTGGGGCTCGCTGCGAGCCAGGGGAGCTTTCTATGGTGTGTAGCTGTGAAAAAAAAATTAGTAACAACCGTATAAAATCGAATATAAACACCACGGGTATTTTCATTATTTACATTCTCTCTGAAACATGGAAACTAACTGTGAGAGGGAGCCTCAAACTGAAAACCATTGAACGTGTGCATGAAAGATAATGCACAGCCACACATACAGAGATCACAAAATAGCGAAATGTATTAGAGAATATCCAGGACATCGTAGAGTCGATTAGAAAACTCAAATGACAATGGACTGGTTATATTGCATAAATGGCTGATAACCGATAAATGTCACGATTCACAATATGGATCCCCAGAGATCACATGCGAAACCGTGTCTGGCAGAGTGATGGATGAATGGAGAGACGAACTAAACAAAAAATGATTTGGATGAAGAGTTTCTTTTCTGAAGTTGAGGATGGGTCGTTTGCCACTTGAACTTGATATGTCGTGTAGCAACGGCTGTATAAAATTGCTCATAGACTCTATGGACACTTCTGTTATCTCCATCCTTTGTTTTGATTTGAAAAAAATCTTCCATTCGTATCTGAGATATCACAGGGTTGATATGGTATCGAAAACTGTCAAGTTAGTTCTCTTGAGTGGGTTCGGTCAGCTTACCAGCTATCAATGTATCATGTGTGCAGTCTGCGTCAATAAAGCTAGAGGGCTGAAAATTCAAAGATGCATTCCTTGATATATCTGCAAAAAAGGTTCTGTTTTGCTTTTTGACCCTCACCCCCATCGGTAGTTTTTTTTTTTTTTTTGTTATTCATTTATCACCCTTCTTCCGAATTTTTCTATCAAGCATTTTTCTATAACTTGCTCTTGGATTTCTGAGCCAATAGGGTCGGCTTTACCGGTTTGTACTCTGAGTTTTCAGTCTCCGAAACTGGTTGCCAAACTCAGCAAAAAAAAATGAATAATCAGTCCTGCTATTTACCTATAAATAGGGGTTGACTTTGGATATGCCTTTGTTAAATTTGTACAAAGTGAACAAACACTGCCTCAGAGTTTGAACTCAGTTTGCCGATTCTCTTTTCTGTAATGTTAAGCATAAGGCCACTTGCACCTCCAAGTTATCAGGATTTTTCACTTCCATAATTGATTAAAATATTAACCTGAATAGCTTAAACGCACCTCAAAATGCAATCTTACTAATTTGGATTTAAATTAGAGGTGTGTTTAATTATTCGACAGAGTTAATATTTTAATCAACCATAGAAGCGAAAAAAAAAAGGAGAGGCGGATGCAAGCAAAGAGAGATTGCTTATAATTGTTTTTGAATCATTTATTATAATAAAATAAGTCGAAAAAACATGAAGAAAATGTCTTTGAAAAGATCTCTTCTCAAAAGGTTTTGACTAAGCTAGTGCTGCACCAATAACATGTTTTAATGGTGGCCAAAAATCGTGAAAATACTTATAAATATTAAAACATAAATTTCTTGACTTACATAGGACTCAATTTTCTAAATTTGCTTCAAAATTGAATAATACAAACGATATGTGAAATAAATGGTACAACAAATATGTCTGACAATTTAGTAATTGTATTAGTTTGTTTTCTGAGGCTATGGCCTCATTTTCAAATATCTTCGTATTTCTATATCTTTATAGGCATCGCATTACTGCAATAGTAAAAACCTTAATCAATTGCAATAATTGGCTAAAATTACCCAACTTTGACTCTCAATAGTCAATGAAATGTAATAGTAATATAATACTACAGATAGAGAACTAATGAAGAATCACCGAATCTGAATCAATAGGTTGTAGGCATCTAGCATGGGGCTATTAAAACCACAGGGTCCATAGCGTCTGGTACATTTGCTTTGGAAATAATCGGACACTGCTTTTCAATCCAAGCAACTCATGTTGAAGTGATGTTTTTTTCAAATAAACATGTCTGATTGGCGACCCAATAGAAGACCATCAAGTGATTAATGTCATTCGGCAACATCCTGTATAAGGATGATTGATTAAAGATTTTACTGAGGGATGATGAATGAAGAAGATACTTTTCCCGACTAAAAAAGGGCGGGATTTCCAAATAAACAAGAGTGGATCAATTATCATTAAAATACATCGCAAATTGAGACCTCCCTAAAAATCTATTCCGGGGGAGAATTTCAAATAACAAAAAATATTTTTTCTTCAACACATGATAGAGATAAAATGTAAAAATATTGAGTCCTCTAGTTTGATTTGCGCAGCCTGCAAGCGCAATACATACATACATAGCCAGCCAGATCAACTTGAAAACTGAAGAATGTCGACAGTTTCGGTCGACAACTTCTTATACTATGGTTGATCATTTTTAACTGCGTTCATTCGTGTACAACATTGAAGCCTAAGGATGGCGTACTAACCCCCATAAACCACTGGAATAAACACATTTGTCTGAATGCAAGGAATCAGTAAGGGCGTTAGAATATTTGGGATAGCTGATCGGACAAGGGACGGACAGTACGAATTGATACCCCCAACACATTTAATCTAATGATCAATGGACAGATTTCACAGTAGATCTGTTCCGCAATGATTTTTTTAGAATTGTTGTTATAAATTTTTTTTGCATAATGTATGGAAGCATTGAAGAACAAAGAGGTCTTTATGCATCAATTTTGATGACGGATTTTTTTTTTCTCTTGATACGCTCGCTGATCAAAAATATGGATATCACACAGTCAAACCATCGTAGTGCCAGAGAGGGAGAGGGGATTAATTACCTTTTTTCATCGTATTCCTCCTTTGGTTTTATTTCAGTCCATGTTTCTCTCACTTCTTCTGTTGTCTATCCTTTTGTCAGGTCGGAAGTAAGAAGGAGAGAGAGAGAGAGAGGGGGGGGAACCGAGTACACGCAAAATACAAATTATTTCTTTGTTTCACCTCACAATCGAGCAAAACATCTTCAAATATTTGATACCTGGGGGGGGGGTTAACGAGGTTCTGCTAAGAAGAATGCATCAGAGGCCACCATCTATATGTTTCACTTGCACCTATCATTGGCGTTGCTGATCCAAAGTTTTCCTAACTAATCTGTCACACCAACTTATATTTTACCGGCCTCAGCTCCACATATGATCAACGTGTATATATTCTGAATCAAGGCCTTCTTTAAGTCAACAAATGCTACAACAAGTGGTATTTTATAATTTTGTTGCTTTTTCTTTTAGCCAATTTACAAAATAGAGATGGTCAATTGTTTTATTGTTTATTTTCTTTTAAATCCTGCCTGTTCTCGTGTTTGGTCTCTGCACTTAACTTTTTGGGGGTAATGATCTCTGCGAAAAAAAGTACAAATTTTCATAATCAAATGTAAATACTGCTGGACAGAAACTAAGGGGAACAATAAACTTACACTGCATATACATCAATCCCCCCCAGCACCACCACTGAAAATCTATTTGAGGTGATTTTTAGAAACCAAAAAATGTTTTTATTGGCATAATAAAGAGTAAGTGTTGAAAATATCAACCCTCTATCTCTATTGGTGCTCTATGTATGCGTTATACATACATACATACATACATACATACGTACATACATACGTAGCTAGCCAATCAACTAACTTAATAACTGAAGAGACTTATTTTGACAGTTTTGGTGACAGTCTTCGTTGCCAGTTTCTTATTGGAATTTAATGTTCAATATACCAATTATGACTATCATTACATGGATTTGGTAGCGGATCGAATATAAAACGGGGTGCTAGCCTGAAGATGATTAGGGGACAAGGATTTGAGAGAACCAAAAGGTAAAGACTGATACTGCTTTGACCATAGTTAGATTCTATCAAACAGTAAATGTCTTGAGTCACAGCAATTGCTGTCATAGTTTTGAAGTCTGTACGACAGCTGCCTTACCGATTAGGCTACCAGTCGAAATTCATCAGTGGGTGACGGTACTTTTTTTAAATAAGAATTCGAGATACTATTCCTTCTTATAGAAACCGTTGAGCAATATAGATTTCTCCAATTTTTAGCTAATTCTGCCTGACTGGCTATGGATTCATTTATATATGTGTCATACATTCAGGGTGCACCAATGAAGCAAGGGGACTGAAAAATTAAAATGAATATTTTTTTATGTTAAGAAAGAATGTTGTTTCCGGCTTCTGACCCCCATGCCGATGAGCGAAGAATGCTGATTAGTGTGAAGAGTTTTTTAAAGCTCAGTTTTTCAATGCAGCTGTGTTAGTGAAAGTGTCTGTAATTGATTCTTCATGATAATTTTTTTCTATTTGCATTCAACTCCAAAACTTTGAACGTATAAATTGAATTTTCAAAGTTACCTCGAGTTATGCCAAAAAATCAATAAAAAAAATATATCATATATAAAGTACCAAATTAAATTATCTATCACCGTTTGTGGTTTCATATCAGACCAAATTTTAGAAGAGATTCCTGAAAGGAATACTGATCGCTATTCCCTAAATTATCTTTAAGAAAACATTGAAGTCTCTAAATATCATTGAAAAGAAAATTTAAATTTGAACGATTTTCCATTCCATTGATGGAGAAAATACAGGGACCAGATTGTTTTGCAGATCATCGTACCTGAAAAAACGTCAGCAGTACTAAAATAAGTTTCTCCAGGCGAGGATGTAAATTTTCGAAAAACCAGAATCAATTCAAGTGCAAAGGCGTGTCCGAGAATGGGCTTTATCAGGCCGCACTTGAAACTCAACAATCCAGTGTTTTAAGGGCTTTCAAATCGCAGCAGTCCTAAACAGGCTATACAACCGATACATCCTCCCCAGAGTCACCTATGGAGCTAAAACACTTAACCTATCCTAGAGAGTGACCCTTAAACTGACAACTATGCAATGTTTACACGGAAGAACCATGCTCAAAGATAATATAACAGCACAATATGTTAGGGAATAGGTCTGATACATCATATACTACATTAAAAACTCAAATGGCAACGGGCAAGACATGTAAGAATGTCTAGCAACCACTGGACATCACGACTCACGACATGGATCCCCAGATATCATATGTAAAACCGTGGTCAGCAGAAAATAAGATGGCGACTTAACAAGTTCAGAATGATAGAGAGATCAATCGAATCTTGTGAAAGGTTTATGTCCAACGACAGACGATAAAAAATGGTAATGATGGTGATGACGATGACAAATGTTTTCAAAATATGTTTGTTTTTCCACGGCCCCAAAGTAAATCGTCTGATTAAACTCGCTGATGATTCATTTTGTTACGTTGAGTTAGATTATTGATCCAAGAACTTTACAATAAATCTAAAAACATTTTCGTATTGATTCAAAAGTAATAGCTAAATACAGGAATAAAAGCCCCAGACCCCAAGAAATATAATGCACTGAATATCATTGCCGTTAAATTCAGCCCTAGGTAAGACTGTTCACTTCTCTCGTAGCAGACACAACCAGATGCACGCATGCACACACACACACACACACACACACACACACACACACACACACACAACACAGACACATTCACATTATGTGCAAGTATACAAACTCATTGAGTCATGCAGAACTACCAGGAAAGGTTTTTTCAGTTTTTAGTTTGTACTGCAGGCTCTCCAAGTACAACACGTAAAGGCTGCACCAATCAAGCTGAAGGGCTGGAAATTTGAACATTTACTCCTAATTATGTCTACATTTTTCCCTTCTGCTTCATTTGAAAATTCCCCCCCCCCACCCTAAATAAATTTTCAATAGGGACTTCAATTTGCAAAGTAATTTTATGCTGAAGTGATACCTGGTTTATTGAAAATTCATACTTTTTTTTAAGTGATGAATGCCCCAAATCCAAGATGAATTGCTCATCCATTGATCAACTCCCTTCCGATTCTTTATTGATCCTCCCTAATACGACATGATAAAAGACAATGGTTTCTATTTAGTGACTAGCAAAACTCGATTTTTTTTAAAAAATTGCGAACCAAAACTGTTGAAATAAGTTTCTTCAGTTTTCAAATCCATCCAACTTGCCCGCAATGAATGTATGTATCACGTATGTGAGCTTTACTAAAGAGTTAGAGGGATGAAAATTTAAACATTTACTCCTTATTATGCGCACGAAACACATTTTTGAAAATGATTTCAAATCGGTTTTAGAGGTGTTTAGTTCGCAATGTAAATTTATGGTAAATTGTTCTTTGGTTTGTGCCAGCTTAGTTATTGAAGTTCCTGACTTTTTGAGATCACTGTCTGCTAAAAGCTGAGAGGGATAACTTTTTTTATTGATCACTCTTTCTTCCAATACGTTAATTGATCAGCCCTAACACGATATGCTGTCAAGAGGCTGTAGTTACATTGTGGTTTCTATTGAGTATTATGTGGAATTTTTTTGTGTATTCTTTTTTTTTTTTTTCGTCTTTGGGATTTTTGCTCCCACGATTCAGGTGACATAGAACAAACTGTCATCAGGAGTTGAGATGAACAGAGTAAAGAGTTGGGATCGGCCTTTTAATTTATCGATAGTATTTCAAACTTATTATTTCTACGCTCCAAGAACAGGAAGAACATTTATCAATGCCTCGATAAAACGCATCACTTTAGGCAACGAGATAGGCCTATGTGTAAGAGTTCAATTAACACCGTCCTTTCCTCGTTGACCTGAAGCTATAATAAGTTTCCCTGTCTTTCAAAGAGGAGTGATTTATTAAAATGGATACCAAACGATTCTTCACGAAAGTTCCAATGGATAAATCATCGGACGACTAAAGTGATAAAATGCAACGTTGGAATACTAATCAGTTTTTAAAACAAGTTAAGTCAGTCGCTCGATGGAAACTGTTGAATGTCTTTTGGCAGCATGTCGTATTTTGGGTGATCAATTGAAACATTGAGAGAGAGGTTGATGAATAAATAAGTTACATCCCTTGCGTTCTGTTGGGCAGTGATAGCTGAAAAGTCTTGAATTTTAAAAAAAATGGTTGGGCACAAAATAGGTACCAATTTAGAATAAACTTACATAGCAAACTGAAAAGATCAATGAAAATATTTTTGTTGACATAATAAAGAGTAAATGCTGAAATACCTAGCTTGCTATCTCCTTCGGTACGGTTTGTATGCGCAATACATGCATCCATATCCAGCCAGTCAGCTGGACCAACTTGAAAACTGAGAGAAACCTCTGTTGTCAGTTTTTGGTGACAATTCTGGCAGATGGTTCCTACAAGGTATGTATGTAGAAGTACTAAGCTTGTCTTAATTTAGCCTAGCAGTTCCCAAACTGTGTGCCATGACACAATGTTGGGCTGTATCTATCTCAGCAAATCTGTGAATAAAAAAAAAAAAAAACGAGTTTGGATATACACTAAGCATTGTGTAGTTTTGAACATTATGAGCCCAGGATTTTAATTTTAGTGTGCAAGAAATAACATGTTGTACATACAAGCACACTTATCAATAATTATTTTCATAATATCCCGTGTCTTGAACGTTTGAAGTGGTGTAATAATCATCTTATTTCTCTTTAAAATCTATTACATCTGTCAGTAGCGCAACATATTATGGTAATCTATATCATAATTTCACAACTCTATTGATCTACTTCATTTATTTCTAACGCATATATGTTTCCCCTCAGTCCAATATACCCCGTTCTAGTAAAAGATACATTATGTCTACTAACTCTATACTACTATATACTAATCATTTATAAAGTTTCCCTGATCTCTCCTAATCTGTAATAATTTTAATCCTCACTCATTGAACCTATTTTCATCACTTATACTTTTCTAAATCTGTAACTAACTTGATTGCTCATCTCTGGACTTTTTCTGGTAGATTTTTTAATATTCCCCCGAGAACAAGACCACCCTCACAAGACACTCACTGAAGATCTAACTCACAGAACACGTACCCTCGAGGGTCCCTGTTTCAGACTCGACTTTTTCCATATTTCACCGGTGTTAGGTACGGCTATCGAAAACGCTCAATTGATGGACCGGTAAAAATTTGAGACAAGCACTCACAGCTACTTGCAAATTCAGCTTCATTTCTTTTTTTTTTTTTATTTTGCTCTGAAACCCTTAAAAACAGACTTTGAGAGCTAAAATGCTGATAAATTGTGAATAAGACATAGAACTATACATAAACTGTATTTCAAACGTAAACGAATGCTTCATTTCATTTGTTCATTCAACTTTTTATATAAGCTTGGTCATCATCCCCTCCCCTCTCACCTTTTTTGAAAGTTTTATACTTGAGTGACAACAAATGTTTCCCGCTCTCAAAGTCTATCTTGAGGATTTCAGAGGAAAAAAAACAAACTAAAACAGAGCAATATTCCAGGCAATAAACCTTAGCGGTTATCTTTATTACTGCTCAATTTTTGACAGTTTAGCATTTTAGCATTTTCATTAGCTGTGCTCACCACTATCAAAGATATGAAGATTAAGCTCTAGGTGTGACTTGAAGTCGTACCCATTTTCCTTTGAGACGCCTATACGACAGCTGGTGTACCTTAGTCAGAATTTATTATCAATGATTTCTTCATTCAATGAAAAGTTCAAGACGATATTCTTACTATCAAAAACTTCCAACCAACATAGATATCTTGAATTCAGCCGGGTTGGTTATGTATGTATTTTGATGTATGTCAGTCATGTGTTCGGGCCGTACCAATAGAGCTACAGGACTAAAACCTGAAACATTTATCCCTTGTTATGTCTAGAAAGATCATTATTGTTTGTTGTCGGACCCAATTCTAATGAGTTTTTCGTTTGGGGTTTAACCTAAAGTTTCCTTTCGGGGTTCTCCAAGCGAAAGTTTGAACAGAGCAAAAACATAACCAAGTAATTTTATTATATACGAAACTCACCATTAGCGCTGAATGTATCGCGCACTTTATGAAATAAACCCATCACAGATTGGATATCGAATTATTGATTTGTTCTGGGATATATATATATATATATATATATATATATATATATATATATATATATATATATATATATATAATGATATTAAATAATTGTGTCATCATGTGTGTGTGTGTGTGTGTGTTTGTGTTTGTGTGTATGTATGTTTATGTTGGTGTTCACGTATGTGTGTGTGGTGAAGGCAAATTTGTTTTTCAAAGGAGTTCCCCGAAAATTTGATTGTTGGAAAGATTCCCAAGAGTAGTTGAAATTTGAAGATCACTGATTTAGTGTATCAAATGTTCAAATAATAGGAATAAATAGGGAGAAAAATATTGTACTACCCCAATCTGCTCATTGGGGAGGGCCTGACTATTTGTTTGCCATTATAACGTTCATAGGTTCATCCTGCTTTACAACTGTCGACTTCATGCAAATATCTCCCCTTTTACGAAAAAATAGCTAAAAGCAAAAATAGCCTCTGCATTTATTTTGCTGCATTTTGTTATGAAGGTACCGGTCAACTTTATCCTATCCCTCTTTCATTCCTAAATCCCAGGCAACTATAGCTTACACATTCCCATCTTTCGACAAACCCAAGCTTGTATGCTATAACCAACAATTTTTTTGTAGGACAGGTCTGAAAATGCTGGAACTATTATCCCTTAGAGATTATTGGTAATCGCTTCTTACTTTACGCCATTTGGATTCGTGTTAGATTTTAATAGAAATTTTCTACTTTTGCATAGCAGCAGAAACTTGTATCGGAAATCCTAGCATTTCCCTTCAGGCTTGGAAACTAACCATTTAGTCAAGTGGAAAAGAAAAAACACTGCCCGGTTGCAGACCCCTGAGCAGTCAGGGAAATCGAACAACGTAAAGTGTTTATAAGGATCAATATCTTCCTTTTTATTACGTCTTGGCCATCCAAAGGGAGCATAAAATTTCATCAATCTCCCAAAAGCGATATTACTCAAGTGATTTCTTGATTCCCATCAAAAGGAGAAAGATATTAAAAAAAAGTTTCGCGTTCGACCTCTCTTGCTCCTTTTACGATTTGTTTGTAATTAGAAATACAGATCAGTCAAGACCACTCTCGAAATAATTCATTCAATATTTCAAGGCAGTATTTGCAATCATGTTTTTCCCTGTGAATGGCAATAATCATTGCTTTGCACATGTTATTCCAAGGGAAATTTAACGCACTGTTGTGTCTGAAAACAAGAACCACAATCTCAACGATGCGTCCACCGTCTGTCGTAGTAGTATCATGAGGAGGAGAATGAGAAAAAGTAGTCTTTTTTTAACATAATTGATTCTCATAATTGATGAATATTGCAACATCCAAATATTCTGCGATTATCATTTCCAATAAATATTTTAAGTGGACATTTTTTTTTCTGGTGGTAACTTGTAGATTTTTCATGGTTGAAAAATGCAGACCACGGAATTTCTTTCATGGAAACTGGTAGAAATATTGATGGGATATAGGTTTTCAATGACAGCATGCATATATATATATATATATATATATATATATATATATATATATATATATATATATATATATATATATATATATATATATCTTCTTTGGGGTTGTTAATTGATTCAAGTATTTATAACAATGAATGTATTATCGTCTTAATTCATATATATATATATATATCTTCTCTATATGAACAAAATGTTCAATGTTGAATGAATCAAGAGCTCCATGATATAAAACCATTACAGATTGAATGATATATATATATATATATATATATATATACATATATATATATATATATATATATATATATATATATATATATATATATATATATATATATATATATATATATATATATGTATTCATATCTGCTTTATGGAATACCTGGGATTTCTGCTTGACTTATAGACAGCTGTGGGGCTCTGTGAAAGTTGCAGTCAGCAGTACTGTTCCATTTCACCTTCCAATAAACGACAAAACCCTTTAGCCAGATTTGCATGTACCATCTTTGGATAATTCACGCCCTGTGGCCCCCTCGCAGATCCTACAGCAAGTGTGCGTCAGCCAGGAGGAGGACACTAATATCAAAACTATGACCTTGGAATCCGGCCCTTATCCGTGTCAAGTAAATGGGCCATAGGAATCTGACCGTTGATTTAAAGGGTAGGGCAGGCCTTTTGCTCAGGGCTAGAGGGGAAATCCACACAGAAGCCCTGCAGTCAATGGTTCTACTACGTAGGTTCTTTTCACTCCATTCTCTACATTATTTCCGATTGAATGCACTGTCAACTGACAATTCAATCTGTTAATATAGCTGAAAGATAATTCATCGAAACTTAGTTGAGAGAATTGTCAATCTGCCTCTAGATAATTCTGAGGCTCAAGAGCAATAGAAGAATAATTGAAATCGGGGAGAAAAAACAAGATGAAGATTCTCCATCTAATCAAGCATTTATGATTTGCTACCATTCGCTACGTTCATTACCAGAAACAGCAAACCAAAACTGCCTCCAGAACTCTAAAAGTAAGTTTTATTCAGTTTTAAAGTCGGTCCGAATGGCTATCTTTGTATCAACCGTACAAGCCGCACCAATGGAGCTAGAGGGCTAAAGATTCGGATATTTACTCTTTAATATGTTTAGAAAAAAACATTTTCTCTCTACCCAACCCCATTTCAATATACGTCTGTGATAAATTGGTCCGAATTTAGTGCCTGCCTGTTTTATTTTTGAATTTATTGTCAGTGATTACTGACCAACAAAAGGTGAGGGGAGTAACTTATTCATTAATCATCGCTTTCTTCTCAATGTTTTCATGTCGGTCCGGCTGGTTATGTCACCTCCAATACAATATGCTGCCCGAATACGTTGGTCACTGGACGGTTTCCCCTGGGTGACTAACAAGACCTGTGTATCAATATCAGACGAACAACAAAATCAGCTTTTTTCTCACTCTAGCCCAAAAGACACAGATGTTGATTTCATTAAAAGGACCAATAAATACTTATTGCTTCCGCCTGTCTGTCAGTATTATGTCGTTTCTAGACTTTTGAAATCTTCAGCTAGAACGACAAAGACTTTTTAGAACGATTTCCTTTGTCTCTGTTTTCTTGCTGACTGCGACCGCTTTTTATATAAATGAATTAATGTAACGAAGTATTAACTCTTAACAGAAAACATTGAATAATAACAAAACCTCGAACAGTGCACTTTCGACTAGTTCAGACAAGTTTTTGAACAAATTAACTGCACTAGACAATTTAATGTGATCAAAACAAATTAAGTTGGTTGTCTCGTTTTTAATTGAACACATTAATCACTATACACTTCTGGACAAAAAAATAAGCAAAACACTTTCCATCACATGAAAGATTTTAACCCCATACGTATCATATAAGCACATATTTGGTTAGGACAAAAAAATTGGTAAGACTGAGAAGCTGTGGGAAGCAGTCAGATATGAATGGAAAAACATCCACAGCACAATGTGAATAGCTACCGGACAGCTAGAACAAACGACTCAGTTTTTTGATATACAAAACAAGGGAAAAGTTAATCTATACTAAATTGTTTTCATCGCAGGAACACTATAATTATCAGAATAAAAGTGTGTTTGCTATGACTTTGATAAAAAGAAACTTATTCTTTCTGCCTGGGAGCGTATGTACCGCTGACGGTGCCTATATCTCTCACAAAACTATGTTTCCTGATTCCAATATAACTATTACTTCTACTGAGAAATGATACAGCTTCTCAACCTGTTTCTCTAATATGGGGAAAAAAAGAAAATGATTTTAAATTTCACGCCAATGATGGTCATTCAGTCGCCAGATATATCTTTAGGATACATGTATTTCTTCTCGGTAACAAATTAATATGACCTTTTCAAACTATAAGTAAAAGTAGACGTGTCTTCTGAACTTTTGAAAAATGAGTCTGGTTGGTCATTTGATAGAAACCATCACATGACCACGATCTTTTGGCCGCATACCGTGGTGTGAGAGTTCTAAAAGACAAATGGGCACAAGCTAGAGACCAATTTCGTATAATCTTACATTGCAAACTGAAGCTTCTGCCAAGAAGCTATTTTAAAGGGAGTTTTTAAAGAACAACAACAAAAAACGACGATTTATGTAGACGTAGTCAGTAAGGAGTAAATGTTTAAAACTTTTAGCCTTCTAGCTCCATTTGTGCAGCCTGTACGCGTGAGTGATACAACCATATATACATACATACATAGCCAGCCAGTGACTGACTTGGATCCTGAGAAAGGAAAATAACAAACTATTTTTACAGATTTGATGACAGTTTACGGTTTATGGTCTCTCATCCATCGAGTATTTTTGCCCTCTGGTAAAACAAGCTCACACATAGATTTCTTTATTTCCATATGCGAACAAACAGACCAGACGATGATTGCGTAAGATTAAAGACGTTAGTAATAAATACAAAATCGGCTTCTACGAAACCTGAGATGTATAAGCTGTTATTACTCGACCGTGTAATTATCCGCTTGGCATGCCGGGCCAAACATCAAAGGACACATTCTATTCGGGTATTGCATATACTGTGTTTATTAAAGATAGGCAACAATTCTCGTTTATGACACAGACAGATAAACGAAATGTCACTGTGGAATTATTAACAGGCAATATTCGAAGAATACTGATCTCTGATTTGGTATCTAGATGGTTTTTCTGTTGCACTTTGATCTTTTGTCAGGTCACGAAACAAATAAATTACATACTTTGTGAACGAGTTTGAGGTAAAGAGGAAAAAGGGTTAGTGACGGAAAAGAAAGAGAAGAAAAGATAGAAGGACAAAAGAAAAGCTAAATTAGAGTGAAAAGGGCGACAGAAGAGTGAAAAAAAAAAAGGAAGTGATCATAGAGAAAAGTGGTCTTTTCGGTCTTTCAATAGAAATAGATTGTTTCAAATAGAATAATAACAGACCTGGCTAGTCACCCAATAGAAGCCGTCAGGTGGATGAAGTCTTTTGACAGCATGTAATGTTAGGGCAGATCAATAAAAAAAAAGTGGAGTGATCAATGAATAAGATGTATCTCCAGCATTTTCTAAACACTAAAAAGTTTGAATTAAAAAAAAAAATTGCATTAAGTCGCATTGCAAACTAACTCAACAAAAAGCATATTTATTGAGGAGACATAAAATAGGAAAAAATGTTGTAGATATGATATTGGATATTTACTTGAATTTTCAGTCCTTTAGCTCTTACTACATAGCTCGTGATACATTCATATATATCAAGCCACATTGACTTGAAAACGGAGAAACCTAGTTATGACAGTTTTGGTTAAGTAATAGTTTGATGATGGTGTCTAACATGAAGCAAGCAAGAAAAGATTAAGGTGGGCCAAAAGAGAGAAAATTGAAAAGAAATAAAAAAGAGAAAAGGGGAATGAGGACAGAGAAACATATATATATATATATATATATATATATATATATATATATATATATATATATATATATATATATATATATATATATATATATATATATATATATATATATATATATATATATATATATATATATATATTACCATTGAGCTAAACAGCTGCTAGATTCGCGCGCAATGTAAGAACATTGCTAAGTCTCACCAGATACCCTATTGGCGACAGGTTTCACTCATGCAGCTGCCCCATTTTCTTTGTTTACTGTATTTCCACTATTCAAGGTGAGTTATTCATCACCAATTAACGACAGGAGATAATCTCAAACGAGTTTTTATATATTATAATATAATTTTCAATTAATTCTATCGGATAAAAAACGTCCATTCCTCAATATATATATATATATATATATATATATATATATATATATATATATATATATATATATATATATATATATACATATATATATATATATATATATATATATAACTATTCCGTCGAATTATGTATTCATATTCATGATTATTCTGTCATATGATACATCCATCTCTCAATATGATTGAAACACAATAATGTCGATATGGCCAGGTACATTTATAAGATTTCATATATATATATATATATAGTTCTACAGCCAACATTTTGCAAAGGAATCTGCAGCGTTTGCTGTTTCTCACAACGTAGTTCCTTTATTGATTGTCTTATTGGGCTGAAACTTGTTACTAGAGATATTTAGAACTAGGTGCATCTTTTGTATGCATCAAATTTTAATCCTAGCTGGCATGCGCTAGTTTCGTTTCTTGTCATTCTTGCCTAGAAAACTAATCTCCCGTTACTTCAAGTGCATAGACTGTGAAACAGTTCAAACGGGCTCTAAGTATGCTGAAATATCTTAATGCATAGATATGATTGAGATGTATTCCTTTTAAAATTTATCATAAATGCTAGAATTAAATTCATTTCTTTGATATTAAAGGAGCTCCTACTATATGATGAAGCTTTTGGTCATGGTGGATAATTGTGTGTTATGAATAAAAGCTGATTTTCATTAAAGGTTATCCATTGCTTACTGATTATGCCTGCTTTGATACAAACACAATAAAGTGGAGCCCAAGTTATGTATACATATATATATATATATATATATATATATATATATATATATATATATATATATATATATATATATATATATACATATATATATATACATATATATATATACATATATATATATATATATATTCGATGCACGGATGTTTGGTAATCCACTGAAATTGTACTAGCGATTCGACAATGTGAGAAAATTGAAAAAAACTCGCGTTATCTTACAATGTTTTTTATTTCTCAATGCACTTCTCTGGTTCTGCCAGCTTTTTCAAAAGTAATAAGCGATGCACAAAAACTGTTACAACGAATTTGTAGCTGTTAACATGTATAAGTGGAGGAAAGAAATCAGGAAAAGTGTATAGATAATTGTTTTCTGGTTGTGTATTAGGAGAGGAAGGTAAGTTTACATCGATGTGTGTGAGAAGGATCTGACAGTTATGTTCCCCTTTCCACAATGACAAATAAACACTTTCAATATGTTTTTATTGTCTTTGTGAACTGATCTGAGAGAGTGTAGATGAACATTACAATTGACAGCGAAGACTGTGACATGTTTTGCATGGGAGAGACATGGGACACCCCCCCTCAAATAATCACAACTTCAACTTACACCAAGCTGATCTTCTCAGATGCAGCGACGCTGCTTTTATATCCCAATGCAATACAATAACTCAAAGGTATGGTCACTTTCAAAATGCATTGGATTTAGAATGTTACTTTCATCTACTCAGATACAAACACCTCTTCTCCCGCTCCTAATAAGCAATCACAAAACACTTAGATATTCCCAGTCTTTTCTTCAGAATCAAACATGTTGACAGCATTTTTCTGTGCACCGCTTAATATATTTTTCTCTGAAAAAAGATGGCTGTTTCTCAATGAAATACACCCATGGAATTAAAAAACGAGAAATAAAACTCAACTCGAAAAGATTTTTTCTTTACCTTCTAATCGTGATTTCCATCTCTCTCTCTCTCTCTCTCTCTCTCTCTATATATATATATATATATATATATATATCTATATATCTATATATATATATATATACATATATATATATATATATATATATATATATATATATATATATATATATATAAATGTATACAATATCTACCCATCTAAGAAAATGTCTCGAAAAAGTTCACAGTCTAAAACAATAAATACGTA
>OY735234.1:14914857-14974857 GCA_963457665.1 Thysanoteuthis rhombus | reverse complement strand
AACTGTTCCGTGAAAGTGGCCTCGGGGAATAGTAGCAAGATAATCATAGCGATTTCCCCAAACCAACGATTCCTAGAGTAAGAGGTCGTTCTAGGTGATAAGTCGGTTAAGTTTTAACTAACTATGAAATCTAGTTGTATTTTCACCGATTAGTAGTTATTCGTATTTTTTTATTTGCTGGTTGATTTATTGAATTTTGATTGTTAATAAAATTTGATACTATGTGACTGTTTCAAAGTCTCGTTGATGAAAATATTATACGTTAAATAAAATATATGTAGGTCCAATTAGCAAAGTGCTAAGGATCTCTGCTCGTCGGACATGGTTTTATATTTAGTACGCTGTGGTTTCTAAAGGAATATGAATAACCTTATTACTAATCCACTCTTACTATCAATTTCTATATTCATATAATTGATCAATGAATTGTGTAAAAATATTGATGGTTTTGATCATTTCTAGTTGTTTGCAAATTGGTTCGGTTTTATTGTTTAACTCGAAGTAGTTCCCTTTAATTGTTTGTGTCTAAACTGGGATTAGATTGCTGATGTGATGTTCAGGTTGGGAATTTGAAAGTAAACAAAGGGGTTTGCCTCTTCATTTAGTTCACCAGCCCTTTCTATCCGTGCTGGAGAAGGGTTGCAAGCTAGTAAATATCTCGAAGCCACTTATATCATGACCGTGTTATCTGTCTAAGATGAGAAAATCATGTGTTGTGTTTGTAATCTCTCACTTTTACAATACAGTTCAAAAATATCTTGAGTAAAATGTTGGGATTTTTTCCTTCTAGATTTCGTGGTTATTGTAAATTGATGTTGATTCATTCTACTAAATTTTATTCTATAGGGTGTTGGGGAAGATATCAATAAGTACAACAATCATTATCTCAGCAATCATTCTTAGTCCTACGGGGAAAAACCTCACAATTATGAAGAAGTACCGCCAAGCTTATTAAGATATTACATATTATATAAATCCTATTCTATCTATGATTCAATGCATTTTCGTAGAAGGTTTTGGGATGACAAATTTTATAGCAATTTCTTTAGTCTTTTGAGCGTTACTTTGTTATGAGTCTTTCCTTACCTATTTCTATTTGGCCTTTCTCTTGTGGTGATCCGTCTTCAGTGATCTGTTTACAGAATCGAAATCTTTGATTAAAACATTCTATGAACCAATACATTATTCTGATCTCTCAATAGATTTTCTCAGTCTATACTCAATTGTAATAACTCTATACTTCAGTTATACTATGGTTGATTTCATTTTTCCTAATAAGTATGCTCATCCCTACTTTATCAGTATTTATCTTTCCCCAGAAGTGGTAAGTTTTGCATTTTAAATATATTTTCCCCAATTCCATGCTATGGTTATCAGTGGTTGATAGAATTCTATTTATTTCAATTCAATTGCAACTATCCGTGTTATTGATATTTCTCTTGTTATATCTTCCAAGAAGACAATTTCAAAAAGATAATAGCATTCTCTTTTTGGAAAATGGTTTACCAAACTTAATGTCTTGGGCAAGTAGATAAACTTATGCTTGAGCCATTTATCATCTTCTGTTCATTTAATTTACATCCGTGCTCTGTGTTTTAGATCAGTTCATATTCATTAATGTTAGTTGACTTTTCTATCTTTTACTAGAGTGCCAGATTATCTCACGAGTTACAACAACTTATCTTTACTTATCCTATTGCTCAGACTACTTTAATACTTCTGGGACTGTCCTGTTCTTATCAATTTTTCTCAAATCGAATCCAGTATTCCCCAGCAAAGAATTAGAACGGAATATTATTGGTGGGTTTCGTTAAAAGACCTTGTACTCAACAGACTCCTATATTAATACAATTCCTCATGTGTATTCGATAACATTTTTATTAGAACTTCCCATTGATATTACTCTCTTTACCTTTTCAGTTGTTAGTTTTTGATGGTAACCCTACTATGGAAAGGTTTTTTTCTCCCGAAATCTTGTTTTGGGAATGCATTTATTTCTTTGTCTGAGAACTTTCTTTAGTTTATTTATCACGTATTTGGTATCTGTGATGAATAACGATGTAGGGGTACATGTTTTACCCCCGGCTGACTTCTAATTTTGTCATTCTCTATCACTTTCTCATTTCATGTTATGGGTGTTAGCCTAAAATCGCATCTTGGATGAGATTTATCTACATACAGCATTGGCATGGCTATTGCCTAGTTTTATTTTTTCGCTATACGTATAATACGCTATACCTAATTGGATATGTACTAGTAAGGTATATTCTCTGTTCTCAAATTGAAAACTCTTTTTGTTGACTTATATTCAAAGTGAATTGCCAGTATCCATGTTAATCATATTTCTCTAGTTATATTTTCAAGTAATTTTACCCCTTTGAATATTGTAGTTGAGAAATGTTTTTTCTAGACAATAAACATGTCTAAAGGATGTGTATTATCGTATGTCTCTGCGGTCGTATTATGTTATCAGGTTATTATTTATATTTTCGTTATCTGTGTCTCTTCGGTGGTAGGGAAATTCTTTTCAATGATCTCGATTACGGTATGACGTTACTTCAAAGGTGTCAGGTTCTTATTTTTTGTGATATATTCAAGGAATTGATTCTAAGACTTCCTTTAATTTGAATAAATATCTGAGTGTCTGATTCTGTAAAGTTTTTTAAAGTTGAAGTTCACTAATTCTCTACAAGGTGTTACAAAATCATATTCGATTGCTAGGGTAATATGCCCCAAAACTTTTCAGACTCTCAAGCTATTGTAATTTTGTCAGTCAAACGTACCTTGTCTTGTTCATATATTAATTTATATACATTCTTCTTGGATATTTTCCCCCTTTAGAGGTAAATATCCCAAACCATTGTATAGATTCTATTCCTGAATATGTTTTGCGGATGAATTTGTATGACATGGAACTTGGAATTCATCGATAGCCAGTATAGATATTTATCAACATGAAGAATACCTGTTTATCAAACTTTTAGCTCAAAGTTTACTTTGTGGCGACACTTAGCTATGACTTCATACTACTTGCTCAAGAAAATTTATCTTCTTTTCAAAGTTATAATTCTTTTTTTCCTCTTTGGACATATTCCATGTTTACTATTAAAGCTGTTGGGTGGCTTTGGGTTGTGTAAGAGATTCCATTTGATTATCAGGTTCAAATATCTATTTTCTAAGGACAGAAATATTTCGATGGGGATGTTCTATACCTGCATTTAGATTTTTAGAAAACGTTCTTGTGATTATAGAATCTTGATTCCTACTTTTCTTTAAACGCCCCAATATAGAATTTCTATACATCTGAATATCTTCTGGAATATACAATTGCTAAATATATGCTTCTTTTGTTGCATCTACTGTCTAAAGAGCATTCTTTCTTATTCTCAAATTGCATCTCCTTGCTGTTAGTTGTTTTGTGTTTTAGCAAAAGTTTAGGATTTTCCAATCAAGATTAATAAATAATTTTTCCATGTTACTGGTGAAACTATTCAGGATTTTTTCAATTGTGATTAATAATCAATTTTGCGATTTTACTTGTGCAACTGAACCTGACGTTAATAGTACTTTATTTGACGATTCTATAGAGAAGTCTATCTCTCGGGAAAGTTCATTAATTAGATTCGAGAACGATTTGATGATAGTACATTAAAACCAATCTGCAAGACAGTCGATAAAAAGTGGATTTTTCTGTTTATTTTGTCATCATTCGTGAACTTTATAGTGAGAATGAACCCACTATTGTATAACGACTTATCATAAAAGCTTATAACTCGTTAAACACACAAATTTGGAAGTGTTTCTAGCTACCCGTACAATAAATGGAATTAGGTAACGGCTTGATGACTGTTGGATGTGTTTGGACCTCTTACCGATATAATTTGAATGTTGACTATCTTTAGAGAAAGCTTTATGAGATTATTAGCCAACTTAAAAGTGGTATTTAGAAAGTTATTATTTTTAATGATGGGCACCACCTCTACTTTCAATACTACACTCTTTAGCGCTCAAGCTATATTTTACCAATTGTATTGGCTATCGAGCCATTGCTTCCCTTAAATCTGATTGGACCATCGTCCTTATATAGCTATGCACCCTCTTCAATGACGAACTTATCAAATTAATGTAAGATATTGATTCAACTGTCCATATAAGTATATTGAAAGCCATGTTGTTGCTCTTTTTTATCAAGGTTTTGCCACCGTGGAAGAAATCAGATTCCCTACAGTGTTTGAGAATACCAATCACTTTGTTCGTTGTTTTGGTATATCTTTTAAGAAATTCTATTGCCTCATCATGGGCTCTTCCCATGATAGGAGGATTAAATTAAATAATATCAAACTGTATAGAGGTAACAATGTTATTATTTGCGATGTTGTTGAACTAGATAATTAGTCTATCCCATAAGTTGTATTTCAGGGTGTCCTTAGTTCTCTTGATGACGTTCCAAGGGATTCACTCACATATTAGTAGTGGTTAGAACCGTTACACTTCGGGAAACTTTCAAATCTTATTGGATGATTGTAGTGTACGTTATTCAAAAATAAGAGGTGAGTGCAAAAGGTACAAAATGTTCATATTCACCGGGTACATATCTTCGTAGATATTATTAGGCCTCTCTTCAAGATCAAATACCTAACAGCCCCCATAAAAGCGCAGATTACGTTACGGTGATGACTGCATCCGTCACCGGATGTAGATGGCTTTTCCAAGGTTTTGAACGGATAATTTCATGGTTAAAATAAGATTTAAGTCCAGCTCCCTCGTCCTGGAGAAGCTGAGGGTGACTGAACAGTCACGATCTGAAATCCCAATCGTGACAGAAAAACCGATCAAGAGCCTGCTCCCTGAAGGACCAAGCCTCACCTAGACAAATCAGAAGCGACTTGACAACGTGGCTCATGACAGTTGATAATTTCGGCAGCTCAGATTTGACCTGGGGAAGCAGCTCAAGTTCCTTGGAAAGATCGTGACCACTCTGGACTATCCAAACATGATTCTTACAAAAGAATTAACGTATTGGAGAGCAAGAATGATAACTGGAAAGCCTGATGTAAGCCAATTTAATTTTGGAACCGGTGCTTCGTTGCTGACTCATTGCAGCAGGCATTGTAATTTCTTGAAATAAGACGTCAGCAGTGAAAAAGCCACCAGGAAGACCCTGGGGGCTGCAGAAAGGGCCTCAAGGTGGCTATTGATTAGGAAATGTGGTCTGTAGACCAGCTCATAACTTGGATGCATGTTGGGGGCAGATCACCTCAGGCTGGATCACTCCGGCGGGGGTGTCCAATGATCGAATACCCAAAACATCCAATGCCCCTGGGTTAATTGCTGAAGTCGTGTCCAAGTGGCAGCAGAAAGTATATTTCAAAAAGATAATATCTCACAACAGGATGACCCTAGCAGATGGGATATAATTTTTTGCTCACAAAGCAAAGCTCCAGATGGTGGACTCTACATCGAGCTTAGAACCTCTAAAGGTGCACGCAGACACACAAACACACACAAACACACACATACACACACACACAAAGCACAGCACAATGAAGATGGGAATACCTCCCGAAACATGTGTAGACCATCAATGAAAACATTTACAGATAAATAAATCTAACTTCCATACACTTTCACTCCCGAGTCCGTCTCTCTTTTTCTAGTTCAAATTATATATTCATTTCACCATTCAAAAAAGAGAAAATATTGCACATAAGTATATATATATATATATATATATATATATATATATATATATATATATTGTGAAAGTTGCGTTACTATCGAGTGAAAATGTATCTTTACATTGAAATATCTTTTGAAAGAAAATAAATTCTTGCATCATTGCTTGCATTAGTTAGATTATTTCGATAAAGTACATTCGACCTCATATAAGAACCAAATTAATATAGAAAGGAGAGAAATAAATTATATCATGACTGAATCAACACACTGAATGTCGAGTGGGTCATTAATTGTGCAGGGTGAAAATTTATTGACCTAATGATACTACGAAGTAGATATTCCTTCATAGAAACAAATTTGATTTAGGATTTATAATATGGTGTAGATGTAAATTTAGCCTCAGATGTTTTCCTTGAAAGACAGAATGGGAATAAAAAATGAAGATCTGTGGGAAGCTATTGTAGTGAGTCCTGATGGCTGATATCTTGAAGAATATGCAGTGGTTTGTTAGGATCTTTTGTTGGAAGTAGTAGCAGCAAAATATATATACGTATGGGGGTTTACGTGTAAGTGTGTGAGTGTGTGTTGGGTGCAAAATAGGTATTTACTACTACCCGTTTGCTTTTGCTGTACAGAAAATTGCGGATTTCACCATTCGAAAACACATTTTTGAACGAATGATTCTGATTTAAAAAAAAAAATGAAAATTAAAATGACCTGAACTCCCTCAGCTCATTCTTCACGCTGCTTGAATTTCAATAACCTGGGAAATACCGAAGGTAGATATATTGGATTTTCACAGATCGATGGCTCGATATTTCAAAATCTGTTACGTATGCAAAAAGTGTGGTAGTGTCTCATAGTTTGGGAATCGTGACGTCTTCTCTGACACAAGCCATTTTTAAATAATCTTTGCTTATAAGACTGTCAAGCTTACAAATAGCCTTATTCTACAACCATATTAACAATGATTACCTCGGGATTGAATTGAAGAATTTTTGATATGAGTCTGCTAAACGATAAAACGCTGAAAAGTTTTAGAAATTATGAAAATAAAAGTTTTTCACTCGCCGAAAAAGTCGGAAGATATACGGCAATGACCGTCTATTTGCTTACTAACTATCTGCAAAAGTTTTCAATAAATCTCATTGCCTGGTTGGAAGATTTCTTTCTTTTAATCATAGCTAAATCTCCACACTGCTTAATGTCTCCAAAATACAGCTTGAATCTAGAATTAGCTAATTGGGCGATATGTCTAGTTGTATTCTTAGGTAGGCATGCCAGCAAATCAGTTGATTGTTAATTCAAGGGAACCAACTCGAATATTTTCTTTCAATTTTTCCAGTCAAAATTTACATATCCTTTTATACACCTCGTGTTTATCCAAGTTAATAAAACATATAAAAGTGAAAGTTCAAGAAAGTTATGGAAGTATCGATATGAGGCTTTTTTATTGGAAACAAAAAAATTTAGATCCTAACAACCAGACTTCCATTAGGAGGGCATTTTGTATTAACCACAATGGTTTATAATGGGAACGTCTAAAGATGCGCCCCCAAAAAGAAAAAAGTTGAACCAAGTTAACAATGTAATGAAAAGGTACATTATCTAGGAATATATATTTTACCTCATGCATATGTAGAACTTCACTGGACAGCAACTTATAGTGTTTTTTTAAGGTCAGGATACCACACACACGCAAACATGCCGATAGGAACATCTTAAGAAAATCTCTTTGGTCCCAGCAACTATCTTCGCAACGATGTATCCTGAACCCCCTTCCACAGAACAATACCATGCCTCATAGCTATGGCTACAGATCTAGGTCCCACTGGTCGGAAAAAGTCTGAATGAAGATCTATAATTGAAATGATCAAGAACGTCGTCTCGGCGTATGCCTTTCATTCATGTCACGTGAATGCTGTATAAAACAATTACTCGTCCTAGAACTTTTTGCCAATGGCGACGGAATATGTATTTTCTGATCGAAGTTTACGAACAGAATTTATACTATATACAGTCATATTCTTCTTTTTTTCGATCTGAGCTGATTATCCTCGCTTAAGCAAGAATTGTCCAGTCTCCGTAGGAGTGGGAAAAATCGTTGCAATTCGAGAACTTGTATTTCAGTTAGGTCCTTTGTTTCAGCTACATTAGTGGTCATCGGGAGAACTAATTCGTTGTCGACCTACGTCTTTAAAACTAATGTTATTTTCTTCTTGTAAGTAGAACTTGCTCTACTGGATGCAAATTTATGTGATTATTTGCTTTATGTTTTTCTTCTTTTGAGGATTCTGCGGTGATCTTTCAAGGGCGTCAAATTCTATTCTTCAAAAAGCTGACCACGTTGCCTGTCTTCCACCTCGTTCATGACGACTGCTCCGTTGATAGAAAGAAATTGAAGATCGTATTTGTCCCAAAGAAAAATGACTCCATATCAGTTGGCACAATTAGCTCAGAGAAATGGTATTCTCTCTTATTTGTCAAGAAAGAATCAAATTGGAGTTTTTAGTTTAATTTTCAATTTTCTCCATGAGACCAATTGATTGAATAAAGTTGATTGATTTTTCGATATTTTTAAATCGGCATACTCTTCGATGAAAAAAACGGTCAAAAATCGAACTCATACAAACGTAAGAGGGTTACCGAATAGTTCTGGAGAATTTGACAGCGTGCATTGCCCGAATGCCGTACTTAAACTTGAAGCTTTTCTTTATGAAACAAACTGTTTGCGCAATATGTGTTTTCATTCCTAAGGAGATTACTTGGACGGGGCTGATTGAAAGTATCTGTTATGGAAATATTTATATTGTAAAATCCCTTGGTATCATTCACACACACACACACACACACACACACACACACACACACACATATATATATATATATATATATATATATATATATATATATATATATATGTATGTATATATATATATATATATATGAATTTATACCATATTTCAAACCTTCTGACTAAATGTTCTGTCGTTCTTTCAACTTTTCCAACGATTAATCAAATGTTTTCAATGTTTATTCAGCTATTTTGAAAAAATATTATTTTTTCTTCCTGGTGGCTCTTTGCACCGGGCAAGTTCGTATTTTACCGTCTTATACTATTTTCAGATTGTGTACGCTCCGACGATTTACTCAGGAATAAATCAATAATAAATGTTTTTCTTATTTCTCGGCAAATGTAATATTATATTTTATTTTGTTCGTAATATTTCAGCTTTGCTAGTCGACGCCGTTTTCAAACTGAATTAGTAACGTTACAAAATTTTCTTGTCAAGAATTGTTTTTCCATTCCTGTAACTCAATTGTTCAGTCATTCTTTTCATTAGCTGAATCAATGACTGCGTTGTCACCAATTTCCTATCATCGCGATTCACGAATGTTTTATTCTTTATTTTTGCTGATTGTATTTCAAGTTCTCCTCTTATCCTGGTTTTCATGTAATTTCGTTGTAAATATATACCTCAAGGGTGCAGATAATGAAATTGGTCATGACACACCTTATTTGTTATAACCATGTTATTAAGGATGTCATTATTCCAGCTTTAATATATATCATTTTTTCTATGTTTTTATCCATTTCTTTATGATATGAGTATGAAATTACCTGGGATTTCAAGTATATAACCCATTATATGTATTTTCATTCTCCAGAATTGTTATTTTATTTGCATATTTTGATGTATATTTCTTTTACGTGCTTGCATTTGGAGATTAATTCCTTTCTTTTATTGAGGAATTTTTCTGATCGTTCGTAGAGAATGAGAGTTGATTTTTCTTTTAGGCAAAGTATACATTTTTGATTTTTGATATTTTTGTCTTATTTATAGTATGTCTAATTACCATCTTCCAGTTTATAAACATTTTGCACTGTCCTTCTTAAATCATTACGTTTTGATTTCTCATAATTTCTATTGTTAAATGTCATTCTGATTCTTCGAAGAGAATAGTGGTTGGCTTTTTGAGGGGGCAAAGAGTACATTTTTTATTGATATTATCTTATGTCTTGTTTATGGTATATCTAAATACTATTTCCCAAATTAAAAGCGTTTTTTATTGTCTTTCTTTAATTTCCACATGTTGATTTCTTATAATGTTTATTGTTAAATGTCGTTTTGTGATAAACAGGAAAAACTCTCAGAAAAATTGAACTAACAAAAAAATTTCAATATTATTCATTGGAACCTGCTTCAAAGAAGAATTGCTGCCAAGATATTCGTCACATTCTGTGGAATATAAATTGACAATCTACTGATATTTCGTATAGTGAGCGTAGGGAACGAAAAATAATTATGCTAAATTGAGAAATCAGTAATATACGTGCTCTGGGACCTGTGTCTTACCATTTGTGTGATTAATTCAGTTGGGAAATGTAGGGCCTGCGAATAAGGTGGTTTCTAAAATGGACATAGGTTAGATTCCCACATAACCCCCATTTCTTTTATTCATTTACACGATCTAAGGTCACTCAATTAGCTGGCGAAAAATATCGTATACATTTTCTGTATGTGCGTAAATATATATATATATATATATATATATATATATATATATGTGTGTGTGTGTGGGGGGGTGTATCTTTATGTACATGTGTGTGAGTGCATATGTATTCAATTATTTATGTGTGTATTTATACACACACACGCACACACACACACACACACACACACACACACACACACACACACACACATATATATATATATATATATATATATATATATATATATATATATATATATATATATAAATTCAAGTTATGATGACTTGAATTATGAAATAGATTCGAGTTATGACAACTTGAATTTCCATTTGGGTAACCATTTCTTTGCTTTACATTGAAAGTGTTCACGGTTTCAGTTTATGGCATTCAGTAAATAGTCCAGTTCGAGGATAAAAAGAGATTTACATCCATTTTGTCGCAGGAAAAATAGTTTACCTTCCGGGCTACGAGAGCGCTGTGGTTAACAGATGATCAAATCAACTTGACTTCGACTTATCCTTCAATCATCCAATTGCTGAACACAATTTTTCTTGGTGTCAATATTTCATTCGTACACTAATAGTAAGAGTATTAATAATTTCAATTTCTTTTAGAAGATGCACTGTGAAACATTGTCAATGTTTTTTTTATCTAGATTGTAGTTTTTCTGAATCGCGACTATCCATATGGAATGAGTAAGGATGAAATATGATGATGCTGTGAAATTTCACGTATATTACAATCTTTTTAGGGCATGCAGAACCCAATGTTTCGCTTGTTAGGAACAACAATGTTATTTAGAAAATCCCGACGGCTTTTGTCAAAAAGTTTAACTCACAGAAAATAGGGTTATGAGATTTTGATTAATGGATAATTGTGTAGCTTAGTAGAACTGTTTTCTCTGTCTTTACTCAATTTTTTGCAACGATTCGATCGTGTCCCAAGTAACACCCGAGAAAGGTTGGAGTTTAAACAAACGAAACATTGTAAAAGAAATAAAATACAACGGTGAGAAGGTTGGTCCGACTAAATCATATACAATAATTAAACCAGTCCGACTAACAGAATTCATACGTGATGGATTAACACTTTAGTGATCCATAAACTTACGAATTAAGAAGCAGCGATATTTTGCATCAATTGTAGCAGGTGTCTTCATTTCCAACTCAATTATCCTAACTACCCGCGGTCAATTTCAGAGTCTGAGACGTTCCTGCTGGGAATAAACAACGCACTCTTCGTCGGTTTGGTGAGATCTTTAAATTAACCGAACCACTTGTTGGCAGGTGCATCAAACGCCTTACAAAGTAATTACTTCGCAGCATAACTGTGTAAAGGAATTTATCAAATACGAGTCGTTTCATAAAGGATTCTAAGGGGGTGGAATTTCACATGCGCGTGAATATCATGCAACAATATTATTCACGTGGCAACATTGTGCTCTGAGTACTTAGCAGTTGAAATGTTTGTATCCTTAGTTGGCCATATTCGAGTATCCATTTAATTTGTACCATGTCAGCAGTGTCATTTGCAAAAGTGATGAAATCCATTTAGACAGGTATGAACCAGGTTCCTGGTTAGAGAAAACCAACATCTATTAAGTTAAGTAGGAATGTATACGTAATGAGCACGTTCCACTATTGTGTTCGTAATATGTACCTGCAAAAATAGTTTTGAGAATCAAACTTAGGTTGGCCCGTTCAAGAGGTACACGTATGGAATGATGCCGTTCATAGCTACAATCAAAGCACATATGATGTCGTAAATAGCAATGAAGATCAAAACATTTTTTGTAAATGCGCTTTTGTCATTCTCACTATAACCTAATTGTTCCACAGAAAAATTCAGCAGATAGAAAAAAAATGATTCTCTCTCCCTCTCACTTTTTCTCCCGTTCATTAATTTCACTCTCCCTGTCATTGTCTCTGTCTGTTTCTGTATTAACCAAACGTCTATAGACTTGTGCTAATGAACACTGGTGTGATATATATTTCGGGCATAAAATTTCGAGAAAATGTCCAGTGTCCGGATCAACATATGTTCTTACAGTCAGGTTGCACACACACTCACACAACCACACACACACACACACACAGACATACACAGACACACATACAGTGATCTCTAGAATTATGCTTGTTTTAATTCATCTAAGCACAAATTGTCCGCGAACAGTTGTGTACACTGCAAGACAAAATGTATATTCTAGTTCAACCCGTTAACGTTGGATGCTGACTGCAAAAATTATCCATTATCTCATGTATTTTCTCATTCTGTCCCTTATCCCTTCCAATATTTGTTGCCTGTCAATGTTTTCTTCAAACGTTCAGCCAATACTGATTGTCTTCATAAACAGAAATCCTCTCACCGCCTTAGCAGACTTTCCTTTTCGACCTCTCTCTTCCTGCCCCACTGTCAAACAACCTTTCTTTTCACCCCTCTGAATTTAGGTGATCCACCAATATTGAGCTCAGCACGTTTTACATACAAGCAGTCTTAACACACTGCTTTTAGCCAAGGTTGAAAATCGATGCTAAAATTCTTCATAGAAATTACTACCGGGCTGGTGAGATAGGCACGGTAGAGTTGTTTGCCCGGCTGCTCACTTATTCATTCATATCATCCGTCAAACATCGTGGGGTATCAGTGACAAGACGTTATAGCTAGAATATCAAGTGATCGGATACGGTTGAGGGATATTGTATCATAGCATTTTGGGGGGTATAGGTGTTGGGCAAACATGGGCAAATTCAACCAGAAATCGGACTTAATTTCTCAATCCACTAATAAAAGTCAAACTATAAAGACCCCAGCTATCTTGACCTCTCAATCTGTATATTCCTTCTGAACACACACACATACACATGTATACTGGATTACAAATTAAAGAAAATGGAGTTGTTCTTTACACTATTTATGTTGTCTAGAGCAATAGATAGATAATTGGATAGGGGTACACACCTTTTTTTAATTCCACAAAGTCTCTTTGAAATCATTTGCTTCCCTGTCCAGTAATATTTGGAAGAGAGAGGGGGGGGGGAGAGAAAGATACAAAGAGAGAAAGGAAAGAGAAACTGTGTGTTTGTGTGCGTAAATATGTGCATATGTGTGCGTGCTGTTGCGCGCACTCCATTGAGTAGTTTCATTCCAAGTTTGTATGTGTGTGTGTGTGTGTGTGTGTTTGTTTGTTTTTATATGTTTGAGCAAGTTTGTGTGTTGTTGAATATATTCAAAGTTCGTTTTTGTGTTGCATGAAGGAAGGTCTGACTTTACAGGGTAGGGTTGTGTGTGTGATAAATTTATACGAAATGCGAAATGCTTTCTGTGTTACTATAAAGCTTTGAAGCTTTTCCCAATATATATATATATATATATATATATATATATATATATATATATATATATATACATATATATACATATATATACATATATATATATATATATATATATATATATATATATATATATATATATATATATATATATATATATATATATATATATATATATTCAGTGAGTGTCCATCACTTATTGGATTAATGTGTACTGTCCAATACTTGTGTTTATTCATGTTTTTTTTATTATTTTGTTTAACCACCAAAATGCACTCCAGAAAACTGGCTCATTTTAAGAGAATATACACACCTGCACATCTTTAAATACTTATCGCCAAATCATCTTACACTCACACATGTACACCCCCCCCAAAAGGAAACACACCAATTCTATCTTTATTTATCGATCCTAATTTACTTAAAATCCCGAAAATCATCCCTTCTTTTTCCATCCCAACCCTAGTGTCGTAGCAATTATTTCAAGTTTGAGCCTTTCTTACACAACCGGAAGAGCTCTCTCCCGATTCTCTCCTTCAACAGCAGAAATACTGTATACTTTTTGTCCGGTTTAGAATTTCATTGGGACATATGAACAACTGCATGTTTGCAACAGTTTTTTTTTTTGCATCGATCTGTGTTCCTTGAAGACGAAATTCCCGCTGAATGCACCAGGGCTACTCTTATATTAAACCTTTTGAAGATGTAACACATCTGTTCTCAAATCTTTTATTTCCACCTTGTCGAATCACTACTACCATTGTGTCGGATTACCTTACATTCATAGAGCATACACACACACACACACACATATATATATATATATATATATATATATATATATATATATATATATATATATATATATATATATATATATATGTACACATTTGGAAAGACAGTGAGTGGGACGACAAAGACAGAGAGAGAGAGAGAGTCAGGATGAGAAATCAGAGAAACAGGTGGGAATGCATAGATATTTACTTAGATGAACGAAAAGGTTATAGCTAGATTGATAGAAATATATATGAATAAACAAAAGGATGAACGGACATTGATACAGGATTCAGGATAAGTAATTATGTTCTAGCCAGATGATCACAATTCAATACACCTATGATGAAATATATTGTATTGTCTTCATCGTAGAAGTTCATGATTGCACTCGTCAATGTATTATGTCAACCTTAGGTGAAAACCAATGAAACATGTAATCAGGTAAACTGAATTTAACTATAGGTATGATTCAGGGATTTTGACAGTGATTCTGGAATTCAGAGAATTCGGTCATGTGCGATAACTGAATATCAATGAATAATCTGTAAACTATCTCATTACGGCAAAGGCCCAGCGTCAACGCTTATCCTTTATATAGGATTTATATTTGTACTAGCATATATTTACAAAATGATCTGGTTAATCATGTGTGGATAGGCTCTAAAGGGCATAAGGCTAATTCATTTGGTTATTAGTTATCAATAAACAAGTATTCGAATTTTCTCGAGTCTCATCTCAACTGAAGTTGTCCGAAGGGGTGGTCAAATATAAGTCTTAAGAAAAAATGTTACCTAAGAAAACACCACTGGTATCGTGAGGTATAAGAAAATGTTATGCAAAGAAAGTTGATCCATTAAAAACATTTCATTGAAATATAAAGCTGAATATTATTTTATTTGACATATTAATAAAAAAAAATACGGCCAAATTTGACGATTCTGGCTTTTTCCAAAAAAGCATTTACATTCTATTTCTTTCCTCTCAGTTTCAAACAAACGCTTTTCTTTGATGTAATCCCAATTGCAATGTCAAAGACTATCAAATTTTATTCCAAGCCTTAAAATGTGTTAATTAGCTATGTTCAACGATGTCACATGGACCAATGTTAAATAACTTTGAGGTCATAACAGGACTCAAACGGGGCATTCAACTATACAGTTATTCTACATACATATATACCAATTTACATTTATAACTTTTATACAGATATACATATATATTATTGTGTCAACCACAGACAGCTGTTTTGCTATATTACAAATCTTCAGTGTAGCTACAGATTATCCATTATGCCGTTCAGTACCACGAGTAGGATCGAAACCTTAGCTTCAGACCCAGATGGTGGTATTCTAACTCTGCTCCACAGAACTGGACGGTCTGTAAAGTTAAATTCAAGCGATATATTAATTAACGCATTATACATATATATAAATATATATATATGTTTCTGGCTATTACCCTAGGTAATGATGAGGCTCCCTGTCCTACGAAAACCGGTGTATGTAATGTGATTTGGCCGTAACCCTGTAAAGAGAGCTCCCTCATGCAGAGTTCTCACTTGAAAGGTATTGAGTAACATTCTTAAAGTTTCCGGTATGACATGGCGGTGGCTTGAACCACAGCCAACCGAACCCGGGGGCGACTCTTCTTCTGCTGGGTCACATTACTAAGTCCATTCATGTTTAACAACCAGATAGTATTAGCCAGAAAGATCAATCAGCGAAACAGGACATCACGGTAAGCGTCCCGTATCTACGCATCTTCGTGTTTACATGGCATTTATATTTATACAGGCAATTTCAGCGTTTACTTAACGACTGGACTATAATTCGCCTCCACCATACACCTGCCCCCAGCCGGAGATTTAGTTTTCTGTCTGACAAGGGTGCGATAAAACAACCAATTAATCACTACAGACGGATCATGTCCGATATCACGTGACGTAATCACCACCCTGAGAGAGAGAGAGAGAGGTCAGCAATTAGTCTTGATGAAGCAGTCTGCAACTGGACTAACACTATAGAATCTGTCGATAGTCAAGCCATCGTTGAACAATGCATCAGTAGCATTAATTGTACTCGTTTCTCATTGCTAGATTTCCGTTTCATTCATATTACAACCCAAACTGTCACCAAAGCTATCGATCCAGACTTCTCAGTTTTAACTTTGAACCGACTGGCTATGTATTTATGTACACGCCACACGTACAGGTTGTACAAATATAGCTAAATGGCTGAAAATATAGCTAAATGGCTGAAGAATTTAACATTCACTTTTTACAATGTATAGGAGAATATTTTCTTTCTCTTTTTCATCATCATCAGTCTTTTAACGTCCGTCGTTGAACATAGACCTTCTCCAGGATTCACCATAATTCTCTGTCATGGGCGTCACGGAGCCAGTATTTCTTGAATCTGTCAAGTTCATCTTTCCATCGTGTGTTCCGTCGGCCTCGGTTTCTTATGTGATCTCTGGGGATCAATGTTGTGAGACGTGATGTCCATCGGCTGCCAATTGCCATTTGAGTTTTTTTTAATAGATTCTATGATGTCATGGGTACCCATTTTCGTCCTTATATACTATACTGTCTTGTGATTTCTCCAAGTACGGGTGCACATTGCATAGTTCTCAGCTTACATGTCTGTCTCTTGGTTAGGTTCCATGTTTCAGCTTCATAAGTGACTAAAATCCCCACTAAAATAGGTTTTCATTGGAAGGGGGTCCATTTCTATCATACGTTTACGTTAAGTTGGTCCATTAATTCAGCCAGGGTTGAGCTACACGATCATTGACTATGCCTTGGCCAAATCTACGCTGTTTTCCATCCGATTTTGAACTCAACAAACAAAAATGCATTAATTTGATTCATTCAACATCTGATTTGACAGCCTAAAAAAGATGAAGTAAACAGAGCAGAGGAAATGTTCAGCATGAATGAATGGATAAATGAATAAAACGATATTCACCATTTCAAATGGTATATAAAATGAATACAGAAAATGTATTTCTACGATGAACATCAAAGTCTAACAACGAACACAATCATTTTAAAACCAACTTTATGGATCAAAATCAGATAATTATTATCGGAATAGCAGCATTTGCAGATCCCAGGCTGATATATTTCTTCTGAATTCCACAAAACTTACCGACTAAACCCATGTTTGAGAGTCCCATCATAACACATAGAAGATTTCATGGCAATACGTTGTGTTGTCCCCTAGTTATATTAGGACGTGAAAGTGGAGGTAAACCCATACGAATAATAATTTTGTGTGATTGGAATCTCTGTAGTATGCTAAATTGACGGAGAACCTTTTCAGTATTAGACTTGAAAAAAAATTCCTGGATAGAAATTTCAAACATATGAGAAATAGTCTACATTTATACTCATATACACAAAAATATACATATATATGTATTCATAATACGTGTAGGTGTATGTGTGTATGTGCATATATATATATATATATATATATATATATATATATATATATATATATATGTATATATATATATATATATATATATATATATATATATATATATATGTATATATATATATATATATATATATATATATATAATGTGTACTGTAGAGAGTGAGACAGATTCGGGAATAAAGTGTTTAGAGGTAAGGTTTATTAATTCTTAGATGTAAATTGTCCAGACATGTTTTGGGATTCTTCCCATCTTCAGTGGTGTGTGCTGTGTGAGTATGTGTTAGAAGTTCCAATGTGGAACCAGAGTCCACTATCAGGAGCTATGCATTATATATATATATATATATATATATATATATATATATATATATATATATATATATATATATATATGTATTATGACACAGCCGTAAAGATGAATACTGCAATTTATCAAAGCAGAGGTGACGTTTGATCAATACTGTTAAGGAGCAATTTTAGCATAACTATTTTGTTTTCAAATCCCCGAAACGGTTGCAACTGATGATCCCAATAAGACAAAATCGCACGTAGTAACATAAGAACAGATTTTGTGTAAAACAAAAAATATCGGAGAAAATTGCAGAAAATTGATTAACTAATGATTGAAATGGCATAAATCACTTGAAAAAATAATAGTAAAGCTTCCTAGAATATATATATATATATATATATATATATATATATATATTGTGTGTGTATATATATATATATATATATATATATATATACATATATATATATATATATATATATATATATATATAATATATATATATATATATCAGTTTCTGTACGCGAATGTGTTTCATCCAATAAGAACAAAAGTCTGTTTTTGTATACCTGTTTATGGCCTCTAAATGACTGAAATGGTGCAATGTATTCGAATAAGGTACACAAAAAATGCATCAATTTGAGGATCAAGGAGAGGAAATCCGGCTGTTATGCAGTTAAATAATTATAGGGCAGATTTTGTGTTTGCATTCACCCCAATCGATTTCATAATAGTTGCTTTGTCAAGAAAATAACTATTTTTTGGAACAACTGTAGTTATCAATGATGGCAATAGGCCCTAGATATTCTTTTTAGCGTATATCAGATTTTTTTTGTGTTCGTTCATTTATTCGTTTATTGGCATGTCCCATCGCTCCTGCCTATACTGATTTATCTACAGATTTGAAAATTTGCATCAATATTCCACTTAAGCTTTTCTGAAACGTTTTTCGATTTAATCTTTTGTTGTTTAGTTATTGACTGTGATGAGGAGTTCTATCTATTTTCAAATGCGTAGAATTCTGAGTTACATGTGGTTCATTTAATTGCATTTCATCTCTTTGAGAGCGTGACTCGGTGATTCACAAGGATTTTTATTTGGTTTAAATCAGAGAATTCATTATATTTCCTGTCTGATGTTTTTTTTTCTTTTATTCTTCCCTATCTGTATTCATGAAGTCGCATTGTTTCAATCGAAATGTACAAGAAGTCTGGTTAGTCATTCAATAAAAACTGTCAAGCAACCTATATCTTTTTGTCAGCATATCTTGTTCCAGATGATCAATCAGGAAAAAAACTGGAAAAGTGGGAGATCAATTAGATACGGCATTTCTCTCGTCTTTTGTTGGGGATTGATCACTAAACATAAAAAGGGGTAAATATCTAAATTTCCAGTCTTCTAGCTCTATTAATGCATCCTGCACGCGTGATTCAGGTAAACATACAAAACTAGCCAGGTAAAATAAAATAAAAGCTGGAGAAGCCTATCCTGGTTTTCAGTTTAGTTGGAAAATCATCTTGAGTTTCCATTAAGTAGTCAAGCGTATACATGGCCAGCCAGATGAACTTAAAAACTGTAACTGAAACCTATTTCGACAGTTTTGGTGACAGTTTTGATTGACATTTTCTAATATAAATATATACAAGCATGAAATGAATCGGACATCATTTCCATACGGACCAGCAAGAATATAAAGCTGAATTCCATTTAACCTATCCACGCTTATAAACCCCCATGGTTAGTTGTCCGACCAGACACATTTATCTTCTCTAGAGACAATGACAGTCAACTGAATTGGAACCTATATTCGAATCTTGATGGTTTGCAGATATAATTTATTATGTCTGCATCACAAGAAAAAATATAACTATTTCATTCCTTTCATCTTCACCATCCTATATATATATATATATATATATATATATATATATATATATATATATATATATATATATATATATATATATGTTGGGGGGTCTATGCATGTGTATCACACTGCATAAATCAGGTTTGCAATATGTGATATAATATATGATATAATGCAATATAAGATGTATGGGTTTATTTCATAGAATGCCCAATACGTTCAATTTGAAATGTTTAGTTGGTTTAGAGAAGATATATAGTGAAGTGGGGGTTTGTTGCACGAACACTCATATGTTTCTGCAGATGATTCGCCTGGAGAAACCCAGAAAGGGCTGAAACATAAATGCGTTAGTGTAGCAAATATCTGCAATTCTAATATATATATATATATATATATATATATATATATATATATATATATATATATATATATATATATATATATATATATGTATATATATATATATATATATATATATATATATATATGTGTGTGTGTGTGTGTGTGCGTGTGTGTGCGTGTGTGTGTATGTGTGTGTAAAGAATATTTTCCTTGCCCAATCGATAAAAACAATAAAGTAAAAAACAAATTTTTTGATGGGGGGGTATATATTGTATTTTTGCTTATATATCTATCTATATCGCCCCTCTCTTTTTCCTTCTTGCTCTTCTCTCTCTCCCCATCTCTTTTTATGTATATACATACATACATATATATATATATATATATATATATATATATATATATATTTTAATATATATATATACATATGTACATATATATATATATATATATATATATATATATATATATATATATATATATATATATATATATATGTATGTATATATATATATATATATATATATATATATATATATATATATATATATATATATAGACTCCTTCGGATATCTAGATAATTTGTTTTGTTCCTGAAGGGAAAAAATAGGGTTCTAGTAAAGGGCTCAGTTTGCAGTTCATGGCAAATTGATCCCATAATTTGTGTCCGTTTATCTCTTCAAAATTGATACTTTTTCAGTGATCAATTCATCTAAACACGAGACAAGTGACGTTCATTTCTCATCACTTTTTCTAATTGTTTCAATTTTTTCAAATGATCATCCAAACGTAATATTTTTTCAAAAGACATCAGTCGAATGAAGATTCCTATTGAGCCACTGACTATACCAGTATATATATATATATATATATATATATATATATATATATATATATATATATATATATATATATATATATATATATATAATTTCCGGGAGATATTACCATCTTCTGTAGTGTATGCTGTATGTGTGTGTGCATACCATTAAATAGTTATAAGTTTACAGTAGAACACGAGTCCACCATGAGGAGCTTTGATTTTTGAGCAAAAAATTGGATCTTTTCTGCCCGGTTCATCCCGTTGTTTCGGACTTAGTTCAGTCTGTGATAAAGCTTGTTGTGTAGTAGTAGTTCTTGCAGAGACATAGGGTGTCAGGATTGAAAGGAAGTTGTTTATTGTTTGACTGTGTTGGTATGTTAGGGATAGTAAAAATGAAAGGATGATGAGGTTGAGGAACTTCATATGTATTAACCTTACGGGTCATTGAAAGGATGTGAGCTCTGATTTGTAGAAGTCGGATGCCCTACAAAGGTTTAAGTTGTTATGAGTCTGAGTGACCGTGAAGTTCCCAATATTAGACATACCTGAGAGAGAGAGAGTAGTTTATGGATGTGAGGTTATTATCAGAAATCAAATTCATATATATATATATATATATATATATATATATATATATATAGTGTATGATATTAACTTCATGCATAAGTTTCAAGCATTTTCAATCCTTCTTTTATTCATATAAATTCGTGCAATTATCATCCAATGATTGAAGTATTTTCCCTGTCCTTTCATGACTCACGCCACAATTTCAGATAGACTGAGTATTCCATCAAGATGAATGAATCTGCTTTTGATTCGATGAATTCTCTGATATCCTGGAATCATGCGGAACCTTTGACTGTACAATGAGAATTGCAAGAAGCAAAATAAGTGTTTGTGTTCGAGCGTCAGGTGTCAGGGAAACGCCACATGTTTAACAGAGCTATATGTACAATCTTATGAAAGTGTACGTCAAACAACTGACGCTAAGAGGCTGCAGCTGCTGCTGCTGATTATAGTTTAATGTTGGTAGCAAAATATCTTATGTGTAACAGAAATAGTATTTTCTACCTAACTTTTTTTTTCTCATAGTACATGCAAAATAACGTCATATTTTCACATAAATGTTATGGGGGTATATACGTATGTGCGTGTAGTCTGCCCAAGCCCCATATGTGAGAAGTCCCATTATCGAAAAAAAAAAAAAGTTTAAAAAATTTCGGTTTTTTTTTTTCAATCTCTGTCAACTGTTAGTGAGGTATGTCAATGTTTACTTTCAGCCCGTTATCTATCATACCTTTTACTGACTCTGACACAGGTAAATATCAGTCAAGCTGGTTTAGCTAGAAGGTGAGTACCAAAGAAGGGATGAATTTGCCATGAAAATCGGACACATTTCATCAATTATATTCGATGTTCCGATTTTTTTTCGAAAACCAACCTGTTAAAGTACTTAAAAGTATCCAGAGAAAATTCCACGTGGTTATATGGAGTAGTTTTTGCAGTAGAACGTCATAAACGGTCATCTATTGAATTAGGATAAGGCGTTTTATTTCAACATATTCCCGTATATATCTCACTTTCATTCAACTGGCTGCTCTACATTATATTCGATTTAGAAGAAAAACATTCGATGAACTCTTTCTATTCTCTTTTATTTTCACGGGAAGTCCGATCACAGGAGTTGTGACGGTAGAAACTTGGCAGTGAACTCGTGTATATTTTTACAAGTTCACAAAGTGTTTGAACTACAAATCTTTCAGACGTTCCTGAAATTTATCAAATTTTTAAATTTGCGTGTCTCTCAGAGAATACTTTGTTTTTGATTGATGTGGTGAAGGTCAAGGAAACTCAACAAAGAAGAAAAATCTGCAAAGCTAATCAGAAGAGGAGTGGAGAGGCAAGGAGAACGAATGTTTATATCATAGAACAACTACTACACATACGTAAAAATATATGGCTAGGACTTTGTGTACATTTATAATAGAACAGAACTGGTGGTTGACTGTTGGGTCATCCCATAGATAATGATCGATGGATGAAAATATTTTACGATAATAGAATAGCTGACGTAATTATAATGTATGCAGATACGTGTTTGTACCGCTTTTTCAATCAACTTAGGAAAAAAATTTGACATTTTTGAAATGGGGCCTGGTCACGGAACGTACACTACTTGCAATGATCTATGAGTTTAGAGAAAGCAGAAGCAAAACGAAAGAAATTAACGTAAAAATTCACAATCGTTTGGACAGGATAACTTCAGTTTAAGGCCTGTCCCAGAAACAGTTCGTCTTGTTATGTCTTAAAACTACCTGCTTTTGTCCGGAGTCAATGAGAATTGACGATTCAGCTGAAAAGCTGGTTCTAAAAAGGTTTTCTGCAATAATTTCGGAAGATGTTTAACTCTAGAAATGTGACCCCTATGATTTGACAGGATCTAACCATGAAGCAAAAGTAGACGTCTACCGCTTTCGAGAACAATTTCTTCTCAGATCAATGTTGGTGATGAAAATGTATATTTATGAGCTTTTTAAGTGAAGCAAGCAATTGTGAACTAATTAAAAACAGATATAATCTTACCCTTGAGCTAAACAGACGGCGGTAATGCAAGAGCCTAAATAACTGCTTTTAGTCAAATTTCTTATTTTGTTCATTCACTGACTTTAACTGTTCTATTCGTTTCTCAGTGGCCAATCATATTATCAAGAAATGATTATATAATCCGATAGATTTTAAATGCGTTTAATTACCTCACAAGGGATCATTTCAAATAGATCTTCCAAGTAATATAATGCATTTATAATTATTTCTGTTGGATTTTTTTATCAGTTTACTAAAATCTATGTTTATGTGCGTGTAGCTGTGTGTCTCTGTGTGTATGAAGATACTTAATATATTTTGTTCTTTTAGACTTACCATCTATTGAAAACCTTTTTTTTTAAAGTGTGTTTAGAAGTGTAAGACCCACAGTTTGAACAATTATTGTAATATAATACATTTTTTCTCTGGTGCGAGACTTTTGCAACACGTTAAATATATATATATATATATATATATATATATATATATATATATATATATATATATATATATATTCTGCCAAATATGAAATCTTATTATCATCGTAATCCTTTTTATTTGAATGCACATAAAATTCAAACTTCGGTCTCAAAATACATATTTGCGATTCAGACCTATTGGCGGGGCTAACGTCAACTGATTTTATCTGCAAATATAATCAAATCAGTCAATGAACTTTACACCAAGGAATTATCGAATGAGATTAGTTGAAAACGGCGCCACAAACCGAACCTACCAAATCAAAACATCTTTCAATGTCTTCCTTTGAGGCATTATTACTTCAAACTCAATGAAATATGTCAACTTTTTCATTTTTCGTGGTCTTGTCAGTGAACGTCTGCAAGACAGACTGGGAACATGGCGCCCTCCTCGAGAGAAATATATTTGAACTTCAAAGCTTAGTGGCATCGGACAGGAATTGTGAGAGAAATAATAAATTAGATTGATGCAAGCAAGAGATGATCAGATTATTTAAATCACGAGAGAGGAGGTAACTTTGATTTGATTGAAATAGGTATTTCTGATTTTTTTTTCTTCAATATTCTGCGAAAGAGGGAGAACGAATTGAAATGATAGGATGAAAAGAGATGAGAAAATTAGAGAAATTAGATAGATTTCGCATATAAATCGCGTTGTCTGAGAAAAAAAGTACATATCTATCTATCTATCTATCTATCTATCTATATATATATATATATATATATATATATATATATATATATATATATATATATATATTTCAAAACATGTCTACCAATATATATTTTATTATTTGCTTGTTATTTGGTTAATTCAATTTAAGTACTCTTAATTTTTAAGTTGGTTTCTTTTTCCGTATTTTTCTCATTGTAATTACTCTAATGTTCCAAATCTTCCTCTCGTCTAGTAAAATGTTTTCGAATGATTTTTTTTCATTTCGATAATATCTACTTTCTTCCTAATTACTATTATTTTTGTTATATTTTCTAGCTAGATTTAATCCTTTTCTTTTTGAGAGCAGTTGAATAAATTGTTTTGTTTTTTTTTTTGTTTGGGGAATTTAGTTCAGTTTGCTAATAACTCAATAAATTTGTTTTTTTTTAATTATTATACTTAATTTTCCGGCGTGCAAAACTGAGCTCGATCCGATCAATTCTCACTGATTAAACCAAAAGTTGAACTCAGGTTGGTTTCCACGGTTATGTATTTTTAATGGTAGATCAAGATGTTTAATATTCACGTTGCTACAGAAAGGTCTGGCGCTACATGATATTAAATAAAGACAGATTCAATTGTCGACAAGTTCCCAGCCTTTTCTAAGTTTGTAAACTCATGTCGACAGTTGTCTACCGATATATTCATCGCCGATTGAATTCATAAAATTATCAGCTTGAAGAAATCCAATCGGCGACCGATCGTGAGTGGAACCTAAAATCACATTAAGGGAAATAATTTTATTTAATGCTGCACACATATACTGTTCGTAACCTTGTTATTTATAGCACCGGTTGCCATTAGCGTTCTCTTGATGGGATAGGGACAAATTTGACATTTTTGCCCCCCAAGATCAGGCGTAGTCACCAAAGACTAGGGTTTTGAAAGTTTGAAATTTATGGTCAATAAACGATAATGGTGCAGTATATTTCCTTTCATGTAACCAAATCTACATCTAAATCATACAGTGGGTCGTACTAGTTCACTCTATAAATGATGGGTTGAATGTTTATCGTATAATAGGGTTACTACAGTATTCTGAATATGGCCCCCTGGGAAAACAAGCTTTTGAAATCCCCAGGACTATATTCTTGCGATTTTTCTCTGAAAAAATCTCAGCAGGCTCCCATGCCGCCGTAATCTTCAATATATTGAATTACTCATCGTAAGACGGGACTTATATGCCACCAGATTGAATATTTCATGATTAATTCAAAATTTTCCACAGTGAAATACACTTACCCCATGGTCTTTGACAGTTCAAGTTCATTAAAGATTTTAGAACTTCGAAAACGACCGACCATATTACACTATTTCAATCCAATAGGGAAAGTCACTAAGATAGGTCCCGCATAAACTGAAAGAAATGCTCTACGACAATACCAGGCCATCACCTATCAAATAGCGAGGTATATAATTGCTGTATGAAGTCTTGCAATATCCTCCATATTCACCCGACACTTCTACGGATTGCAATTTTTCAATTATTTTGAGCTTCATAGATGTTATAGAATGTTCAATCATAGAGAAACCATAACTCACTGTATTTGTGACCTCTAAACGTAAAAAAAAAAATAAAGAGTTGGCGAATTATCTTCACGGAATAATTTGAAAAAAAGGTTATTCCATCGAATGGGTAATATCTGGATTAAATATTTTTTGTCGCTGCTTACATCATTTTCCATCTTACTATTCAAAACCATATATATATATATATATATATATATATATATGTTTATATATATATGTATATATATATATATATATATATATGTTTATATATATATATATATATATATATATATATATATATATATATATATATGTTTATATATATATATATATATATATATATATATATATATATATATTTTCTTATGAGCCTACTCGGATTTGAACGTGCCGAATAGCAGCTGGGCACCCTACCTATTGACCCACAGATAAATCTACAGAACCTTCGATTACACTTTTAGCCAAACTCTCGATATTATTTTATTGGCTGTTGCAAGCCATGGTCAGTCGTATGTGAAGAAATATTTTGTCAAAACTATATTCAGCCGAATTATTATTACAAAAACATGGTGAAGTGAGTGACATCTCTCTGGGTGCTCCTCGCTTCCGTGTCTATTACACACGTCACAAAAATCTCTCAGAACTCAGAGACGAGGAGGAACTTGTGACATCCCAAAAAGAAGGTTGTTGCCTTAGCCAGCGTAAAGATACTCACCAGTAGTATTTGTTTATTTAGAATGTCGACCCCCCCCCCCCGTCCAAAAAAATATGTTTCACAAAGATCCAGTGTTGTATTTGGATCGTATCAACAATAGTAAACTAGACCATTACTTTCTGTCTGTCATATCGAAGTGTTCAGTGACTTCCATTAGCGAACACAAACAGGCATCTCACATATATATATATATATATATATATATATATATGTGTGTGTGTGTGTGTGTGTGTGTGTGTGTGCGTGTGTGTGAGTGAGTGTGTGTGTGTATGAACAATATGGAATGAGACAGACCCAGGAGAAGATGTTTATGGAAACATTTATTTGTTAATCATTTCATTCATGAAAGAATCAATTAGTATGCTATAAATATCTCTTGAGACCCATCTAGCATGTGCGTAACATTTCTAAACCTATTAGTCGTGAGAGGGTCCCTGAAGAAAATATATTTATCATCAAGCATTTATCTTCAAAGCAAAAATGAAAATCAACAATGAGGAATCCAAAGAGATTATAGTGGTGCATCCAGACTGTATAATGTCGGTGAAGAAATATGTTGTGGTTTGGTTGGATATCATTTTGGAAGTAGTAACAGCAGTTATGGGTATTTTATCGGTTGGTCAGAAAGGATGGGAACTTTTAGCATCGGTTGTCATGGGTACTAGTGAGGTTGTTGCAAGTTTTATGTTAGACTATTTGGTACTTGGTCAGTTGGGCTAGGGTTATATCTGGTATTTATCAAGGTACTTGGGTGAGGTTATAGGGAGTCCTCGTTATGTATGATCGTTTATCTATTTGGGAATGTATGTTCTGTGTCCTTAATGGTCATCGTAAATGTTCTAAACAGCCAGATGGCTTTCAGTAGTACAAGTGAAATAGACCATACATAGTTGTTTATGAGTAGGGGTCCATGTCTTCATGTGAAGTTCCCAATGTCAGATATACACAGAATTGTATTAATTATTAATAGGGTAAGGTAAGTTTCTAACATTAGTTATATGTGGGTGGGAGTCAAAATTATATATGGGGGGATAATAGTATAAGAACATTAAGGGATGTTTGGGCCAGGGTAGTCAAAGGTGCAGGCGTGAAGATAGTGTGTTGGTGAGTATAGAGTAATAACCAGTTTAGAAATCAGTGTGGTTGGGGTTGTTAAGTTTGGTGTTAAGTCCGTTTGGGAGAAAGTTTCAAGCTTGTTAATACACATCGTGTAATTCTAAAATTTTAAGTTGTGTCGAGAGGTGTATTTTTTCTATTTTTTCAATGATTGTGAATACATTGTCTGTGCTAAATTTGTGGCTAGGTGCAGAATTGTAGTTCTATTTGGAATCCGTTAGGATGATTGGGTGATTTAATTCTGATCTTGTAGTTATTAAGTCTAATGTTGAACTTCCACTCAGATATACAAACGTATTGCAGTTTGTATTTATTACATTTCAAGAGGTATATGACTTTTTACTCTTGCCCCAAAAAATCATGATGGACGTAGAAAGTCTTGTTAGTTGTAGAGATAGTGAAAGTGTTGGCGGGCTAAAGGTTTTTGCAGCATAAATTGTTTTTATTGTTGCTGAGTTGGGAGATTTAACAGTTTTATGGATGGTGTTATGTGAGGCTTTCTTATTCATTATATATATATATATATATATATATATATATATATATTCAACGGTAAGTAGAGGTCCTGTTTTGCATTGAAAATTGAGCCACTCTTTTGACACATTAAATTGCTTATTTTTTCAATTTTGGTTTAAGAGAAAGCCTCCATCCTTTTAGCCCTCCGAAAGGGCCCCCTCTCCCGAAATCCCTTAAACAATTATGAATATATAGAAAAAGAAGGTATGAAATGACGGAAATTAAACCTTCCCTCTGAATCATCAACAAAATGTTTTTCTTATTTTACAACCTGTTTTCTTCCAAAACCTCTCTCAAGTTCTATTGAATAGTAATGTTAAACTCGTTTGGGTCGCATCTTCGTTAAGGTACTTTTGTTATTATGATAGATGATCACATAAACAGACACTTATCGCTTCCTTCCTATTAACCGTGATTAAACATAAATAGATTTCAAAATTCCATGTGTGAAGTTCTCTCTACCAAGTCAAGTCCGTTTCTATATTCCCCTTGAGTCAGAAAGTTGCATTCATTCATATCGTTTACAGTTTTGTATTTCACCCAAATATAGTGAACTTAGCTCTTCATTCTTTTTGGTTCCGGCCATTTATTCAGAGTCTCATTGTACATGTTCTACACCTAGTCCTTTTTGTTTACATCGTTTCTTATGTGATTTTAAATTCACCGTTGAGTTTACCAGATCAGTCACAACGTTTATTCCATGCATCGTCATTTATTTGAAAATTTATCGATTCTATCTTCCATCGTAATTGGATAAATGTCATTTAGATCATTTTCGAAAATTTATGGTTGCAAATTTTCCAACAAAACCTTTCATGATTTCCCTTGAGATTTCAGGTCGCTTATCAAAAACTGTTCGGCTCTGCTTGAATCTCTGTTACTTTCAAAACGTCAACTCGTTGACGTCGGGCGTATGGGACCGACTGTTTTCGATATTCTTTTACTTTTTCCCACGATTTCTGTCTTTCTTTCTTTCTTTCTTTCTTTCTCCTCATTTTGTAGCCCCTTTCTTTCACACCCTTTTCTCGTTGTCTCATTCTTCCTTTCTTATTAGAAACCATCGACTAAGACTGTCACAAAAACAAAATTTCTTTTAATTTTCAAGTTGATTCGGCTATCTTGTCTTTTGGCTACATATGTATCTTGCGTATGGGTCGCACCTATTTACTCCTTGGTGTGTCTGGGGAGAACATTCTTTTTGTCCACACACGGTTTTTAGTGGTGAATTCAATTTTCAATGTAAATTCTTGCACAATTAACCCCTCATGTTCGTTCTTTTGATAATTCAGACTTTTCAGTGAACACTTTCCAACAAAAGGTGAGCAAGTAACCTTTTCATTGATCACGTCTTTTCCATTTTTCAAGTGACCAGCCCAAACACCGCCTGCTACCAGAAGACATTGGTCACGTGACAGTTCTTATTGAGTGACAAAGCAGATAAGTCCTGTCTTTTTATTAATATACTTGTTGCTAATCTTTCTTTTTTTTCTTCCTTTTTACTTTCTTATTCATCGTTCTTCATCCATTTTTCTGTCCGCCTGTCTGTCTGTCTGTCCGTCTGTCTATCTGTCTATCTGTCTGTCTGTTTATCTCCCTGTCTCTCTATCTCTCTCTGTCTCTGTCTCTGTCTCTGTCTCTGACTCTGTCTGTCTCTCTCTCTGTCTCTCTCTCTCTCTCTCTCTCTCTCTCTCTGTGTGTGTCTCTAAGATATTTTCCGTTCCTTTTAACTTTCTTGATTTTTTTGATTTCCTTCCCTTCTCTCTCTTACATTCTTTCTGTTTTTCCATAAAATGGAATAAAAGATAAAGTCGGTAAAAATTTGCATATATCCTGCTTGCATCATCTGCCTTTTACAATTTGAGAGTTGTTTTTACTTCTTTTCAATTTTTTTTAATCTGTTGGTTTTTATTAGTTGTGTATTTTCTGTATTTATTCTCAAAGCTGTTTATTCCCTTTAGTTTCCATTTTTTTCTGGATCTTGATTTATTAATTTGTTCCAATTGTTGACAACTATTTATGAGAAGAATATTTTTTCTTTGATTTCTTTTATACAAGTTTTGATATATATATATATATATATATATATATATATATATATATATATATATATGTATATTTTTAATTCATTGCAAAGAATTCTTTGGCTTGGATGCTTTCGATGCCTTTTATTACTTTAAACTTTTTTTTAAAAATCATGTATCCTCTTGTTCTCCTATTTTTAATGTTATTACTTTTGTTTTTTTTACGCATCCTTTATAGGGGAGGTCTTCTGAGTTATGGACCGGGTTTGGTTGCTCTTTTCTGGATATTTTCCAATCTTTTTTACATTGTCTTTGTGATTTGAAGACTAAACTCACATCGAATATTTAATTTGGGTCTTGTGTACTTTGCGTTTACAATCTTATATTCTTTTTTCAAGAAAATCAAATCATCTTTTTATTATTTCATTTATTTCTGCACTTTTTTGGAAGTTTTTGATACATGATTACGACTATAACACTAGCTCTTCCTATTTTCTCCATGGATACATACCCCCATCAAGATATATATATATATATATATATATATATATATATATATATATATATATATATATATATATATATATATAGTTAGATAATCACTGCCATAGATTTAAGACGAAAATAAAAAAAGATAACCTAATGTTTTAGTTATGGTTTTAAGGTACATTATTAGTATTATTATTATTATTGTAATTATTATTATTATTATTATTATTATTATTATTATTATTATTATTATTATTATTACTATTATTATTATTATTATCATTATTGTTATTATTATTATTGTTGTTGTTGTTGTTGTCGTTGTTGTTGTTATTATATTAATGAGTTTTAACTTGTTTCTCACATGTCTTTAGAACACAGATGTATTTCTTTTTCTGAGCTTTTCTTCCCCTTATCCAGTACATGGGGTCAGATTCAGGTCATTAGAACATAAATCTCGATTCTAATTCCAATTCCGTTTGAATCATAAAATTTCCGATTTTTGTGAATACACCCAGAAGGAATGGGATGATACTGGAACTCCCTTTAAAGAGAGATGTAAAGGGCGAGAAGTATCAATGTTTTGAGCGTGTGTTAGCAGCTTTTCTTTTGTGTTTGGGTATGATTGACAGTATGTGTAGTTAGTGTGTATGAATGACGATATCACTTCTATGGTCAAATCATGGTATTTTGTGGTATGTATGTTAATATGAATGTGAAGGCTGGGAAGTGGAAGGAAGTGTAATGGAAGAGAGTAATTTGTCAAAGTGTCCATTGGAAATTTATTGGGGGTCAATTTTAGGATTTCAAAAAGAAAAGGGGAAGAGATCAAGTTTTTTAAGAAACATCAGAGTCGTAGTTTTAACTCAAAATTGATTTGTTAATTGCCATTGAAGCCATGGTTTAAAGTATTAATGGTATTTGTTTTCTTTTTTCTTCGTTAGACTCCTTGCTCATTTTGTAGGTAGGGATAACTGATTGTCTTGATTCTCGTGGAGAACATCCATCCGTACACAAACTGACTTCGAAGATACCGGTCGAGGGATCTCTTATGTTTTGGCCTTTGTATTGTGATCTTATTTCTGAGGAGAGAGATTCCCTGATCATTCCTTGTTGCAAACTAAACAAATAATGCCATAGATGATGTTTTTAAAGTCTCAAGAGATGTTCGATTTGATTTTAAAGGATATGTCATTTTCAAAAGTTTATTCATCTCTTCCTCTCAGTTTTATAATTATTTGGTCGATTGCATTTCGTTCTCTGATTACGATTCCATAAAAAGCTCACCTGGACACAAACAAAACAACCCCTGGCAACAATGCAATTGAAAATCTCAAAGAAAAGACATCAACATCAACATCCTTACCCTAAAACAATTTTCTGGCCAACCAATAATAACCCCTACATCTACAACAGTTCACCGACATCTACGAATGGTAAGTGCGTCTACAACAATACTAGAGCATCATCAAAACTTCTAATGCAACAACCCTAATAACTAAATCCATTTTTAAATAGGTGTAACTAACTGAACCGATTAACAAGAGACTACAATCCAGATTTGACTGAGGGAAAATTTAAAATAATAATTTTGTCGATTGCATTTAGTTGTATTTCTGTCTTACTCTGTTTCCTCCAATAACATAACTTTGACAAAAGCTTTTTTTTCATTCAGAGATCGGCATTCACTCTCAAGTTTTGAAATTATTATTTTTTAGTATTCAAAGGATTGAGGTGTTGACAAATGGAATGGTTCATTCAACAATTTTAATGTTTCCCGCTAGTAATTGCTGTCCTTCTAATCAGTAGCTTTTCAAATTCTTGCTCTACTTAGGGAGAAGGGATAGTTTTGTTTAAGTACGTATTTTTGTAGTTAATCAAGTCTAAAATTTGAAGTACCTTGTTAGGATATTATTTTTTTAAGCGTCCGGCTAGGGTAACTGGTATATTGACCTTCAAGTGTTTAGAGTGACTTGAAGAATATTCTAGTGTAGTTAGTGTATGTTAGCATGTCTCTTCTTTCTTTAAGAATTTTATGATTCTATAGTCTGGAAGGAAAAAATGGTACTCGTTGAATTCCATTGTGAAATTTATGTGTCCGTGTACATTGTACGATATTCAATGTAGATGCGAAAGTTTTTCTCTATTCTTTTTTTCATTTCAAAAAACAGTCATCTGAAATGCTAGTTCACAATTTTTTGAAAATCTCGGATAATTCAAATCCAAATCTTTGGCATATTCTTGTATATAACTGTTCTTCTGAATGACCAATTGTTTATGTTAAATAGGCGGGGATGTCTTTTGCTCCAATTGCAGTTCCTCTGGCTTGTTTGGGAAAGTTGTCGTTGCATTTAAAAGTGTTGTTCTTTAAAAAGAATTGCATGAATTTCAGCATGAAATTTCCAGTAATTTATCTATTTAACCTGAATTTCAGTATCTATTGTCCTAGTTCAAGGATGAAGTGCGGGTATGGAGATTTCACATCAAGAGAAGATTAGAAGGTACAGTTTTCGATTGTTTGGCGAAGTTTTCCTAAAAATATGTTGTGTCTTTCAAAAAGCTCAAGACATGTTTGGTTTACGGTTTTAGTTAGTTGTCTGGTAGATTTCTAAGTCTGCTGCTCAGACCTGTTGATACTGCTATTTCAGATCTTTCACACTCCGGAAACTGATATCTGGTGTCGATGATTTTCCATTCGTTACTGATGTAGCTTTGCTTTTGTGTACTTTTGAAAGACCCTGATAATAGCTTTTTTTAAAAGTTCAATTTTTTTAGGTATTAGTATCATCTATCTCTCAGACAAGTTTTCATGTTCCTCTTTGTATCCATCATATAGAGTCTGTTTTTTTTCTGCAAGGATCGGTGTTTAATTGTTTCTAGTTATTGGTTTCTGAGAGAGTATTTTCTGACATTTATTATTACTTGGCTTTGTCCATTTTGATGACTGCATCACCCTTATCCTCCTTCTTAATGGTGATTGAGTCATCTGCAGATAAAGATTTATTAGTTTATGTTGACCTTGTGCTTTATGTGTGATGTTAGAGTGTCAAGTTGAAGGGATTTTACATTTTTGGCAAAATCTGTTTTTCGATTGGCTTGAAATGAAATGAGTTATCACTAATGTGTCATATTCTTTCTTTTTATTGTGAAAATAATCCGTCAGTTGTATTTTCTGGTAAATTCAAGATCTTGTTGGATTTTTGTCAGTGTTTTTTCTTTCTTTGTTTTTGGTAGGTGTAGGAGTGGTTCTCTCCATTTTCCTTCTAAAATGCTTATTTCTGATGAATAAAAGTCCCTCTAAGATAAATCAATAATTTTAGCATCCACTTTTTCCAAAATCAATCCTCAATTATCGTCTGTTATGTTATTTGATTTATATAGTTGCACCTATTTGAAGAAAAAGGGTTGGATTTAGTGAATTGAGTTGTTGTGCTAGTAATTTTCGGAAGACGTTCTCGTATTGTTATAGTTGTACTTCGCATTCAAGAATCTCGGTGAAAGGTTGTGTATTATTTGTAAGATCTGAAAATTGATGCTTACGAGTAAGGTGGTTATTGTTTGGCAATGTTATTTCTTTGAGATTTCCCATTGTTATAATGTCGTTTGGAGGTTGATACGATATTGCTTTGAGGGCTTTCTCATAGTGTTGTGACCGGAGAACAAAGTGCAATGGACCAAATTGCAGCCCGTATACACACCTAAAAGAAGGAGATAAAATACTTTCAAATGTGGTACAACCTTTCAAATCAGATCTAACATTTCATGAAAAAAATATTGTACGTGAAATCATAACTAAAACGTTTGGCTCTCCTTTTCACACACACGGACACACACACACACACACTCATATATATATATATATATATATATAGGTATAGATATATTCCCAAAACAAGATTCATTGCATACATCGATAGAGCAAAATTATATTATATTGTCCTCATTGTAATAGTTTATAATATTCACTTAATTATTCTTTTTCCTCACATTGCAATAGGTAATAGCCCCTACCACATTGAATGATAAGTTTGTTCTATCAATTGTATTATTTATTTTCTAATTATGTCATTATGTATCATTTTTCTTTTCTCATTTTCTCAAAATTGGCCATGCAGGAATGATTTTCTTAGTTGTGTTTTATTGAATGATTTATGTAATGGATGTATTATGTGAAATGTTTTAGTTTATTAAATTCAAGATTGATTTCTTCGTTTAGAGTGAAAGATGGATTGAACCATTGATATTTCTTTTGCAATAATTTATTTCTCTATCTTTACGTTTGGAGTCCAGTTTTCTTTTCTGTATGTATCTTGATAAGTTTATTCGTTTTTTGGTTCTTTTCTTTTGTAATTTTCGTGGTTGAATGATAGTTTGTAGTCTCAAATATTATTGTCCATGATGTTTGGGTTGCTCCTATGTATACTCCACTTATGTTTGAATTATTAATTTTATTGACTTTATATATATATATATATATATATATATATATATATATTGTTTTCTTTCGTACGGTTTAATCGTAGAGGACACTTGTTTTGTTTTTACATAGTTGACGGTGTTTTTTTGCCTTGTGTATTAGGTTTTTGTTTTTTCATATTTTTTCCATTCAGCAGCCATAACTAATTTTTAGTGTGGCTCTATTGTTCATTCTGTATATTTTGTGATGGAATAACGGAAAACTGACAGATAATTAATCGAAAGAAGATTGGAGAAAGAAAAACAACAATACGATAGGGTATTAAAAAACAGTGGATTTATAATCAAAACGAATACAAACACCGAAGACAATAACATAGATGGAGGAAAAGGGAACATGGATATAAGACGAATTTTTTCGAATCTTTATAAAAATATTCTTCATCCCACTTATTAATAAAAACACATAAAATCAAAATTGGATTAAAAAGATCTTGCAGACGGTAGTTCTTGCAAACTAGACAAATTACGGATGTTCTGACCATTGCCTATTTTTCTGTTCATTTGACCTCGTGGACAGTGGACCATTTTAATAAACCAAGCATTTCTATAAATCTAAAGATGATCTGGCAAAGATTTGATGCTGTTTTGGGACTCCCTCCCAGAGTAATAATTCTTAACGTGTATGGTTGGATGCTGAGAAGTTTTCAACTTGAAGAACTATATCAGTTCTAGGTCTAACTTTTTTTTGTAGCTACACCAGCAAACAGTCTATATTATAATTACCTATTTCAAGCTTTTTTGTGCTTTCAAAAAATTAATCAATACCGTACCTTCTTGGTTAGTCGGAAAACAATCCAGCAACAAGATGAAAATCAATTCTTCAAAAATTATGACTTTGGCAACAATTTTTCCTCCTATCTCCCTGCGTATAAAAAAACATCTCAGTTCGGGGAAAAATTGATGCTGATTGCATAAAAGGAGAAATAAAGTTGCATATGATCTGACAAAATCCGTCCTATTGCTGTTCCATGCAGAATCTGAGATATTTATTATTCTTCAAATTTGGATGTTAATGTTATGCGTTTGATTTTATTGTGGAGGATCATCAGCTGTTTTACCCTGTTTCAAGGAGATTAAAAAACAGCACAGGCATATAATCATGGCATCCTCTTGCTATGTTGATAAGACGCATGCTTCCCTCCTGTATATTACTTTTAGATTCATAATATCACAATTTATGATGATTAGATCTTCGTTCATTTACCTTTGCTCATCTTTTGCCATTTTATTTTATCTAGTATATATTTTTCTCGAGTAAATCAAGTGTATCATTATATCATGCACTAAATGGATGTTATTTATTATGCAATAATAAACACGATCGCACTAGTCCATTGAATTTACGCGAATTGTCCATCGATAGATAGGGCAGGGGTGGAGCATCTGCTTCTGGGTCAAAGGTTTTGACCCTACCTAGGGATACTGGATAGTCTCTAGCCACACTGGAGAGTCGTAATACTTCGAAACAGCTGTCAGTAAATGACACAATTATTATTCATTGTCATTAGGGTTGACCGCGGTCACATAGGTCACTCGTCTACTGTAAGGTACTATGCAATGCTTTTCCAACTCTTGAATAGAGTACTCTGGTAGATGGCGATTATGCATCAGTAAATACATCCCTTAATCAAGTCCTGCTGACCGTCCAGTTGTGGTTAGGGCAGGGATAGAGCATCTGCCTCTTGGCCTGAAGCACAGGTTTTGACCCGACCTAGCAGTACTGGAAGAAATACTAGATGGTCTATACATACACTGAAGGGATGTTATACAACAGAACAGCTGTTTGTGAATGACAACATTGCTTATATATATATATATATATATATATATATATATATATATATATATATATATATATAATGAATGAAGTAATAGGGGAAAACTTCCCCACCAATATGTTACATCAAGAATAATATTATTTTCATAATTTTGATACATACATTCACCTTTATCTAATTTTTCTTATCTTTTTTTGATTATCCAGTGTATATTCTAAATATATTTGCTATGAAAAAATGAATAAGTTATTTGAATAAATAAAATAACATTTTTTACCCATTCGAATACGTCTTAATCGTATATCTCTCTTGGTTATTATAGCTCCGTAAAAAGTCCTGAGTTATAGATCAGTCTATTCAAAACGGACTGACCAAAACCCTTTAATTATGGAGATTGCATTCCACTCCTTCTCCTTCCCGATTAGCATCTCACCCTTGAAGCTGAATACAAAACAGACTAGATAACATTAGAATTTATCTGAGATTCTGACATTAATGGTTATAAGATGGATTCCTTTTCAAGTGAAAAACATTAACTTTTGGAAGGTTATCAGCATTCTTCCCCGTCCGGTATGGACCCCCTAGAGCTTGCCGAAGCAGCAAGAGGTCTTCTTTTTATTTGAACTCCTCTCTGCAACTCTCATTAGACCCTCTGTTATTGAACATTTCCCCTTTTTTGTTATCAAGACTGGTATATTGTTTTATCTAACTGACTGGTATATTGTTTTATCTAACTAACAATATATATATATATATATATATATATATATATATATATATATATATTGCATGCTCTTCTTCTGAGTCTTCTATTCCGGCAGTCACGTTGCAAGTAGCAATCTCATATCTGGATGTTATTCTTTTGTGTGTATGAGAACAGCCAATGATTCTATTCATGCGTGACATTGATTGAAAAATATCTCATCTTAAATGCTTGATAAGCTTACAGCGACGGGAAGAACTCACTACTTGAGATTATATTTCAGACGGAGGTAGAGACACTGTGAATAATGTCGCTCGTGATACAACCCACAGGAGTATCTGACTTGGATTTTGTCATATCGCACTCAATTTCAATATCCACCCGGTGACGATTTTTCATTTGATTTTTAGCACCATTCGAATGGTTCTAGTTTGAATCCTTGATATGATGGCTTTTATTTCACTATTGTGTTGAATTACTTCTGTTTTTGAATATTCGGTTTCTGATTTTTTTTTCAACGTATCATCTAATTTCGAGGCTAATTCGTGCCTACGGTGACTAAGTATTGACCATTCAATTATTGTATTCGATCCCTCTATCTGCAAATTCCAAAAGTATATCGATATCAGTATTTACTCTGAAACAATTTTTTTTAGCTAAGTTTCACAATCACACTAGTGTGTGATTGTGAAACTTAGTCTTCTGATCGCCTTTAGAAGCACCTATGTAAAATCCTTTTGATGCATGGCTTTTTAGCTTTGGCAACTTTGGTCCTGTAAATTGTGTTTTTGTTGTATTTTTTGTTTTGAGGGCAATCCTTATAGTTTCTGCAGTTGCGTTTCTGTTTGTTTTTTTTTTTTCAGGTTTTTTGTTTTCCCTGATATTATTATACGGGATTTTTTGGTTGTGTGAAAATACAATTTTATCGGCGTAGCTGATGCAGCTATTGCAAATTTTAACTATTTTAGATACTTAGTTTAATTGGTTGCCGTAAGGGAATTGTGTTTGCTTATTAATTTTTAAAATGTTTGATCAATATTTGTTTACCAGATTGTATGATCAAACCATAATATTTCTTCATGTCATTTCTTGCTTTTAAAAAATTGCTCCACATGTATTCTACTTTGATACAGCATTTGCTATTTTAATGAGTATATATATATATATATATATATATATATATATATATATATATATATAATTCCATTGATGACTTCCATATTTGATGAGTTTCTAGCGATTCTCCAGCTAATTGGGTGTGGTAGCTTTTATAAATAACGTGCTGTGATTTGATTTGTTCCCAATACATGCTGTTATTTGGTTCTGTTCGATGAAAGGCTTCGTGAGTGTTGTTATTTAGGTTAATGTAACGTCTGAAAAATTTTGGTCAGGATTGATTTCTATTTTGGAACCAAGACTTTTCAGGGCTGTAATTATTTTTTTCATCTATTGTAATTCTCTTGGGGCCATTGCTATCACTTACAATCATTGGGCTACCATTCCCACTTCTTTTTAGGAATCAATGGAATTTTGAACAACGTTTATTTGCTAGAAGCTTGTATACGTATTATAACTGTGTTTTTGTTTCATTTTCTTCTACCAGTATGATTCGTAAAATGGTTGGAGTGAATGAACAGTTTTGATGTATTTGTTCAATTAATTGTGCGCACAATAATATATATTATATAAAAATCAAGTATCTGTAATTTAGTTGTTGCCTGAACCCTGGAGTTTGTTTTTCTTTAGTGTGCAATTGGCAATATGAAGCAATGTAACGTTGTCATGAATTGGAAGTGTAATGAGTAACCGAGGGAAATGATGTAAAAGCTAGAAGGGACGATCCGTGATATATGTGTCGGCAGTGAAAGGCAGAAAGTAGTTGGGACGAGATTAGAATAAAATTACGTCGTTACAATTCAATGTCTTGTTCATTTCTCAGCTTACGTATGATGTCAGAAAATGCAGCGTGATTGCTGAAAGAAGGGGGTGGATTCATGTGTTTCCAAAGTAATTTATGTGGAGTTAACATAACTAGCCTTGGCAAAAACTTGTATTCAGTCGTCCAAGTCGGTTTCCTGTACCGGGAGCCTTTCAAAATGATAATTGATTCGCGAATGATCGCGCAGATATTGAAATTGACGAGCAGAATTCGAAGTTCAATCGATGCTGTTAACATTTAATTCGCAACAATTCTCATGAGAGGCGTGAATTGATACGCTGTGTTCCCTCCCAATGAGTAAAATAGCAAGATAAACTGGTTTATTTAGCTTTGGATGGGTAACAAAACCAGGAAGGGGACAAGTATGATTCCCAACCAAGGAGTAAAGCCTCCAAGAGATTGCTGGGTGCCAATTTTAACAACTTCCCTGTAGCCGCTACGTTGTCGCACAGGATAACAACTTCTACTTTTTTGTGAGAGGTTACTATTATCCAAGCACAGCCGTCAGTATTTTTCAGAAGACTGGGACATCCAGGACCTCCAAACACTTCACACGGGTTTGGAGGATAGAGAAGTCAATTTAGAGGACATTTTCCCTTTGCCCAGTACTCCATCTTACACCCTGAATGTTTTCTACGGGTTGATGTCTGCTTTGTATTTCGAGGAGAAAAATATTATCCTGAATCGATTTTCATTCAATTTGGAATGCCCTAATAATAACAAGTATTTTCAGAACTTTTCAATATTCGACACAATCATCTCTAGGTCTAAAAGTGAAGAAGTCTCATTTTCGTTTCTTTAGACCAGGCATTTCATAATGCAAAAGCTCAACTCAAAAAGCCATTAAAATAGATTCTTGCTGTCTTCATCTGTCATTTTCTATTATCTGATAGGGAAAATGGTGTATTTTTTTCTGTCTAGAGATGCTGTTTAGATGAGAAACGGGAAAGTGAAAGTGAAACTTAAATATGGAGCGATTGATCATGCTTTTTCTATCCCCCACACACACGTGTATATATATATATATATATATATATATATATATATATATATATATATATATATATATATATATATATATATATAAAGAAAAAAAACGGTCAAGAAGTATCTCGTTAATTTCCTACAAATCTTCATGTGATCTCCTACATTGAGCAGATACTTCCTTCCAAAGAATATAGATATTTTTCAAATGATGAAGAGCTTTCAATAGCATATCCTGCCATTTTTGATACAGGGTTATGTTATACTGTTCAGTCTCATGGTAGAATTGTATCTAGTTTGATGATTGTTAACCTAACATTTTTGCCGATGAATTTGACATTTGCAGTTAGATTTTTTTTTCAATTGTAAAATATCATCAAATAAGATACAACCCTATTATGAAACTGAGCAGTGCAACCCCACCTTCTGGGAAATCTGGAACAATCCGGTTAGTAGTTTGGAGAGAGAAGTTGCTGGTTATAGGTGGAGGCAAGTGGATTTTTATAACTCTGTATTGGAAGGAAATGATTTTCCGATACATGTAAAATAGGGTCCCTATGCAAGTGGATGTTCTTCTTCGTTTATTTGTCGCTATTTGCGTCGTGCATCCCTTTGAAACAATATGATTTGTGAAAAGATCTGAAAGATCTCTCAATGGATTCTTCATTATCTGTTTGGATGCAGATTTTGAGGGCACTTATAAAAACCTATAACTAGACTAGATTTGATTTCGCTTGCGTGATTTGTGTAATAATGGACGTAGTCATTCTTTCAGTGGCTTCGCAGAATACACTGTTTTGTAGGATGTAATTGGTTCCGTAAAGTAGCATTTCGAGGAGAATTAACTTGTCGTTGAATATGTCAGATGTGAAATAGATGGTTCTATTGCATGGAATTATATGACCGGATTTTCTAATTTTTGGCTTTGAGGGTTTGTTGATAGAGCATAATCAGTTAATTAGAAAAGGTGAGTGGTGTCAGGCTTGATGTTCTGGACAGGGCCAGATCTAAGGAATTCTCAAAAGCGACAGATCAGAGCCCCGCTGAGGGAGAGAATCATGGGTAACCCAAATTTTTCTTCGTAAATACTTTGGCTGAACTCTAAGAAACAATGGTTCGTAATAAATGCTCGCAATAATCTTGTTGGTGGGTTGAGCTAAATTGATGATGGTTTTCTAGAGATGGCTATTGGGGAAATGAAGATTGTGCTTAATTACAATATTGGTTCATAGTGAAGTGACGTCTTTGATCTTGTCTTTTTTTTCAGAATGTTTGAGGTGTGAGGGGCTAATTTTTCTTAATATAGATATTAAAATCTCTTGCTTGTTCGTGTAGGCACTATTTATTCCTGATACGATGGGCCTTGTAGAAATGTTGGGTTTATGCACCTGTGGCAGATCATATAATTTAAGTAGTCTAGGATGGTATTGTATAAGCCAAGTGTTCGTGTTGTTTTGATATATATATGTATATATATATATATATATATATATATATATATATATATATATATATATTAGTGTGTCATCCATATCTTTCGTTGTATTAAGACTCTTAAGTGTTGCTATAGTCTATCCATTATCCCTCCCGGTGCCACGAGGTAGGATTGAAACCCTAGCTTCAGACCCTGAGGCTGGTATCTTCCCTCTGCTCCACAGAACTGGACGGTCAGCAAGGTTGAATTTAAGCGGTATATTTATTCATCGCATATATTCCCCATCCACCAGAATGCTCAATTCCATGTTGGAACATATATATATATATATATATATATATATATATATATATATATATATATATTAGCTGCGGCAACTGGCCCGAGGGAAACGTGATCAAAAGTCATGTATCCTATTCTAACGCACAGCCACTCAAATAAGAGATTGCAACTTTTCAGCTGGGTTGAGAATGCAGATTTTCTTTTTATCTTGAATTGACGCTCAGCAAAGATCAGCACAACCTATCCAATGTCCATCAAAGGGTCAAGTTTTTCTTGTGCACAAATCTGTGAGCCACAGGATTCGGCAACCTTTGTTAAATTTGAAAATGATTGCCAGAATTGAACTGATCTATTATCGAAGTCTACATATCATAGGTGGTTAGCATCAGCTATCATCAGATGAAAATACCCTTGGACAAAAAATTGCAGCTTTTGTTTCCATTAAAATTCAGAGTGCCAAATTGACCTCACCCGTACAAATCGTGCGTCAAGATTCGTGAGATGCAACCGTTTATGAGTCCATAAAATGGAAATAGAAAGAAGCAAAGTAATATCCGTTGTCTTTAAGGGTATTCAATAACTTGAGTAAAAAATATTACAGTGTAGAAATTTGGTCTTTGATAATGGTTCAAAGAATTCTTGATGTTAGCTTATCAAACAGATAGAGTGGAAAACGGAACATATCTTTTATATACGGGGATATATTCCTTTCGTTTTTTGATTCAAAATTGAGAATGACAAGGGTGATATTCCTCTTCTCTTTAAGTGTGTTTTATCAAGCTACATATATAAATTTTCAACAGTGATTGGAATTTAAATTTTTTCTCAATTTGTTTGTGTAAAGTTTTTTTGTTTTATTCTAGCTATGAAGAAGTATAATATAATTTATATTCAATTAGTACTATTGCTATTTGATTCTTAATTGGATTTTTTTACTAATGTCATAATCTTGTAATGACTGTATGATATTAAATTCTTTTTTGGTTAATTCACAATATTTTGATGTTGTTGATAATCTCCCAGAGTTCGCTTTCCCCTGTGTCTACACATGACACATATCTCATAACTTGAGTTATCTTTATCCCAGTTTTTTGATATGCACAGATTTTAACTTACACCTGGAATAAAGATTTACATGCATTCTTATGGTTTTAAAAATTTTTTAATCTATAATTTCCTTCGCACCTCTCTCTTTCTCTCTCTGAATTTTCAGCAATGAATGAAAAGAGAAGTATTACTCTTCATGGTCGTCATAAAAATGTTTGTTTATATATATATATATATATATATATATATATATATATATATATATATATACAAAGCATATTTTTCTGAAATGTTAAAAGAACAGAAACGATGTGGAAAAACAATATATGTGATAATTATAGAATGATAATAACGATGATAATGATAATACCCTGGAGACCTTTTTCTCCGTACAAGCAAGGCAATAGTGTTCACGTGCACTGCCTGTATATAGAAAAGAGCACTGTAATTTGTTTTTTAAAAACAGAAAAATAAGACTGCAACCAACACGTAAAATAACACTGGACGGGTGGACGAAGAATTGTACATCTCTTCAAATTACTTTTGATCTAAGTTGTTGGTAACGACGCACAAAAGATTGTGATGGACGATGATCATTTATAGAAAATTGTAATAAATGCAATAATGATAAAACAAAGACATGATAGGATAGCATGGGATTTAAACATGCAGAAAAGTGGTCCCAACACACACTGGAGACAATCCTGGATAATTGAAGTCATAAATTTCCTCGGGACTTTAACATCAATACCGACCACCCATTCAAGCAAGAACACCGGACAAGAAGAGAAGAAGCTACCAAATAACAAACGTGGCCGTACCTGCAGACCACAGAGTTCATAGGGAAGGGAGTAATAAACTGGGAATATAGCACGAACTAGCAAGAGAGTTGTAGAAAGTGTAAAACATAAAAGTCAGGGTAGTAAGATTAGACGCAATTGAAACCGTACCACAGACACTGAACATAAGAAGAACCGGGGATAAAAAGAATGATCAAGACTACACAGACCACAACTCAGGTTGGACTGCACTAATATCGAGGAAAATGCTAAAAAATATGGGATCTACGACCCCAGCTGTTTGTAGAGGCCTAAAAAAAGTAGAGAGAGGGGAGGAAAATATTAGAAAAAAATGCACCGTCACAAATGGTGGTTGAGATACAAACCACAGCACTGCTATGATAGGTAAGGAAGATATTAGTATATTGAGTTATATATATATATATATATATATATATATATATATATATATATATATATATATATATATTGTTGTAGAATATGGAATCACTACACAAACTAACTCATGTTTCAGCCCTCTTCGGGCCTCATCAGGCCAGACGTGGCTTTATATTATTGATACATTATTATATTATGTTATACTGATAGCTTGATTTGCACCACATATACTGTATATATATATATATATATATATATATATATATATATATATATATATATATATATATATATATATATATATATATATGTATATGTAAAATTCAATATTTGTATGTCTCTCTTTTTCACTATTCAGATTTTTTAAATCTACCAATTCTCACATTGGTGCATTTTATCACGGTGGCAGACATAGGCTGTGTTATTTTCAACAGGATTTATAGTGGTTCCAATTAAAAATATAATCATTAACTGTTGTAGACCTTGATTTTCTTTCTGAAAGTTTGCAAGACACAATTTTGCATCTACAAATCTAAATTTGGCATAGCCGGTGACATAGGTGATGAAAAGTTACTCTGAGGTCATTCAAGGTCAGTAGATGTCATTTAAGGTGATTTTAAGCCCTTTAGGCAATTTTGCACGAAGGAAGCTGACATTTGGCATTTGGGAGCCAATTCTCATAACAGTCGATATAGGTTATAGGAAGTTAATCTAGGACCCTTTCAAGGTCACCCTTTGTGGTTATTCCTAGCTAATTGGAACATTTTTAGACTTTGCATATAGGAAGCTGACATTTGTTAAAGGGATACGCTCCATTAATGCAGAGGACATAGATAATTTAGGATTGACCTCAGAGGTCATTTGAGGTCATTAAAAGTAATTCAATGTAATTCCCAAGTATTTGAAGCAGTTCTTGAAATGCCAGGTTTGACATATGGGTATTTCTTTTCATATCAAATGTCATTGGGGGTTATTTTTGGTCATCCCTAATTTTCATCTAGACAAATGTTAGTGCGACAAAAATAGAATTGAAAAAGTTATCTTCCGTGAGACCTTCATCTTTCAAAATACTTTTAACAATATTCAATGCTCAATACTTCAAATAACTCAAATATTTTCATTACATGAATTTTATAATTTAACTTTTTTCATTATACCCATGTATCTTTTCAAATATTCTAAGTTATTTCCACTTTATAAAAATACGAAGTGGAAATTCCCGGTGTTGCCGCTGGGAGAAATTGAATTTTGACAATACGTCGAAGAATATATTTCTCCCACAACAACTGGGACTACTGAGCTAAATGATGGTCAACATCAGAGTACACATGCGCATTTTAGATGACCTTTCAGAACATCTGAAAATATATGTATATAAATTCGTCATTTCCGGACTGATTCAAAATAATCTAGATTGCAGTGAAATAATTTGTCTCAAGTAATTATTTAAGCTTTGTACAGTGCATTTTAGATCACTTTCCACAACTTTGAAAAGATGAAACATATCAAACAAATAAAGTAGATATCGAACGTGAAAGAACAAAATGGAAATTTGTAGTTAGTTCTTTTGGCCTAAGCATAACTGTGTTTTGTTTTGTTTTTGCTCAACGGCAAGAGCAACGCTAGATTGGAGCAACTTATCCTATCCGTCACAGGTTCGATTACTGCAGCAGCTCCATTTTTTTATCGTTTATTCTGATTATGTTGTATACATTACAGAGACAGTTACAAATATAACATAATGCTATGATTATAGATTGCATTATATCATATTAAAAGGAGTTCCCCCTATCAAACAGTGGATGTGCCTTTAGCTTATAGCTTACCCGTTTACATTTGTCACTTCAAAATTGCAATATATATACATACATACATATATATATATATATATATATATATATATATATATATATATATATATATATATATATATATATATATATATATATATATATATATATATATACACATATATATACATATATATGAGTATATATTATAAAGAAATGCACATACGATAATTATGAATATAAAAAAGCATATATGGTATTATTTATACATATATATATATGTTTATATACATGTGAATATATATAAATGGTGTGTGTGTGAATACACACATATATATAAGTATATGTGTAGAAAGAGAGTGAGGGAGTAAGAAGGAATAGGATTTGCAAGCGTATTGTCAGTTCTGGCATTTTACAGTCAGCATCACCGTTCAAAACTAACCCCACAATTGCATTTATCTCTCTTCTTGAAATTCTAACATTTTTCTACGTCTTTCTTTATTCTCTTTATCCTTTCTAGCATGGAGTATAGCAGCCACTCAACTTCTAAGATCTTTCAGTTGTAATGTACCCTGGCCAACTCCTACTGATTCGATCAGATCCTGGACTTCCTGAACCCTAACTAAGTTGAGCTCAAAAGCAAACTCATCCCCTTGATCTCTTTGCTTTCTTAACCCCGTCCATTCCAATCTAACACGATCTTGATTTGTTCACTTACTATAAAGTTACATCTAATAACAAACGTTGTATTCTGTCTTTCACCGCCCACAACCACAAAGTAACGATTAGACATGATATCCATCAATCAAAGCCTAGATTTTGTCCCACCAGGATAACAAACACTCAATATTTGCTAAAAAAAAAAAGAGAGAGGTCTGGTTAGTCAAACGCTAGCAACTGTCATGTGATCATTTTCTTTTAGCAGCATGCTATGTTATGGGTGATCAATTAAAAAAATGAAAAAAGAGGTAAAAAAAATCAATGTATAGATTTCTGTTTGGCGGAGATCATTGAAAAAGTCTGGATTGAAAAAATAAACAAGCTGATAATCAAAGGATACTTTTATCATAAACATACATTACAAATTAATACCCTATTAAATACTTATTTACAGAAGAATACAAGAATAACAAAAATAAAACGTTTTGTAGATATAAGGAGTAAATCCTTAAATTTTCAGCCCAATAATTCTATTCGTGCTATCTGTGTACGTGATACATACATAGGCAGCCAGTCAGTTGGCCAATCTCAAATACTGAAGAAACCTATACTGACACTCTCGGCAACAGTTTTTGTTTACAGTCTCCGAAAACATACATTATAAATACAGATAGCTACTCACACATCGGGTCCCTTGAAATCATATTATGGCACATAGAAAGCAACACGTCCATCAAAAACAGATTCTTCTTACAAACATTACTTATCACTCGTTATACTGAATATTTTTTCTCCATTTTCATCCTTTTTTTTTTCTTATTTCTGGTTCTTTGTATTTCCATTGGGTCTTCTAGATCTGTTTAACCTTCGGTTGGCCTCAGTTTGTGGCAAACGTATTAAAGGCAAAGAATCGTGTTAGATCAACATTCTTTTTGATTTTGACTAAACTGTCGGCAACAGACAAAGTCCAAGAGAATTTCTAAGAAAATGGTTCTGCATTGATCTGGCACTGGGAAGACTGATAACACCGTAACCAAGAGGGTCTTTGGGGGAGGGGGTATACTCTCCCAATGCTGTTCTTGCTGGCAAATCTTTTAGAATTTTCGGCTTTCACACCCACATTGTCAGCAAATCAGAGTCCTGAGCACACAGCAAAGCAGAATCCTGTTACCCACTTCCCTCTGAAAAAACAAACTTTCACTTTGTTTTCATCATTGATAAGTCGAATGTACTGTTTAAGATTGGGTACAGTGACTTGTGCTTCGTAAAGTGATAGGTAGAGACTAATGTCGTGATGTGATTCTGGAAGCGTTCTGTGTATGCTGTTTGCTTCATAAGTATATGTAGATTCCCGAAAGTGTATGCAACAATTAGAATGTATGTAAGGTAAAAAAGCTGCACTTTTACTTTCAGCCTTTCAATTGCCTGATATTCAGAGGATTATAAATAAAGATAGACGTATATATAAAATATATGGTATACATTAGTGTATAAGTATATATATGCATACATATGTATATCTCCTTATGTGCATATATATATATAGATAAAAAGATATATATATATATATATATATACATATATGCATGTATATGTTTATACGTACATATGCATGCATATATATATATGCATGCATATGTACGTATAAACATATACATGTACATATATATAAATACATATATAAATATATATATATAGATATGTATATACATATAAACACACACACACACTGATATATATATATATATATATATATATATGTATATATATGAATATATGTATATATATATATATATACACATACACATATATATATATATATATATATATATATATATATATATATATATATATATATATATATATATATATATATATATATCCAAGGGATAACTTCTTAGCTATTGTAGTTTATAGTTCCAAGAGCTGCATGGTTTAATATTCTTATCTGTAGTAGAGATGTCTAATGGTGATACGATTATTAAAACCCTCAGACCAGGCAGAATTAGATTATTTCTACCGCACCTTCCAAAGATATTTTGGGTACTTGAGAGTCGTTTTAGCTCGCGGCAGAGTTTTACAACTCCAAGTCCGTACTGATGCATTTAATACACTTGTCTGAGTTTTGTTAGACTTGTTGTATTTATCATCATGTATGATATGGTCTGACTATTTTCATCGTCTATGAATTCGTCTGTTCAAATGTTTTGGCCATATACCCTCTAGTCTTTGTTGAGTGCTGTTGGTTCCAGAATATGGAATCATTACTTGGAGCGCATGCGCAAATGGACATGTCACATCCGTTCGTTGTATATCCAGAATATATTTTCGATGTATTGGATAATGTTGGCTTTTTATTAATTTCCAATGTGATAGATTGCTTCCAAATGAAAATAGTATGTATGCCTCTTCCTTCACCTGACCGAGGCCGGAGGGTAAATAGTCGAAGCGTTGTGAACATATGGACTCATAGACAAGTCAACTGATACTGTTTAAAAATTTGAGGCGATATCGCTCAGCTATGAGTTGTTTGGACAAGGATAAGAGTATCCATCTAATCAACTCGTAGATGATGACCAAAGTGAATTAGAATATTGCAGACGAATGAGGAGTGTCGAAGACACTATCGACCGTAAAACCAACAAGAATATAAGTCTGACCGAATCGTTGGATGAGAAAATTCTTCTCTGTCAGAATTTCAAATCACGAGGAAGGCCGTAAAATGTACTGGCTGAAAGGTAGCGTTAAAATGAACGAGGATTAAAATATCGGTCCTTGCTAATCGAGGAATGATGCTGATTCTTTATCCCTCTCAGAAAACGAGGATTGTTCATCTCCAAATTTTCAACAATTCAGAGGGCCTGGAAATTCAGTAAGAAAACAAACAAGGATTATGATATTAGTTCGATGGGATTCGTAAAATGATGAAGTCTTATGTCAAAATTCCAGACCACGAACGAGGCTGAAGAATGCATTGACCATAACGTAGTGATAAAGATAACGATGATAATATACTATTTCGATCGAACTAAGAAATGATAATAATGTGGTATTCCAAAAAACCGGCGAGGCCAAAGAATGCATCGACTGAAACATATCAATAAAATCAACAAGTAAAACAAATATCAGTCAAGTAGGGGAGAGATCATAATGATGCTTATCAAATTTTAGGTTGTGAAAAAGGCCCAAAATTGAATTGGCTGAAACATACTGTTAAAAACAATAAGGGCAATTTGTGGTCATACTTGATCTTGGAGCATCAAAACATTCCAACTTTTCCCTTGAATAGTCAATATCGCATTATAAGCCGTCAACAAAAGATGTGAACCAAATTTTTCAGCGTACATTTCTTCAGTTTAAACTGGTCTGGCTGGCGATGTATGTATCGCTGTCAAAGTGACAATGGAGCCAAAGAACTGATGATCTGAAAAATGACTTATTACGTCAAGAAAAAATAGTTTTTTTGTTTTTGGAACATTCCCCCTGTGTGAGCTCTTAATGGGGGTTCAACTCAAGATTTAAGCTCATGCTAAATTGACCCTTCAGTTTGTGTCCAGCTGTGTTAAGGCTTTTCCTTCAGTGATCTATCAAAATGCAAGAGAATTAATTACCCACTGATCAACCCTTTTTCCAATTTTTAATTGCTCACTTATAACACAGCATGCTGCCAAAAGTTACGTGACGGTCTTAATGAGTGACTAATAAATATCTGTATGTTTTTAGTTGGGTTGGTTCCAGGTCTGTCTAACTGTCCGAATTTCGTAACATTCCCCCCCCCCCAAATGGCTAATGCCGCCAAAAATTCGAAATAGAAAAACAGTAACAATATAAGTCTTGGCATTTGAGAGCTTTTCCTTCGGCTCTAACCTGAGAAGACTCCATAATTCATAACCAATGGGGATTAATGAAATATTTATTTCGTTACTCTGAACCGAGCTTAGGGTTAGGGTTTAGTGCTGTAGACTTATGTTTATTTTGAGGCTTTACTACTTCAGAATTATGGACGTTATTTTTTTGGTGGGTGTTAACGAAAAAAAAAGAAACAAGTTTTTCTTTTTTACCTCCTGCCAGCGTCTGTTCTCATGTTAAAAATTCTAAGTATCATCTCGACTGTTTATCTTTTCCCCATATCTCCGGCACTTCTTTCCACTGTTTCACACCCTCGACACGTCACCCCTAACCAACGGGCAAGGCGCCTAGGTCCATTTTCCACCCTCTATCAATCAAGAATCATTCACTGCAATCTTTTTTCATTATTCAAACCCATAAGTAAAGGGAACAATAAAAAAAAATGACCGGGAAGCGGGGACATAATTTAAAACAACCAGTCAACAACAGCAACAACGACAACGAAAATAATAATAATAATGATAATAATAATAATAATAATAATAATAATAATAATAATAATAATAATGATAATAGAAGAAGAGAGTCCACCTCATAATTGATGACGTAGTACTTGCAGACAGGGACAGTGCGCACAAAAGTAGTGAAAAAGATAAAAAAAATTGAGAATGTGGGATGCCCAGTAGCAAAAGTGAAAGTTGTGCCCGTTGTAATCGGAACATTAGGCCTAAATCCGAAAAATTTCATGACACAACAACTGTTGGACAAGAAGGCAGACATGCAAGTTCTCCAATCATCAGCCCTCGTGGAACTCCTCGCATTATGAGAAAAGAACTCTCTGTTTTAGACTTCTTTTTGAGTCTTGATAGCCATCTTACACATGTATATATACATAATAATTTGTATCCCAAAGAGACATCGAAAGTATACAATGGCTACATAATATTAAAAAAAGATTTTGATACACAGAGAAGGGAAACGAATTGTATTGAATGAAATTACATTGCGAATTCTTTTCAAAATATTACAAACTAGAAAGCACTATGACCTGATTGGGTCCACGGACATTGGTTCAAAAGATTCACCACATTACATTCACCACATAATATGACAGACTCATCCACCAATTCCAGTTGAGGTTCCTAGACTAGTTAAATGCTCAAAGACATTCACTCTTAGGAACATTGAGAAAGAGGACCAAGCAAGCAATTGTAGACCAATCAGGTGCCTACTATTGATTTGGAAAATCAACCAGGACAGAGAGAAGAGAGAATATGTGTTTCAATGGGAAAAATGACTATTATCAGAAGGACATAAAAAATGTAGAAAAGGGAGCAAAAGTGTGAATGCTTTACATTGATCAGATGATTCCGGAAGAAGTTGGAAAAGAGAGGGGAAACGTTGCAGTTGGGTGAATCAACTATACAAAAGTACGTGGCATCATCCCACATAGCAGGAAAATCAACTGCATTAAAATATCTAAGATAGAGAAATAATGGTGATGTTTATATTTTATGTAAGCTGAAGATGTAGGGCAAAAAGATGCATACCTTTGTACAGGAAAGTTCTTCTTCTTCTTCTTCTTCTTCTTCTTCTTCTTCTTCTTCTTCTTCTTCTTCTTCTTCCATTTCTTCTTCTTCTTCTTCTTCTTCTTCTTCTTCTTCCATTTCTTCTTCTTCTTCTTCTTCTTCTTCTTCTTCTTCTTCTTATTATTATTATTATTATTATTATTATTATTATTATTATTATTCACTTCCATACCAGGTGAGTTCTAGTCGTCGGTAGAGACTAAGTGACAACAAGTCTCCTTTAGTCTGAACGCTCTAAAAGTCTACAGCACTGCTATGGTCTGCAGTTTAACACCAGTTGTCTGATGGTTGTTGCCAAGTACTGTATGACACTAAGTGTCCTCATGTATCCAGCCGTCCGCTCTTTTGATATTTGTTGTTTGTTGCACTGCTTGTGTGCTTTTCTCTATGAATCCTTGTTAATGCACATTTTTCATTCCCGAGATCCCAATGTCATCGCCTTTTTCTTGTACTTTGTTGACCAAATATCGATCTCTCCCTTTGTCTTAGTAAATAACTTCATGTCGTCTAGTGGTTGAATCTTCCCATTGCTCTAGAGAATTGTTATCCTTTGTTTTATCTATTCAAGATTCTTTGTGTTTCAATACGGGCTTCAATTTACTATACAATCAGGATACGTAACTGAACCCTGATTATTTATTTTTACTTCTATGATAAATTATCCCTCTGCAATACAATTTTTATGGGATGGATCCTATTCATGATTTATCTATACTGCTTAACTGGACTTTCACACTACATTTACTGTACAAATTTACGCTTTTGAAATATTTTTGCTAAAATAAATTCCAATGACCAATGGTTCTACAACACGTTTTTTTGAATCCCCTTCTTTGATGAATGGTTTTGTTCATGATGTATCTATTCTGCACAATCTTCCTTGTCGTCTGTCTATGAAATTTTGGCCTCAAGTTATCGTGGTTACTTTGAGTCACTTCATTGAGAAATAATATATATTTTTTATTTTGGTTGGGGAGGGGCATGTATTTATGATATGATTGTACCCCTGAACTGGAACCTCTGTTTCTGTCTATTGTGCAGAACTAAGGCACTAAAGTATATCGATTATTAATTTTTACTTCTTCAAAAATCATTTCGCCAAAGATCATTTTTTGGCGAGGAGGTTCTCTTTACGATTCAACTATACTGCTAGATTGGACCTAAACGCTTGGTGTTGCTATTCTTGTTATTCTAATACTTTCCAAATTATTATTCAGAAGGGATACATAACTGTAGATTTATTTTCACGTAAGGTAGAGAAAGATAATTTGATACAAATTTTGGCAACAATGACCTGTGCCAACGTTATAAAAATGAAGATATTCTGCATTGTAATAAACAAATGTGAGCCATTTTTCTTATATATAATCTTTTATTCTAAGAGTGCCCTATTATTAGGTAACCATTTCAAGAGTATTGAAACATGGGTATTAAACGTGATCTATCGCACGCTGAGAAAAAATTCTCTCCTCACACAGCTGGACTGAGGCAAATCCAGAGTAATGACTCTGTGGGAAGTGTCTCCACACTTCTTGGCATATAACCGACATGCCGCCCCAGCTTCTTCTGTGTGATCTGAACACGGGGGGCTCTGACTCCTTCGATTGAATATACACCCAACTCAGTAGGATCAGAGACAAGAGAAAAGAAGAAAAGAATAAAAGAAAGAGATAATCATTAGAGAGGACGAAAAACTAAAGTGGCTGTTTGTAACTTTTAAATTAAAATGATGCTTGATGTATTAGCACTTTGAGTGACTCGTTTCAAACATATTTTCAACCATAGATTTCTACCAAAATAGTATGAATAAAAACGAATTCTTCACCATCCTATTACAAACGCATGAACAGCAACATCAACGAGTGTCTCTTAATATCTATACACTCATGTATGGTGAAAAAGGTACAACAAAGTAGTATGTTTCAAAAAAACTTTTTCAAAGCGTATGTTCTTACCATAATTTCCGAAATTATATGGATTATTTTTAAAATATACACCATTGCTATTTTTAACATGGCAATATGCAAAAAAGGATGCCCAAAGGTTTCCCTATAAAAACCGCAGAAAAGTCAGTGACCATAGTTGTGGTTGTTTGAAAATTTGTGCTACAAAAATTTTGGGAAATTTGGAAGTAACTGCCAGGCTTGTGAAAAAAAAACCCTGGTTGAACTCAAGCACATAGCATTTCCAATTCTGTGAAACTGGAACAAAGGGGAGACTACTGCTAATTACTAAGACGGATTGTCGCAACACGGAATGATGATTCAGCAAGTACATACAATGAATAATGTTATTCTTCCTTGTTGATTTCTATGCGTCGTGGTGCTCCTCTGAGTTTTGCTTACATGTCAATGTGTTTGGATTATTATTGATGATTTGGGATTTACATTTTGTACATCATTCCAATTTTATATCCGTACAGCGATGCAATTGGAAACATATTGCTACATATACATAACCAGCATTTTGATAGCTAATTTGCATATGTTCTATAAAAAGTGCAGAGACATAATATACAGATTTCAGAAATACTCAGATAAAACACAATATCTCATGAAGTCGACTATTATGAAATATTCGAGTGAATTACAAAACAAGTAGAAGAAAGATAAGAAGAAAAAGAGGGAGATTACAAAAGAGAAAGAAAAAAGAAAATGAAGGAGGGGAGAGTGGAAGAAAAAGAGGATGATAAAAAAAGAGTCGAAGCGAGGAGAAAAAGAAAGATAAAGAAGGGGAGAAGTAAAAAAGAAAAGAGAAGAGAAGATGACTATGGAAAGAAGAGAGAAGGAAGAACAAGGATTAGTGAAAATTACTAACGTCGTCCATTGATGATTATTTAGAATTCTGTTAATTATTATCACTATTGAAAAGCTGGATAGAAAAACAAAGATAAAGAATAAGACCAGGAAGTAAATGAAATTGATCCCAAACAGTGGTGAAATCGCTGATAACCACGAAAATTCTCGGTTTTCAACGGACAAGACCCACCACTTCAAGGTCAAACTACTCTGAGGAAGTTTTCAACATGTTTCGACTTTCGTAGCAAACTTTCGTCTTTAATTGAAGAATATCTTCAAGTTTGGTCAAGGGAAGGGACTTAATGAAATCGGATTCATACATTTTCAAGATAAATAGCATGGAAATCAAGGTAATTCCAGATATAACTTGGGACAATAATGATACTAACAGGGAACCATTTGTCTTCCATTTTGTCTTTCTCTCTTCATTTGCTCTCTCTCTCTCTCTCTCTTTCCTTTTCTCCGTTTTTCTCTTATTACCTTTTGTTACTTTTTTCTGCCTTCATCTCGTTGATTGATGATGTAGGAATAGTTTACGTCTCCAACTTTTCCCTCCTCTCTCTATTTATCATTCCCAAATTTTTAATCTTAATCTGAAGTCTGAAATTGTCGTGAATAGTCTTTTGTCGGAGGTTCGATGTTGATCATTTATATTTGTACTGCACAATTAATGTTGAAAAGTGATTCCCTTTAACCTGAATACAGGTTCATATGGGTTTCATTATATGCGCGTTTGATTGCACTAATGAATGGATGATCGAATGAGAGTAGGGCACGATGCAATCATTTCAACTGCTAAGTACTGTTGTGTGGGAATAGAGTTTTTGGCACTTGACTAATACTGTGGCATACATTATTATTTATTATTTTACTATTAAATGCATGGGAAGATATTTTACTACGGTGAAGAATTTCATACTATTTTACTACATGATTATTGCAAATTATTCCACTGGATACAATGGAATTGATTTCACCATAGGAATGTATCATGAAATATTCTATTATAAAAATCCCTTGCAAACCATTTTACTGCGCTATTCCAGAGCAATCACTGAATGATTATTAGAACAAATACTGCCATTCACTCAAATATTTATGCATAGTTTGACACAACAAACCTTTTCGTAGCTTCGACTGTATTCGAATCTGTAACATACAAGCAAGGTTTTTTTTTTTTCTCCGAACTCACAGCACCTTTAATCCACTTCTACCCTTTCTAGCTTTATATATTTGATGCAGTAACTACATATCTTTAGCACAAGGGTAACAGTTCAAGATCAAACACCGATTGCTTCTCAAAGTTCTGACTCAAATCCCTTTTTTGAATGTTCAATACTTGATCCGTTTGTTAGACATTGGAGATGAAGAATGAAAGGATTGCTAAGGATTAGAAAGTAATACAGGCCTTGCCAACAGAACTGAGTTATCGTGTATGTAATGAGAATTCATTCATTATGAATGCCTAATTGGAAAATTTCCACAGTAGACATGCTTTTGAAATCAAGAAATAAAATCAAGCATTACATAGAAAATTATTTTATAGCATCCTGACATGCAAATAACTATAGTTTCTCTGCATCGTTACTTGCTTCTCGGAGACGTTGACGAAATTTCGGGTCAATGTATCGAGCCTATTTCTATCATAAAAAAGATTGAGACATACCATACTTGTTCGCAAAATTTTCACTTCCACATTGTCGAGTTACTACCAAAGTTTTGTTGGATTACTTTCCATCCTCAAAATAAAAATAAAAACATTGTTAATGTTTTCTCTCGGAAATGTATTAAAATTCAAGAATAAAAGGGTTGCCAATGGCCAGGAATTCAGGTATTTCTGTCAGAGTTGGGCTATTAAATTCATAATATACATATAGATTGATAGATTGAATAGAAATGACATACAAAAGATGTTGATACTGCATAAATCCTCAGGAAAATGTATTTTACAATCTCCATTTAAAAAAGAAATATTAGCATTGGAAAGAGCAAACAACTCAAAGAGATGTTATCTTAATAATAAGAAACCATAAACCAAATCATTCACCATAACTGGCAGAATAGGTTTCTTCAATTTTCATAACTGTCCATCTTACTATGCATGTATGTATTTAATGTACCTTACGTACAGACTGCACCAATGGAGCTGTTCACTCCCTATTGAGTCTACAAGAAATGCTGCTCTTTTTGATCTCCCATCTCCCCCCCCCCCCGACCCAAAGAAAAAAGTTTCAATTCGGGGGGGGGGGGGTTAGTCTGCAATCTGAGTTTTTGCTAAATATGTTTTGGATTTATGCCAGCTCGTGTTTTGAAAATTTAGATATTTTGACAATTACTGCCAAACGTTTGAAAGAAAAATGACTTATTTATTGATGACCCATTTCATAATTCTTTTTAATTGATAACCCTTCAAAACTGCATTCTGCCAAAAGATATTGGCGGTGTGACAGTTTCTATTGAGACACTAACAAAATATGTTTAGCTTTCAGTTATTATGACGTTTTATCGTAACTATTATGGGATGCATTGCTGCAGAAAGTCCCAATGTAAAAGCCACTATTATTGTTTTATTTCCGACCTTCGAGACATTTTGTCTGAAATGAAAAATTACTTTCGATAGTATAAGGAATTTTAGTGGTTTACCTCCAAGTCCAGTTTTGTGAACTCGTTGAATAAAACTGAAATTTTAAATGAATGCCATTACCAACTTTTGAATGGAAACAGTAGGAGAAAATAGCTGCAATCAACAGAATAGTTCAGCGCAGGCGCATTTGTATAGAGAGCGTTTGAGCGGTTATAACATCAAATCGGTCGTAAAAGACAGTAGTACAAGAATATTTTTGGAATGAAAAACTAATATATATATATATATATATATATATATATATATATATATATATATATATATATATATATATATATATATGTATGTATGTATATATATGTGTATATGTGTGTGTTTTGAGCCTTTAAAACAGCTTACAAAGATTTGTCCGTAAAATATTTTATGCAACTTTCATCTCTTGTACTTATCAATGTTACACACTGATAAAGTGAAACACGTTAAACTAAGTAAACTAACACAAACACGCACACACACACGCACGCACATATATATATATATATATATATATATATATATATATATATATATATATATATATATATATGTATGTATGTATGTACGTATTTGTATGCACATACATATCTACACTTACAAATTCATTTTACAAATTCCAAAACAAAATTCCAAAAGAAAAGCAAGAATACTAAAAAGGTTCTATATCTATATAAAACTTTTAGAAAGTTATATACATATATATATATGTATATATATATTTACATTTTTATCTATATATGCATGCCTGTCTCTCTATCTCTCTCTCTCTCTCTCTCTCTCTCTCTCTCTCTCTCTCTCTCTCTCTCTCTCTCTCTCTATTTGTCTCTCTTTCTCTATCTGTCCGTCTGTCTGTCTGCCTCTCTCTCTCTCTCTCTCTATATATATATATATATATATATATATATGTATATATATATATATATATACGTGTTTGCATGTGTGTGTATATACACACAAACATAAGGCATACAAACCGATGAAAAAGCATTTTATATGCAAAAACATATTTTTCAACATTATGTCCTTCCTTTGCACAAGTAGAAAATATTTACCACATAGAGTGAGCTCTATGCAGTGAATGGTTTCATCACTGCATTCTCGTACGTACACACACACACACACACACATTTATATATATGCATATTCGTAAATTATTAATGCCATACTTAACATTTACATATTATTCATACATATATTTTCCTTAACAATTAAATCAACCCCAGGTGATGCTATAATATGAAACAACACTTCAGTTGGGAGAAATGATGAAAAAAATAAATTCATATATATATATATATATATATATATATATATATATATATATATATATATACATATATATATATATATATATATATATATATATATATATATATATATATATACACATAAGCATATGTAATGTCGATCTTCCCTATGCGTCTTAGTCAGTGTTTTATATCCATTTACCAGATCAGTGGAAGGATTTACGAATTTTCCCTACACGTCAAACGGAAACAAAAGCCTTATAAATTGTCAATGTTCCACTGCTCTCTTTCATAATGGATTGTGGCAAGAGGCTATAAAGCCATAGCACTTAGAATGCATATAGTGTGGGTATAAATGTCGCGGAGAAAATAAACGGACAATTCTCTTTGGCTCTGTCCTTCATTTAAATAAGCAGAGCA
>OY735234.1:14822357-14904857 GCA_963457665.1 Thysanoteuthis rhombus | reverse complement strand
GTATTCACTATTAATCATTGGTGTTGCTTTTCATCACATCGTTCTGAGCTAAACGATCCCGTCCGTTAAATGAAGGAGAGTGAACCAAGTAGAAGGAAGCATACTCACTAATAACTCTATAATGGTCTGCTTAGAAACTGTCAACCAAAACTGCCAGCACGGTTTTTCTTTAGTTTTCTAGTTGATGCAACAGAGCTAAAGGTCCGAATTTTTCGTCATTTACTCCGGAACATGTCCGGTAAAGACTTTTCTTTTGTCTTTTTTTCTCATATACCCCCAATCAGTTTTCAATGAAAGAAGCTAATTATTCATTGATCACCTTGATTCCAATTTCTGGATCGATCAACTGCAATATGGAATCTTACGTCCAAAATAAATTGGTCACGAGACAGTTTCTATCGCATGATTAACCAGACCCATCTTTGAATTTATTGTTGTTTTTATTGCAACTCTTGGGGTTGAATAATCTCTGCCCATCCAAGTAAGTGACGTACAGTAATGATAAAGTAATGTAATTACTACTAATTGTTGGCCGATGTTTTTTCCGTCTAGCTGTTGCATTTCATTATAACATTCTTGGTCGAACGCTGCCAAACCGTTAAACCAAGTTACACTAATGAAGAAATAGAGAATAAGCTTAAGATGAGACTCGATCTCGCACCCTTTATCATCTTTTATGGACGATTCTTCAACCGATTCGACCGCGGAAACTTATGGCTAGACGTAGAACACATTTAACATCGTGTTGAATATCAAATACACGAGAATAATGACTGTCGCATTAGTTTGCTTATCATTGCTCTATGACCAAGTGTCTTATCAACATTCGCCAACCTTAAATTCGTCTGGCCTTAGATGACAAATATTGGGTTCACAATGAAGGTTCACTGAATTACAGTTGTAATGAACTACAAAACTACCTATCACCATGCTGCTGTATGTCATTTCCCATTATCCCATCACAAACTTGAACTAAAACGAACCTTTTATAATTACTGTGGACTTTTCCACCTGTCTTTTACTCATTTGCTTCTTGACTTGACCTCAAAATAAATCCTGTTTTTGTTTTCGTATATAATTTGACCGCTTACTTATTTCCATTCCCTCCTATTTTGACACTTTCCCACTTTTTAATTTTTATTTTCTGATTTATCTATCATTTTTCTGCATATTTTTTGTTGTGTGCCTGGGGCAAATTCTCATCTGCTTTCAATACGCATGCGCGAACAAGACTTGCATTTAATGCCTCGTCCGTATTAACTTGTCTACAACACCCGTCGGTATTCTATGGAAAAAAAAGAAAAGAAAAAGAGAAAAAGAACAGAAATAAACGGAAGTATTGGCTTCTTTCCAGCTTTAGTTTTTTTTTTCCACGAAAATGTTTTAATGCATTTTCCGCAGACATTTTTCATCTACCAACGTTAGAGCGAAGCCCCTCTCTACAGACGCTGAATAATGATTTCAAAGGCGGAGTCGAACGGCCTGTTTTTGGCAAGAGGAGTGCCGGGCAAAACTGAATCAAAGAGGTTGTATCGATCTGTTGGCGAAGAGGTTGGGGGAAGCAAACTATGTACCTGGTTTTTCGGTACACTGGTTTCTGTCTCTCGCCTGAGAGTACGCATATAAGTTATTGAATTCTTTCGCTATTGAATGAACATCGTGGAAGAGTCGCATTGCCTATCAACCGTTTCGGGTCTAGTTTCTTCCTTAACCTCTCTGCATTATCAAGAATTTGAGTAGGGGCATACTTGAAAGCACTCTTTCACTCGCACTTTAATCTGCACGATGCAAGAGTAAAACGCACTCATCGAACGAACAAAGACTGAAGAAACACACATACGATCAGGATTTGTTTCTAAGTAGTAATAAATACTTCCTGCCTTGTGGGTATGGGCGTCCACTTTAAATATTGGGAGGTTCAAATGGGTTATTGTCCCCGCTCTAAATCGAGCCTTCCCACATTTGATGAAAGGATTTGAAAGTTTAAATTTTATTGTCAATAAAGTATAATGGTGCGATACGATTGCTTATGCAACTTTAAATTGATGTAATATTCTTTGCAGGTTACAGGGACATGATAAGGTATATTTTGAATATATCCTTTAGTCCGCTTCTGGGATGACATATTTTTGTAACACCTGGAATCATGTATCAAGCCCTTCCGGTAAAGTGGCAGTGGACGCCTTCGCTCAATGGCTAAAAGTGCTATATATTCACCAACAGAGCTAGAGAACAGTAGTAGAGCCAAAAAAAAAATCTGTGATTTTTTTGAGGAATAGAAGGCTTCCTTTTTTGGAAGATTAGCGTAATACAATCTTCCTGACTATTATTCGCTTTGTTTTGTTACTCAGTGAAGTTAAGTTAGTATAAAGAACAGCTATACAAAACTTTTTAAGGCCTTGCTTTACACCCCTTTTGATAATTCTATGAAAAAAAAACAAACCGTGCATATTGCGTTCAGCATTTTTTTTTTTTTTTTGCATCGAGCTGTGATTATGGCAGCGTGAACACTCTTCTTCCTTTCCTCCTACGCCTTGGTAACCCGTACCTTTCAACACCGGAAGCTCCCACGACTCAGTATATCATCTATCATCATATTTTTCTTTTAGTTTGGGAACTCTCAAAATCTTTTCGCATATAGATGATGGTGATTGTTCTGTTAGTGGATCTTGTGGTTGGAGTATTTTCACATTTCTATGAATTCGGTTTTCCTGCATGGTTAAAAGCAGGATTTGAATCAAGATTTTCAAGGTGAGCTGATCATCTTTACTTAAAATTCTGGTGCGATACAATCTTGTTCCTCCTGATCTCACCCTACTTGAGCCTTCTGCCATACTGAGCTATACTTAACATCAAAGTCAGACTAAAAAGAACAAGATTTGTTCCCTTTTATTTGTTGATCAGCCATGGCTTTATCCCGTTTGTGGCTTTAGCATTTTAAGACCCAATTTCAGTATCAGATTTGACCGTCGAACAATTATGCATTTACTAACGGGGACAAAGCTTAGTGTTCAAAATTACATAAGAGCCAATATTTCTCAACATCATAATTTTTGGAACGTTGGCCGACCTCATTAGGAAGCTTCATGTACGACAGTTTTTCTCGCCATTTGTTCAAATAGCCTTTGACTTACCAAGATAACAGCAGGTAGATATGAACGGAGAAGGGTGGGCAAATATGTGAATATATATATATATATATATATATATATATATATATATATATATATATATATATATATATATATATATACACACACGAAGGGAATATAGAGAGAGAGATATAGATATATAGATATAGATATAGATATATGAACGTAGAGGAAGATATACATATACAGAGATAGACAGATATGAATGGGCGAAATAAACTACATCCTAACAGACAATGATAAGATGTAAGAGGCAAGTAAACACCCATAAAGAACAAAAGAAAAATGTTAGCACCAAACAGCAACCACTAAACGTACCTAATGAACTCACCCAATCCTTCAAGCTACAATTGAAAAATAACTATAAAAATCCTTACCGATGAAAACAACACCAACATCAGCAAACGCCATAACATCCTCTGTAATAGAAGCTGCCACTATGTTTGAACCAAAAACACACAGATCACAAGTAAAAGACGAAACTCGGAAACCTTTTGGAGAACGCAGAAACATTAAACAAGCACCAACAAAAAGGAAAATAATAGAGGAGACCGAATCAAACAGAAAACCAAAAAGAAACTAAGAGAAGACAAAAGAAAGTATGCAACAGCAATAATTGAAACCACGATCCAAAACACTGGGGCTCAAATAAAGCTCTCAGTAACGGACAGAAACAAATAACAAGAATATTCGAATAAAACGGAGACATTTCAACAGACGGAGACAAAATTTGCGAATGCAACCAAGAATTTTACCAAGAACTGTACTCTTCAAGATATGGGCAACTAAGAAACGACCAGAATACAGAATAAGATGCCGATAATCAGTTCAAGGACATCCCCAAAGTTACACCATAGGAAGTAAAGGAAGAAATTGAACTGACAAAAAAAGGAAAACCCCATGCACCAGATAATATCACCATTGATCTAATAAAAAAAGCTTGGAAGATCGTCAACAAAAAACTTGCTATCTTATTCAACTTACATGTAAGACGAAAAGCTGGAGCACAGCAATCATAATGCTTCTACATATAAAAGGAAACCACAAAAACCTCAACAACTATAGTCCTATAAGCTTACAAAAATGCATCTATAAACTCTTCACAAAAATCGTCACCAACCGGATCACCAAAACACTAGATGAAAACCAACCACAGGAACTGGCCAGAATTAGAAGCATCTCCACCATGGACCATCCTCATTCAATAAATCAGCTGATAGAAAAAGCAGCAGAATAAAAAATGCTACTTGTTGTAGTATTTATAGACTTCAAAAAAGCATTAGACTCTGTGGAAATTCCCATGGCCATGAAGGCCATAACTTTACAACGTTTAGACCCAGTATACGTCAAAGTATTGCAACATATATACAATCATGGCAACTACTTTATCATGCTACATAAAGACTCTGAACCCTTAAAGATTCAAAAAATGATAAGACAAGGTGATACCAGTTATTTGGACTATCCTCATCTTGGTTGTTTTCCTTACAACGTTTCGGACGTTTTACTCTACAGCCGTCGGTTAAATAAAGGGTTCAGTTCGTTACTTTCCCCACAACTACCAGATGATACTTCATAAAGGCCGTAGAGTACAACACCCGAAACGTTGTATGGAAAACAACCAAGATGAGGATAGTCCGAATAATAATGAAAAATAATGATAATAATACCTCATCTCAAAAATTCAGAGAAGGTGATACCAGCTTACCCAAACTCTTCGCAGTTAAACTCAAGATGATCTTCTGTAACCTAAACTGGGAAAATAGAGAAATCAAAATTGACGGCAAATATCTAAGTAACCTCAGATTTGCACACAAAATGAAGAAAGCAAAAAATCTAGCCTACGCATTATCTTCAGTGAAACGAATGTCATGAGTGACAATCTCATCAAAGATGTAAAACTGGGGAAAGTAGACAGCTACATCTACCTAGGACATCTAATCCTTATTAAAGTTACAAAAGAAGAAATCAGGCGGAGAATCACCCTAGGATGGCAAACTTTTGGCTGAGCATACTCGACCCTCAAAAACAAGACGATCCCAATAATCCTAAGAAGATTAGTATACAACCAATGCATCTCCCCCATAGTCATTTATGGAACTGAAACATGGAACTGAACCAGGAGACAGACCTGCAAACTGAGAAGCAAGCAACGTGTGCATGAGAGAATCATACTCAACCTTACATGGAGAGATCACAAGACATCACAATATACAAGGAAGAAAATTGGAGTCTGAGACATCATAGAATCTATTGTAAAACTTAAATGGCAATGGGCAGGTCGTGTTGCCAGGGTTACAGACAACCGATGGACATTACGACTCACAACATTGATTCCAAAGGATCATATACGAAACTAAGGCCGACAGAAGTAGGATTGAGAGTTGGACTAGGTAAATTCAGAAAATACTGGCTCCGCAACGTCCATGATAGAGAAATATGTGGGATCCAGGATAAGGTCCATGTCCTACGGCGGACGATAAAAGACTGATGTTGATGAGAATGATGGTGATGAGATATGAATGGAAAGGGATAGATAGATGAATATGAAAATATTCCAAACGTAGTTCAGTGAAAGCTAAGCACGTATTGAAATGGCGTTATTCATAGCAACGTATGATTAGGTGGTTTCAGCCATGAATAATTATTTTTAAAAGCGACCAGCAAGCCACAGCGGGGAAGTAGCTAAAACAGGAGTTGGTAGAGTTGGATACCATTCGGATCCTGTGCTCGAGGGTGGTCAGAGGAAATAGTTTATTTATTTGATTTTTTAAAGAAATCATAATCCCTGGTCAACTTCTCGTTCTTTCCCTATGGAATATCCACCTATAAATGAAAAATTTTTGTTTTGTTTCTCTGTGTGTGCGTGTGTGTGTGTGTGTGTGTGTGTGCACCAAGATTACTTGACAACTGGCAATTGTACGAAGATGATATTCGCTAGATATATTATTCAGCATACAAGTCAGTGCGGTGTCAAGTTGAAGGCTTTTTTTCCCAAAATCTTGAGAATATATATGTATATGAAAAGATATATATATATATATATATATATATATATGGAATGGAGTGATATCGATAGATAAATAGATAGATGAGAACTGAATGACATAGATCCATTTTGAAGGTATATAGATTATAGGATATCTAGATGGTAAACAGGCAAAATAGAGAAAAAGACTGATACTGTATTTTCTAACATCTTTTCCAGGCAAATAAAATTTGTTAATGGCCAAATTGAACACGCAGTTTTGGCAAATTCTGCAAATATCTTATCCTTTTATTGAATTACATGTACTGTATATTGCTTTACTCCATGGTGTCCGGAACCATACTTCATATCAGAGCATTTATCTTCGGAGAACTCGATTCAAATAAAGCTTTAAATGTTTTTTAACAACCAAGAGATGTTGTATTTATCGGTTTCGGTAAGATTTTAACTGAATTGTACCAAAGCAATAAGAACATGTTTGCGATTTCTCCTTGGAAAAATAAATGGGAACATGAATGTATTCAACAATTTATATCGCAGATCAGTACTTCTTCATCTTTATATCACAACATCCCTCCTTAAGTTTTGGACCTTGCCTGCATATGTTCCTTACTTCTTCAACCACATTATTAGTTTTATGGCGAATATATGGGTATGGCGAATATTTGAAAAGATATTTCGATACAATATGCGCATCACGTTGTTATACAAACATCTGTTATTGCAAGATTGTGTTACAACGTTATCACAAGCATTTGTAAGATCAGTGCTAAATCTTCATTGCACCAATCATACTTATTAGATAGACAACGAATTACATCCAGACGGTCAGCCGAAGGTGATGAAATCTCTTGTCGGAAATTGGACAGGTGGAAAAAGTCCGGAAGAGACAAATTTTTTGCTCTCTTTGTAACAGTAATCTATGTGAAAATCACCCTTTTGCAAATGCTGAAAGCAAGAACAAATGTCTTCCTTTACCGTTGAGAGTTAGATTATTACGTTGGTCATGGGCATTCTTGTAATAAGACCTCATTTCTGAGAGTACGTTTGCCTCCGGGGTATGTAGTTGCAAAAGGTTGTACTTAGATATTTAGAATCTTCAAAAAGACATCTTTGCTAGCCTCAAATAGCCTCTAGTCTGTAGAAGTTTATACACGTCATTTTCTGTCCAAGCTTCTGGCTGAGAATGTCACTCTCCGACTAAAGAGAAGGGAATACGATTCAAAGTCCAATTACTAACCTTCTGATGTATCTTTTATGATCAGTCAGTTCATAATATTGCCAATTTAAGGTGACCATTTGCTTGTACTACTCTCTACTCAATACACATCCTCGTCTGAATGTCTCTTATTATCCCTTTTTATCCTCTTTACTAACATCATATCATAATATTGCTAATAATTGACCGGTCCTTTCTATGATAATGGAGTGAAACTATGAATGATAAGTAACAACTTGGGATGTAAGATACGAGACCAAGCAAAATTTACCACTGCAGCCGGGCATTGTAAATATACCTCATTGAAACGAGGGTCACTTTGAAAATCTTTATTACAGTCCTATTCTGAAATGTTCTGCAGTATGGTCACGGCATGGCGTTATTTGAATAGGACATTATTTTGTACATATCATATCCACCACGTATAGTTTGAATCCCCCCACCCCAATCGAGCTTCAGTTTCGATTCAATAATGCATTACCCCGTGTCAACGGTTGTGTATACTTGGGGACATAATAATTATATTTCCGTGGACAATATACACCCTATTTTCGGAAACAAATGTGGATTGTACTGGGTAAATATCATCATCATCATCATTATCAGTCTTTTATCATTCGTCTTCGGACTAATATCCTCCCCAGGATCCACCACATTTCTCTATCACGGGCGTTGCGAAGACAGTACTTTTGAATTTGTCAAGTTCATCTCTCCATTTCGTCTACTGTTGGTTTCGGTTTCACGTGTAATCTCTTGGGATCAATGTTGTGAGTCGTGATGTCCATCGGTTGTCTATCATTCTTGCAACATCACCGGCCCATTGCCATTCAAGTTTTCTGAATGATTCATTACCATAAATCAATATTTGTCCGTCTGTCCGCTCTGCATTTAAGGCAACAATCTGAATATTACAAACTGAAATTTTGCATGACGGAACATATCTTCATGGCAAAGGACATAGGCTTTTTATTTTTTAAAGATTTTATAGTATTGTTCTTTTTTTAATCAAATTATAATGCTTAACTGAACCAAAACCTTACGTTAGCCGTAACCAGAAGTTTTTACTTCACTGATATTTGACATGGGGGAATATTTTTTCACAGCAGAAGACATGAGCTATGCAAAGTTGACCTGAGATGTAATTCGAGATATGAGAGGTCATGTATGATCATTTTTAACCAAGTAAAACAATCGGAAGCTACAACTTTTCATCTACGGAGCTGAAATTCCGTATATGGACACATAATTTTGCAGCAAAGGTTATGGGCTTTTGTGATGTTGACCTCAAACATCATTACAGAGCACCAGAAGTATCTAATGGCCATTTATATTTCTTCATGGGAGGAAATTCTTTTTTCCACAGACTTCATCCAAACTCGGTTATTATCTATCTTCCCGAGACATTTGTCTTTCAAAAGACTTCTTTTCAACAGATAAATACATGCTCTGTCCAATTATAATTCAATGATTTTTAATATTATCATTTCATAATTTTGTTTCAAAATTTTCTTTTTTTTTAAATTTCTTTACAGTATTTCCATGTGATTTACCTATATATTTCAAAATATATCAAAATATTTTCTTGTAGCATAATACTAGGTTAGACTCAAATTTGACTATGTTCAAATTTGATATAACAGTAAAAAAAATTCTTCTTACACAACATTAACTACTGAGTCATGAATGCTTTAATTGATTGTGCACACGGGCTTTTTTATGATATTTCCGTATTGTTGCAAATAATTCTCATATCAGATTCTCCACACTTTTGGCAGCCCTGCAAACTCTTCAAGGTAAACCTGTATATAAATATTCTTTTGAATCGAAATTTCGATGGAAAAAAAAATTTTTGAGAAAGTAATCTTTCTGCTTTTAAGACCTTTTCTTTTTCTATAGTTTGTAGTTTCAAAAACTATTTTTTCTTATCTCGGGAAGGTTTTCCTATTTATAATATAACTGCAATGTTGTTCTTACTGAATGCATGTGTGTCCGATCAATCAAGTAAAACGAATATCTAGGCACAAGTTTGTCCCAGAAAGTGTGCGGGCACGTTTTGGTTGTGTGATACCCCTATCCCTAATTCAATTAACGGGTTATTTTTATATTGTAGTCTGGTTTCATACCAAGATTCTTTTCAAAATTTTCTTTCTCGACGAACAACGGGGATTTCAAATCTCTTAAAGATCAACTAATTGTCGAAGTTCAATACAAATCTTCAGTGCCTATTCATTCATGAATGAATCGAATCATGAAAAAGATTTATTGCCAGAAAGGTTTGTGGGAATTTTTTTCAAAGTCAATCAAGCTTTGTTTGATTTTATGTAATCTCTACGAAACATGATTAGTTTTCTTGTGTTTTTATATTTGAATTTGTTTCCAGCCGGGCAATGCTTGATATCCCATCTAGTGTTAAACTATCGTTAAAGCTACATTGAACGTTTTCTTATGAAATAATTCCGGTGGTTATTGGGTTAACAATTCTCACAGACGTATCTAAATGAGACGTTCAACCCTGTTTTTCCGTAACGGAGCAAAATATGACGATGGCAAAAGATGTTTTATTGATTGAAATGCTGGTTATTGGTCTGTCGGTTTGCATAGAGAGATCTGGTGGATGAAATGCTTGTTCTACGAGTGATATGTAACCTATTGATTACTGCGTGGAATGTAGAAAATGTACGAATGGAACAGACAATGGATATCGGTTACTTCCTGATTTTCTCTTGCAAAAGACTACTTATATACTTATATATTATATGACTTTTATCATCGGATAACCAGAAATATTTGTTCATTTTTAGCTGGCATTAGTAGGCTTTAGTTCAACTATCTCCATTCAAAAGGCTTATTTCGTGTATTGGCGTGAAAGCTCTTAAATTAGCTTCATGATAATTGTTTCTTTTCCTACTGATACCAATATTGAAGATGGAATGGAATGAATATCCTTTTATTCATATTATGCGTGTCTTTTATGGTAGGGCTGTGACTAAAGCGCAATAGATATATGTGCTTTATAGGACACCGTACTGTGAATGACTGAACGTGCTATAAGTGGGTTATGAGGTTTTGTGCAAGAGATTTCTCGTTTAATATTGTTCCAAGGTCGGGTTCAACACTTGATATAGATACTGATCAGATAGAGATCATACCAGACAAAGATTTACCATAGAAGTTGCCAACATACAAAGATATTCAATTGAAGCGATGATAATCTTTTTTATCATCTCAGTTATGTTATTGACTTTGATGTGCAACCTCCGCAGAGATTAAACAAAATAAATTTGATGCACCGTATTTGTTATCAACTGATAAAACAATTCAGATTTGTTTTTGTTTTTCTATAAAAACTGGTTGGGTTTTCCACTCTTAAGGCTTTTTGACAGTATGTGAGGTTAGAGTTCATTTTGTGTTGAACCTAACTGGTAACGAGATTTGATGTATTTCTTTTTGCTAACTTTTTTTAAGTACAAATACTATTTCAAAATCTATCTTAATGCACATAGATCACTAAAGTTGACTTTTTAGGTTGCTATGATGCATGAACCTCTTCAAGAATGTCTTCTTTTTATTTTAATCATTTACTGGATTCCCTGGTGTAATTCATTGAATGAAAAGAATAGTATCGTTTTTTTTACATCCTATTTTTTTTCTAATTCGAAATTGTTATGCAAAATATAGATGAGGAATCATGGTCACACATTTTTCTTAATCAGTAAGCGCTCTTAGGTAGACAACTTTCCTTTTTCAGTGTTTTGGTGCTTTGATGAAAAGCTGTTCGCTTAACCCAATGCATGAGCACGTGACATAGAAATGGTCATGAGAGGAACATGGATATGTCAGGTCAACCTCCAAAACCTTCTATATTTGGTATTATCGAAATGGGGTTTATTCAACGAAATAGTATAAATTTTCCATAATAATCTTCAAAAGTACTTGTTACATCTCATTTTTTCGTCATTTTTTCAACACCAGCCTGCTGGCTCTACGACGTCCATGATAGAGAAATGTGGCGGATCCCAGAGAAGGTCTATGTTTAACGACAGACGATAAAAGACTGATGATAATGAACACAGGATAGTAACAAAGTATCATATCCTATTAGCTTTGTCTACTTCAAAATCCTATACTATTGATACTACTATTTCATTCATTCATTCATTCATTCATAAAGACAATAGTACGGTATTTTTTCAAAACTAAATCTTAAGACAACATTGAATATGTGTAGTATTCCAAAAATAAATTGATCTCTTTCTAAAGATGTTTCTTCAACGCCATTCTTATAGATACTTAGAGTTATCAACCATGAAATAAGAAATGACCTAAAAGTAAAACTAGTTCCCTGAGGCAAAATTAAGCTAAAAAAATATGTAAGTAATCATGATGTTGACTGACCCTTTTAAAGAAAAGGATTGAATTTTCTATGTGAACTTAGATTCGTCTTTTTTTCATTAATGTTGTAATACCATAAATGCTACAGTGATTCTTTCCAAATCAAATGCTAAGGATGTTTCTGATACTCAAATGAATAAAAAAAATTGTTAAACTTTTTGAAAGTTTTTTTTCAATCATTTATATCAATTGTGTGGAATACAAAAATATCAGCAGAGAAAAATCTCTGCATTCAGCGTAAATTGATCACACCTCTGGATATTCAAAGGAAAGCCTTTTTGTTAGCTTGTTTACATACTATATACTTGTGAGGCGTTGAGAGGTGTCGACATTGAACTTTATCGTTTTATTGGCAACGCTGTCTTTGCGACACGGGAACGTAGCTAATAACTTATATGAGTAGTAATTACTGCAATAATCTGTTAGGCCGTTTCCATCTTGGAGTTGAATTTTCAACCGCCACAGATTGATGATTGCATGAATCCAGATAGAAAATTCTAGAAACATCGAAATAAAGGAATAAAATTCCCTCTCTTGATTTTTTTCCTCCGCTAAAAACTTCTAAACATGGTATTTTGAAAGTCTCGTCGAATATTGTCCCGCAAGGAGGCCTGGAAGTGTCATTGTATGGTGCATCTGGACACAAAATAGTAGAGATTTGTTGACAAGTTGAGACGTCGTCTCATAAACAAACCTAACATCGACACTTTCACGCTTGATTTATAATATATATATATATATATATATATATATATATATATATATATATATATATACATATATATATATATATGTTTACAACGTTGATGTGAAGTGATCTGATAGAATGTAGATGAAAATGACGATTGGAAGATGGAGAGAGAAACTCAAGCGATAGGTGTTACATCTCAAAAACAATTATTTTTCGATGAGCATAGTACGGTGCATTTCGACGGGGGCCAGCCATCTTTTCCAGAAAAAAAATATTTTTTGCGGTTTAAGTCATTTTCCTCTGAAAAAGATGGCTGGCTCTGTCGAAATGCACTGAACTACGCTTATGGAATGAAAAAAAAAATGAGATATAATACCTATCTTTCGAGTTTTTCTCTTCACCTTCCAGTTTTCATGTTCATATATATATATATATATATATATATATATATATATATATATATATATATATATATATATATATATATATATATATATGAATGTGTGTATGTGTCTCTGTTTATGTGTAAGTATGTATATGCATGATCATAAATATGTACGTACATAGAAGTATGAGGCATATTGATGGTATAACTCTGTATATATATATATGTCTATGTGTGGGTGCAAGATTGTATGAGTGAATGTTTTAGGTATTCTAAGACTAAAAAAAGCTGAGGTAAAAAAGTGACGGTTGGTTCGAAATGTAATGGCTCAATTGCTTGGAACTATTGAGTTTAATGAATGTTTCCCATTGCCAGGGAATGTTTGTATACGTAGAAAAATCAACTGAAAGCTAATAAATATAAAAGGGTTGAGGTCAGACAGGGCTAAGAAATCAGGTCTGTTTCTCGTGTTGGAAAGCTAAAATAATCGAAGGGAATAAAAAACCTTTAAAAAAACTCGATTAACATATCCATATAGCAAAAATTATGACACGATCAGTCCGTTAAACCGAGAGCTTACTGTATATAAGAAGATCTTCACCAGCCCGAAGCCTTCAAAAACATTCTGTACTCTTATCAAAAACCATTTACAAAAGATATTACCAAAACATGGGTCTCTTCAGTTTTTAAGTTTGTCTAGCTGGTTATTCATGTATTGCACGTGATAACCACACTAATTGAACTAAAGTGCTTGAAATTTAAACTTTTTCTGCTTATTGTGTCTAGAAAAATCAAACTCAGGCTGCAAAATAGATTTTTAATGTGGAGTTGATTTGCTATGTACGTTTATGCTAAGTTTATTCCTCGGTCTTTATCAAGTAGCATTCTCGTCCTTCATTCCAAACCCTTTTAGCAATCCCTGTCCAGCAAATGGTGAAAAATGTAATGCATTCATTGATCACCCCTTCTTTCCAATTTTTCAATCGATCAACCTAAACACAGCATGCTGCCAAAAGACGTTGGTTAAGTGACGGTTTCCATGGAGTGACTAAGCATATCTTTTTGTTTTCTTCAATATCATTTGTTCATATCGTCTACGAATAGGAGTAAATTATGTCTGAACTAATTTGATACTGGCCGCACCCTGATTCCAATGAAATTAAGGTTATCGGAAGATGGATGAAAATCGCTCTCAGTCGGTTGGGTGGGGTAGTGTGATGGGTCGAAGAGTACCCTCTCACTTTCTCTTTCTGCCTTTGTCCGTCTCTCTCTCTCTCTCTCTCTCTCTCTCTCTCTCTCTCTCTCTCTCTCTCTCTCTCTCTCTCTAATGCCAATGTTCACTGTTGCCAATTTAGCGGCTTTTGTGCTAAATTCACCGCGACTCTTGTTTTTGCAGTGCAAACAAGCGTTAAATTAGTTCGGGCAGGCTCAAATATTTAATATTTTTTTTACCAATCCAAGTATTTTCTGGTGTAGATGGTTAGTTTGGATTTTTTCACTTAGATTTAGCTCTTTTTTTACTTCTTTTTGGCCTTAAAATGAATCGAATATATGATTTCTGTTGTCAACACAAGCCAGCGGTCGCTTTTCAAACTTTAATGAAAACCCAAGATTACGTATGCCTTAAGCAGAATTGGCCAAACCACTTCTTGGGGGCCCAATCGCTTTTGGAGGACTGTAGTGTGGTCGTGATACTCTACGATGTAGTTTTCGCGTCGGACTGGCTCTGTATTCATACATCTGATAATATTCCTAATATCTGAAAAATTGCAATCAGTAGAGGACAAGTGTTGCGAATATGGAGATTGAGGGAAAGATTCATTGTTATTTGAGTCAAATATGATTTTGGTTCCAGGGTAATGGGTATTTTTTTATTGGTTGTGTGAAAAAGGTATAGAAAAAGACCATCATTCACTTCAAACTTCGCTTTTGTGACCAGGATAATGTTATACATACGTGATTGCTATTTTTCTTTTATGCTATTGAAATGTGCAAATTTATCCATTTGAAATTAGCATTGTCCTGAGGTGAAAATCTTCATGGGTATGATTGATATTTCCCATACATTTTACACATAAGTCATCAGACATCAATTAAGGAAATACCGCTTATCTCCAAGTTCTTAACAATTGATGGATTACCCAAGAAACACCCTCTTTAATGCATATTACTATTTGATCCAATTTTCATCTTATTTCACCTTTGATCCAATTTTCATTGCTTTTACTATTCAATCCAGTCTCGATTGCATATTACTATTCGATCCAAATTATATCGCATTTCAACTTTGATTCGATTTTGATTGCATTATACTATCCAATCCAATTTTGATCGCATATTACTATTTAATCCGATTTTCCTCGCATATTAATATTAGATCCAATTTTGATCACATATCACAATTTGAGCCAATTTTTATCATGTATAATTATTCGATTCAATATTTATTGCATATTAATATTCGATCTAATCTGTACTGCGTATTACTAATCGACGTTTAAATGGATCATTTTGGTTTTGCAATAATAATAGCAACGAAAGATTTTGAAACGACTCACTTCTAAATCACTGTGCGTTCATATGGCATCAATCCCTTCAGTGGTCATTATTTGGAAAATACAATTTTTGAACAGCCATTTTGAATTGGCTAAATATAGTCAGATCTGGAAAAAAGGGTATCTTTATATAGCGAATAATGTTTTTCAATGTTAAAATCTTTCTAAGAACATTATATCTCATCATGTATTCAAGATATTTATTTTTTGTTGACTTCGAGTGAGTTTTTAGAGCTTATAATGTGACCTCGGGAGATGATACTTAATATCAGCCTCATTTCGAATCTAGCCAGCTTTAGCCTTTCAAAATAGCCAATTCAGAATGTCCGTTCAAGAATTGAGATTCTCCAAGGATTTTTCCTTCTTTTTAGAATTTTGTTTGAATTATTCTGACATTGCTGGAATTGGAATCTTCAAATTTTGTTCCATTTCTGAAATGGTTCTTTGAGAATTCTTTTTGATTCCTTTCGCTCATTTCAAACTGTGACAGGAGTCACTTGGCCCTGTTCAGTTTCAAAAAGAAACTTACAGCGTTATGCACGTTTTAAAGTAATATAAGTTACGGAAATTCAGAATTCCTAAATGAATGGAAATAGTCTAGCTATATTGGATCTTACTGCTCTATACCAGAAAAGAATAATATTATATATATATATATATATATATATATATATATATATATATATATATATATATATATATATATATATATATATGCATATTTGTGTGTGTGTGTTTGTGTGTGCGTTATAACCTTTAAAATGATATCTAACCTTTATGCCTAAAAAAATATTATTCAGCATAATCAGGTTTGTTCACCATGGCATAATTACATGATGTTGTAGCACTTACATACAAAAAAGAATAATGTGACGATTGATGTATCGAAGCATTTGTTAAAAAAAAAACAAAACGGACAAACTATTTTACTTTTTGTCAATTCTTCCTGGTTGAGAACACACACAAACACACACACACATACAAACACACACACATATATATATATATATATATATATATATATATATATATATATATATATATATATATAGCTTTTCCTCATAGATAGAGCCAATATTCCGCATTATATCTAAAAAATAATGTTTGATCTTATAAAAATATACAGACACAGAAACGTTGGGTATTTTCGAGACTTGTTCAAAGAGTATCAAGCCATTTTGGATATCTTGAGAACTACTAATGATGTAACTTGGTGACCTATCATGAGGATCCTTAGTGAGTATTCATAAACAGGCACTTTCCCCAAAGTTTAAACAGTCTTTACAGAGCTTGTGTACTGCGTTACAGTCGTATTCACGATGGCTGAGCCTGCCAATTTTTTACATCTGCTGCATTGGTTTGGGGCAGAATTTGCATTACCATGATCTGTCAGCTACCTTACAGACCAAATTGACTCCCTGTGACATTAGACATCCGTAAAGAGATTTTAAGCAGTGGATGATATTGAGAAAAATATGATTAGCCAGTTGATAATGACCCATAAAATTTTTTTGAAAAGTGGAAAAGACCCTTGGATAAGTGCGTGTTGTCCAAAGTGGAGTATTTTTGAGTCGTCTTGGGCATCATTTCCCAAGGTAAGCTATTTTTGTTAGAATTAAATGACTGAAAGGGGTCATCAATGAAATAATACTGATAAGTTACCTTCCTTACTTTTTGTTAGATTACTAATAAACCATAATTTTCATGTGATACTATTTTACAAGCTGATATACTGTACATAGAATTTAACAAAACACGTCCAATATACCTAAAGATAATCTAGTTTTTATTTTTAGGTTCACTTGTTTGAATAGCTAGAATAGGATAATGTTCATTATATAGCCAGAGGAGACATTGATAGATCTTCTTTATTTATATCAGATTTTCTTTGATGGAGAATACAATGCAGTTCTCTTGAAATTAATTACTATCTGGTCAGGAACCGCCTCTTTCACACCTACGCTAGAAACGGGGGTGTCTAGCTGACCTACCTGAAAGAGAGTGTGGTCCTGCCTAAGAGACGAAGTAGACCAATGAGATTATGAGCATACAATAGGTGAAAGGGTGGGGACAGGAAAAAGAAGACTGGAATAAATTTAAAAGTTTGAAATCTCTCAGATAGGGGTGGGTAACTAATTAATTTTGTCCTGTGGGCGATTGATTATGCCCCATACTACGTCAAACGACACTCCGAAATTGGACTTGATTCTTAGCTCTTAGGCAAGACAATACTAGCTGCCATTCTAATCCTTGCTTTTAGTTGCAGCAATCTGACTTGCTGAGATTGAAGACTGGTATTAGGACCTGAAGAGTAAAAAGCTAGGACTTCAACTTGGAGAATATAACCAGAAAGCAGAAACGATAGGTAGATGTCCGATCCTTGTTCTCGGATCGTAATTTTGAACTTTTGAATCCCTTCGTGGACCACTCTCCCCTTCGCTCCTACATGCTCTCTATATATACCTCTTTCATGGACACCGATGACTGACCAACCTTTTTAACACCAGAGAAAGTATTACATTATGTCTGATACTGACCAGGCTGAGAAATCACAAATTACCAGTAGAAATTAAATAGTTTTTTTTTTGATAACGTGTTGTGGTTCCTGCTTTCACAGCTGCCATTTTTATTTGCATCATTTTGTTTGAGTCACCTTGACGCTTGGGGCAACAGCACTGGAACTTCGTCCCTTGATATCTGCACAACGGGGGATGTTCTGGAAGTAGCAGTGACAGTGTGATAATTGTTGTCGTGTACCAGGATTTTGTCCCCGGGATGAACCACGAACCCACCTGCAAACGGGTGGTATTTAAACACGTGGTGATGATGCCGGACATGGACAAAGTGATCAAGTGAACCGCCCCCTAAAACCTTATTTGGAGGGACTTCCTTCAATAAGCATTTTTTTTTATCAGCCACGTAGCTCCTAGTCGCATGACTCATACATTGATAACCAACCAGAATCAGTCAAAAAAAAAAAACCTTGTTGGAGGTTTGGGGTTGATGGAGATAACCTTGTTTAACGGTTAATATCAAACTTTGTTTGTGATGTATGGCAAGTATATTAATCAGTCTACCAGTCAAATTGTTCGGATAGATTATTATCTCCATTATCATCTTTGACCTTGTCTAGTCTGACACAAGACAATAAAATGTTCCCTAAAATTCAGATATTTCAAAAAAACGAAACTTTATCTTGATTAATTGTATACTAATCCTGGTCTTATTATAAGGTCAGTAAGAATTTTCACTGACAAATACAGCCTATTGAGCAACTAGAGGGACATTAAGTGAGTAAAAATAAAATTGGTTGTACATTCCAGACGAGATGAAAAACATATGGTGCCATTTTTCATAGTGGCGGACTTTCTCAGTGATGCCCTGGCAAGAGAACAATTTCATCAAATATGGGAATTTAGCTAATAGGTTAAAAGTATATTCCATTCTGAGTAAAGTTTACAATAGAAGCATGTGGCTCAGAGCAAGTCACTTTGAGATATTCACAGTCAAACGTCATAAACCTCTGCTTTAAAATGTGACACTGTATAGACTGATAGCTATAACATATAGGCGGTTGTTGTATTCGCTCTAAAATTTCATTACGTCTTCCAAGGTCTATGGACTTTTTATCTACGAAATTCCATTAAAATTTACTATAATTTTTTGGAAACTTCACTCAGCATGTATATCCATTTCTAATATAATACAATATTCCCATATTTGACAGAAAAATATTTTTCTACAGCCTCACAGCAAAACTCCTCTATTAGGAAAAGTATCGCTAAATTCTTCCTAACTTATCTGGAATGTATGACTATATTTTTTGACTGATTGAAGGTGTCTCCAACATTTCATTATCTTGGTAAAACATTTCTGCGGAATTATTCTGTGGTCAAACTATTTCCTCCTAACTACGTGTACTTTTATTCACGTTTTGGTCATGTACCCATCGGTATTAAACAGGTGTTTTAAGTTGTAGAACGTAGAATCACTACACAGCACGACAAATCAACTATTTCACAATTGATTTTCTGTGTTCTCAATCCATAGGACATTCCTTCCTTCAGAGATTTTGCCAGCCTTTCAAGTTTATTTTCTGAAGGTTTTTAGAGAGGGTCCTGTAAATATAATATGGAAACAAACCCTCTATTTGTATGATTTCTTCCGATTTTTTCCACATGATTGATTGATTTCCTTTCATTGCTTTGAATTTCAAGAGACCACTTTCTACGAAACCGTAAGTTATAACATTTCAAGCTCTTAATCATTTTTTAATATTTCTTCGAGAAAGGGAGAGAATAGGTGAGTGAAAATCTATTAGTACGCAATGTTTGTCGCGGAATTTGAATGAGCAAATAATAGTTTCTTTGCAAAATTCTATGAGTGTTGCTTCTATTTGTTTGCCTCTTAGATAAAGCCATAAACACATCAAAATCATCAGCATCAGCCTTTCCACAGTCCGCATGACGCTGTTATTCCCCCTGTCACCACATTCATTGTCATCATCATCATCAGTTATTTGCTGTCGGTCGTTGGACATAGACCTTTCCCCAAAATTCAACTCATATCCTTATCGTTGATGTGGTGGGGCCAATATTTTTTGAAGCTATCCAGTTTGTCTCGTCACCCTATATTCTGCCGCCTCGATTCCGCATTCGATCTCTTAGGATCCATATTGTGATTCATGATGTCCATCAGTTGTCTGACATTCTTGGAGCAAGTCCAACCCATTGCAATGTGAGTTTCCTAATAGTTTTACGAGGACTCAGACTCATTTTTCCCCTTTATCATACTGTGTTGTCTTGTGGTTCCTCCCTGTGATGTTGAGGATGATTTTCTCATTTGCAAGTTGTATGGGTCTCACTTTCCGGATCAAATTCTATGTTTTAGCCCCAAGTGACTAACAAGACGATGCATTGGTTGTATTTTTTCTCTTTTAGGAATAATGGAGTTTTCTGTACCGGAGGCTTGCCATCCTTGAGTGATTCTTGGCTTGCTTTTTGAGATTTTCAAGATTCGTTGCCCTCGGTAGATGTAATGGTCTAATTGGTCCAGCTTTATGTTTTCCATTTTGATCGAATCTATTTCCAATAACTTAGCTGCGTGTGAAGGCCAACTTTCTTGTTTTCCTCGTTCAGTTCAGTTAGCATTTGTTCGAGGTCGTGGAAGTTCGATCCGGAAAGGACGATGCTGTCTGTAAATCTGAGGTTATTCAGGTTTTCGCTGTCCATCCTGATTCCTTTACGTTATTGAACATCATCTGAAGGCAAATGCAAAGTATTTTAGTGAGCTTGTATCACCTTGTCTCATCCTTTTTAGGGCTATAAAACCTCTGAATCTTGATGTAAGCCGATAAAGGGGATGCTGTGAAGGTATATATGATACAATACTCCGACGTATACGGGGTTTGTACCTTGTCAGGTTATGACTTGATATTTCGACTGAGTCAAAGGCTTTCTTAGATTCTATCAAAGCTACCGCAAGTGGCACTTTACATTCTGTTGCCCTCTCTCTTAGTTGGTTAATCAGATCGAGATAGTCCATTTTCTTAAGCCAACTTGTTCCTTTGGTTGGTTTTCGTCTAGCATTTTTTGTGATTCAATTGGTGATAAATTTGGCGGGAAGTTTGTAAATGCAGTTGAGTACACTTATTGGTGTGCAGTTGTTAAGGTCACACTCACACATATGTTATCAAAAACTGCAACCTATATGTAGGTTTTCTTCACTCACTGAAATACATGGACAATGACTGTCAATTAATTCTGTACGTTGATAAGAAGACTGCTGAACTAATTTTTACTTCCAAAATCGGATTACCTGTATCTCGGGAAGAAATTGACCCTAATTATTCAAAAGACAAGTGATCAATATTTGCAACTCAAGATATAATCCCAAACATATACCTTACGATGAGGAGATCAATGTTGGCATGATAAATACGTCCAATGAGAAATCATAAATAAGGCTTTATTGCTATTTTGAATAGCGGCTGTTATATTTTATATTGACCTGCATTCTCTAAATAAACAAGAAGCAACTCCAAGGGTGATTTGTATTTATTTCTGCTTCATCTGATTGCTGGTAATGTAGACAATAACGATAGCAACTCAGCTAGGCTGAAAGTCATTGAAGTTTCATCATTACTCACATTATATCACTATTCTTGCATAAGCTAGGCTGACAGGGTTTTACCTATATTTCGTCATATATACGATGTCTCTGAATTAGTTTTTACGGTAACTAAAGCACATTTCAAAAACATACATTCATGATGACACAAATCTGCCTAACGTTTGCAGATGTAACCACAGCTACAGATAGGAACGCAGCTATGCTGAAACGCATCAACAATATAGTATTACTATCAGTTTCATATTGTCAACATGGTTTATGAAATACTACAGATCTGTTTTTTTATTAACCCTTTGTTCTATTTTCACGATATAAAATAATAATAACTTTCTGCCTTCATTCAACATTTGATTGGACTGGCAGCTGTTGATGGTTTCTCTCAGCTTCAGTGATCAGTAAGACAGTCAAATGTCTGCAAATCTTTTATCCAAAAATTTGCAAGTGGTTTAAAATGTTGGTTCATGCATTGAAATAACGGACAATTCATAGGAAATGTGCAGCCTTAGTTTTGTTTTGTTTGTCAAGTGTTTAGATGGATAAAAAAATCAGTTTTATTACTGTGATTCTTTCATTTAATGACTATCTGAGCATTTACTTATAAATGGTGTTTTTTGAATCGTAGTGTAAATCTCTGCCCCTCCAAAGTTGAATCCGAGTTATGGTCGACCTCACCGATTTAACCTAAAAAAAGTCTGAAAGATTTAACTTTCACATGAGTATATAGCCTAAGTAGTGACATCAATTTCTTTAATGCAAATGTTTGTTTTTACCTTGAACTGACACGTATTTCGGACTTGATGTCTCATGTATTCAAGGTATTCGATTTTTTGTAGTAACGAGTACTAAAAGCAGTTTCAAATTTTTATCACTAAAAATCGGATGGGCGATCTTACGGTTAACCCAGTATGTTTATTTTACTTTCACATTATCTAATGTTTCTCTTTCTGAATCATCTTAACTTTCACTCTTCAGATGGCATTATTCAGGAAAAGAAAATACCACGCCGAATCTTTCAGCCATCGCTTCACAGAAATAGAAGAAAAAAAAGGACAAATGAAACCCTACGGTGTTGTCTGTTGGAAAATACTGTCAGCAAAGTTTATCTTCACTTGAAAACTTTGCATACATACTTGTCTTCAAAATGAAGGGAATAGTTTGAGAATTCGGAAGATATCACAAAGCAAAGATAAGATAGTAACTTTAAAATTTCATTTGATAAATGTACAGCATCAAGGACTAGCTTCGAAAAGGCTAGGTTTAGAAACAAATGTTATTGGTCAAAAGTTTGTTAAACTTGCATTTGTATAAATGGCAAATATTATATTTGGTTGAAAAGCCATGCGAGTGAAACGATACTTTTGCCTAAAAAAGTTGTAAAGGAGCGAATTTTAACGGAAAATACGAGTGAACAAATGTTTTTTCAATAAAACAAAGCAAACTTTTGATGATACTACATATGTCAGTAGTAATTTGCAGCATATGGTGTATATTCGCTACAATGGCTATGAAGCAATTGAAGAGATGTTATTTCGTTCACATCTAGACAGCTCGTTGAATTTGCGGCTTTAACAAGGTTAATGAATAATTCACTTCACCAATCTCTAATTTAAAGCTGGAAAGCTGTGTTTGCTGATGGATTTATCCATCTTGGTCGTGTTCGTGGCTTTTTGGCTTTTTGCCGAAGAGGAAAATCCAAGAATTGAAATTAACCATTTCCAGGCATTGACTGTGAAACAATATAATGTCGTGTGGTGTAAAAAAGTTATTGGAAGAAACACACTTCAATACAATATGACTTATTTCATGAGGAAAAATGAATATTTTGAAAGAATTAAGAAAAAAATTCGCCAAATTTGACAAATCTGGAGTTTTAAAAAAGGTATTTACTCCTTTTTTCCCTTCATTCCAGTTTCGAACGACCAGCTTTTCTGAGACTTATCATCCTCGGTTATGTCATAACAGCTCAATTTTCTTTATGCAATGATTCGATTGTTTTTATTTATGCTAACATATTACACAAGGACCCATCCTTCACATCTTTTAGGTTTTGATACGAACTGGACTGCATGGACAACCATACATTTATACAAATAAGCAGATTAGTTACTGCTGGAGGTTGAGTGACAGCAAGTCTCCTCGAGTTTCCTGCCCTTCACTCCTCATTCTCATAGACCACAGTAAAACTATGGTTTACAGTTTCACACCGGTTGCCTGGTGGCCATTGCTGAAGGCTGAGTGTCAGTAATTCTCCTCAAATCTTCAGCCAATATCTCTTCTCTCCCTCACCTATCATGCCAGTGTTGTGGTTCACATTTCCGCTTTCATTTTTCTTCCTCTGTTTAGTGTTGCAGTCGTCATATTCCTAGCACTTTCCACAGTATCCGTACAGTCCCTAGCATTGCAGTGGCCTGTACAGTCTCAATCTTTCCTTTTATCCCAAGCTCTTCCAGTCTTGCCCTCAGTGTCTTTGGAACAGTTCCTAGTGTGTCTACTATGATTGGCACTACCCTGACTTCCATCTTCTATATCTTTTTCAGTTCTCTTGCTAGATATTGGTATTTTTATAGTTTTTCACTCTCCTTTCTCTTTAGTCTATGGTGCAGGTACAGCCACGTCTCTTATTTGGCAGGTTTTTCTCTTGTCCACGGTTACCAAGTCTGGTCTTCTTGCCTGGATGAAGTGGTCGGTTTGGATGCCAAAATCCCGGAGTAATTTGTGGTTGCCATTCTCCAGGGCTGCCTCTGGTTGTTGCAGTACCACTTTTCCGTATGGGTAAATCTCATTCGTTTTCTCAGTTCCTTATGTATCACCGTTGCTACTCTATCGTGTTTGTGTTAATACTCCTTCTGGGCTAGTTGACTACATTCACTAGTTATGTGGTGTACGGTCTCATCTCTTTCACTACACAGGCGGCACTTTCTGTTTATCTGTGTACTGTCAATTTTTGTTTTTATATAATTTGTCCTGATGCTTTTGTTTTGAGCTGCCAGGATGAGCAATTCTGTTTCTCTCTTCAGGTTTCTTTTTGTAACCATGTCCATGAGTTCTCGTTTGCCATATCTTGTATCCGTCTTGTAAAATCTCCGTACAATATTTTTCCTTTCCCATTTTTCTTTCCTTATTTGCAGTGCTGTTTCATTGTTTCCTACTTTGTTTTCTGTTGCTCTGTTTCATGCGCTCGTTGCGCTAGTTTGTCCCCTGCGACTGTCAAATCTACTTTCCAGTCTTCCATCGAATTACCAATGAATTTAACCACCGGTTCGCTAATTTTGAACATTCTAAGGCATTCGAGTATCCAGCTATGTGGAATCATATCGTACGCCTTTTTGTAATCTATCCATCCCATTGCAATATTCTTCCTCCTTTTCCTCACTTCTCTTAAGATCATCTGGTCTATGTAGAGTAAATCGTTTGCCCCTTTGGTTCCTATCCTACACCCTTTCTGTTCTTCTGGTAGTAGTCCCCTTCTATCCATTGACATGTATATTCTCTCTGCTGTTTGCCCGGTCAGGATTTTCCACATAAGTGGAAAGCACGTGATTGGTCTATAGTTGCTTGCTATGTTCCCCTTTTCTGGGTCTTTTTGGATGAGGGTGGTTCTGCCTTTAGTCATCCATTCTGGTGCTTTGCCTTCGTTTAGACAATTCTGGAGTAGGTGAGTGAGTCTGCCGTGTAACGTGGTGATTTTTTTGAACCAATACCCATGGATCCCGTCGGGACCCGGTGCTTTCCAGTTGGCTACTTATTATTATTATTATTATTATTATTATTATTATTATTATTATTATTATTATTATTATTATTATTATTATTTGCAATCTCACACCAGTTGCCTGGTGGTAACCGCTAGAGTTTGAGTGACAGCAAGTCTCCTCAAGTCTCCAGCCCTCCTCCTCTAGTACTCATAGGTCGCAGTAATACTGCGATTATTATTATTTGAAGAAAAAGAAGAAGAATGATTAGAAATATAGAATAAAATTCGCTTTTTTCAATTAGTGGCCATAAATTGACAAGGCGATGATCATCTATTGAAATTATTATGAGAGAGACATAGTTAAAAATTATACCCCATCATTATCATCAACATGATCATCTCTTTAAAGTCTGTTGTTGAACAACCCCCTCCGCACATCACTGTTAAAAAAACTTCTGAACTTGTGCACATCATCTGACAATCTTACTATTCTGGTCACAATGTTGCATATGATCTCTAGGGATCAACTTTGTGTCATGAGGTCTGTTATCTGAAATTCTTGCTACTTGGCTTGCTCAATGCCTTTTGATATTTATTATGGTGTTTATGATGTGTGAGTGAGTGATTGCTGATACTCTTATGCATCTTCCGTGGGGCAAGATGCCCTGTTGATCGATGGAAGAGCTTGATAAGTTGAGACTTTTGCAGGAATAGTTTTTTGCTGTTTGTATTCTCAGACAGCCAACAACCTACGTAATGACCAGGCTCGATGTTGCTCAATTTTGCATAATGTTAAATCCAACGTGATTCAGCCGTATACGATATATGATATCAAAGACTTTTTTCCTCTCTGATATTAGATGCTGTCTTGTGATTTCCCTAATATGATCTTTAAGCATGATATCTTTGTTTGCATTTCGTATCGTTCTTAGCTTGACAGCGAATCTCAGTGTAAGATTTCCTGGGGCAAAACTATTGATTGCATTGGTTGACCATCGCCCGGGGGTATTGGTTGTAAATTCTCCCCAACACTTTGCTCTTAGGGATCGAAAAAAAATGTGGATAACCTAGCGGAATTACTTGTTTGATTTCTTATTCTGTTGTGTTGATTATGTCGAGATCCATTGTCCAAGCTAGATGTAGTGATCTTTAGCACCATATTTCAATTTTTGTAATAGAGATTTCATCCTCAACGCATTTGTTTTCTTTTACATTTATGTGATGATCAAAGTCACTGCTTCCATTGTCCTGCACGATAAAAATTCTCAACAACTACTGGCCAATAAAAACTTCATACCAACATTATCACCAATCGAATCACTGATGCATAAGGAGAAAAGCAACAACAGGAACACACCAGTATGAGGAAAAATAACTTGCCCTTGACCATCACTATCTGGTTTATCAAATCAAAGAGAAATTAGTAGAATAGAAATGCCACTCGCTATAGCATTTGCTTACTTTTAAAAATTCCTTAAAGTCATCGACAAAATCATACATCAAAACTCGTTCATCATTATGCATAGAGATTCAAATCCATTCCACTATGAAAATGAGCAACAAGAATTGACCCAAACTATCGACAGCTTGTCTTGCAAGAGTCTCCCAGAACCGAGATTGGATAAATACGGAATCAGAATCAGGGATGTCTTGTCGGGTGGGGACATCGGGCCCGACGATTTTAAGGGCCCTGAAATTGAATTTTAAAACTAAAACTTAACGTTCATTATTAAATAGCAGAGACAGAACCTTCCCTAAACCTATGTTTACCATCATGTTCAATTAAGTTCTTGTCTCTTTATTGAATCCAAGTCTCAAATTAGGACCACCACAACAATCTGTGGGTCAGATTCAGATTACCCACACCCATCGTACCGAAAACCTCCATGACCTCTAAACAATTCTTGTACATATTCACGCCTCTGATATTTGTGAACCATTATATTCAGCACAATTCATTAGTATCATCACACCTAATACTATGTATCCGAAAAAACAAATGTAATATTCTGAATGATGTTATGAGAGGAGATCGGAACCGTCAAGTATCTTTCTCAAAGGAATGACAAAATGTTAAACGAGGTCAGTTTGTTCAAAGTCAACCTAATCCCTTCCGGTCATAGGACTTACGATCTAGTCAATAACTCCAAGCTTGCTACTTGTACAGTTTTAGACTCAGATCTACAAGCCACACAATATTCAGAGAGGTACAAAATTTTCCTTCCTAAAGAGGAAGGTAGGAAGGAGTACAGGGATAAAAAGAGTAAAATAAGGAGTAAGAAAGAAGGAGGGGGAAGAACTAAAGGAAGGGAGTAATGAAGTGAAGGAATAAACAGCAAGGTGTACGCCCTGACACTATTATTTCAGCGTCACACTCCGAGGAATTTGTCCAGTCACGTCATCAGCCGATCAATGAACAGATCTTTGGCGAATCATGATACGTCTGGAGATTGGCGACACGTCAACCCTGAAAATAACTCTTCTTCGCAGATGAGTATGTTTACGAATTATTATGGGGTCCTGGTCAGAACGGAAACACCTGAACGAATATTTCTGAGGTATCAACGTGATGAATTCTTTGTGTTGAAGAGACAAATTCACGGAACGCAAAATACAACAAATATATGTGGTACTTCTAGAAACCTCTAGACCAGATTCGGTTTTAAACTTTTGCAATCTAAAATACCATCTTAATATTGAGTACTGCTAGAAGTCATAGATTTACTAATGAAGATATTTTGTAGATTCAAAGTAGTTACGAATGAATTTCGTTACTATTGAATGTTTTTTTATTCCCTTGGCAGCTATTGGACGATTACTAACCCTACACTGTAGCTCTCAGTCTGCACCACGCTATATTCCTAAATGTTTTCTGTTTGTCCACAAGATATTCATCTGTAAAAAGATGGGCAATAGGCTCCAAACCATAGTATTCTGAAATAGGTTGATGCACCCTTTTATTCCTACGCCTTAGTCCAAAATTTTCATCAAAGATTTTAAAAATCCTCCGTTTGACTACAAGATATCTCAGAACGTCTGTGTAAAGGTTGGCAATAGGCTAAAATTCATTGACATCTAAAGCGGTTTGATGCATCAGTATATTCTTACGCGTTAGTTTGTCTTCAACCACATGAGATATCCAAAGATTTCACACGATATTTCGAAAAGTTCTCAATGAATTTCCATGACATTTTTGGCAATGAAGTATACAAGATTTGCTTTGAGGATATCTTTCCATTTTAACGATGTTTAATCTTAGAACTGGTAACACAGTATTTCCAAAAGTTCACAATAAATGCCCATTGAATTTGGTGCAATGTGCCCAGTCAGCTACAGAAGTGATTAAATTTGGGGGTGGATCAATTCCAAGATACCCACTCTCTCGGTGCTTTCCTTCTTTTATGGGGTGATAGCTATTAGAATTCTACAATACAGAGTTAAATCATACTCAAAAGACATGTAGGACGACATAAATATAAAAATTGTTTGGCCACCTTGGGTGGTACCAATTTATGAAAATATCAATATTGACCCGAGGTCGATCTTGCAGAATCACCTCTCTTCACATGTCTTTTTGGACGGATTATCATCTTTCAAGCACGGTGAAATTTTTTTTCTTTATACAAGGTCTAATGATAGAGAAGACGCAATTTTGATAAACTTCCTACACTAAACACAAAGTATTCTACAGAAACAGCATATTACCATTAAACGATCGATGGAAGAAAGGTTATTGCTTCAAATGAAATGTTGATTATATATTCACATTTTTTCTCGTTTTTATATCGTCGTTCATCTTACTATTCAAAAACTGACATTTTACATCGAACAATCTTATATTTTCTTTTTTGTTTCATATTTGAGAAGCAATCTTAGTGAAAATCGATGAGGGTTGGCATAATTCACCGATTTCCAAGCCCGGGGCGCCAACCATTGTGGTTGGCGCCAAGTTGTACCATTGACGCAGATGCCAAATATCTTGTTTTCAATCAAGTATCCAGTTTCGTAGGCCAACGTATCTGCCGCTTCATGGCTATTCATCAAAAAATCAAAGTTAGTGTCTCAAATATGTTTGTTTGTCTTTTTATGGAGATAGATTGATGGATAGATAGATATAGATGGACTAAAATTGATACATCGATAAAACCAGACTGGTTGAGTGATAAATATAAAGAGACCAACATAGATAGATAGATTGATAGATAGATATGAACAGAATGACGGATATATTGATGAATAGATACGACGGGACTGAGATAGATAGATAGATAGATAGATTGATATATAGATAGATAGATAGATAGATAGATAGATAGATAGATAGATAGATATGAACGGACTGGGATAGATGGATGGATAAATATGAACATAGATAGATAGATAGATAGATAGATAGATAGATAGATAGATAGATAGATAGATATGAACGGACTGGGATAGATGGATGGATAAATATGAACATAGATAGATAGATAGATAGATAGATAGATAGATAGATAGATAGATATGAACGGACTGGGATAGATGGATGGATAAATATGAACATAGATAGATAGATAGATGGATAGATAGATAGATAGATAGATAGATATGAAGGTACTGAGATAGATAGATAGATAGATAGATAGATAGATAGATAGATAGATAGATAGATAGATACAAACGGGCAGATATATAAATTGACCGATAGATAGGTAGATAAATAGATCAATGTGGACATAGATGTATTGTTAGATATGAACAGAGAAAGATAAATGATGAACGGACTGAGATAGATATATTGATAGATATGACCCTACTGATATACAGAGATATGTACACACGGATAGATAGGTGAATCGATCAATCAATAAATAGATGGATAGATGGATAGCTCAATTGATACACAAATAGATAGACAGATAGATTGGTGGATCGATAATTAGATAGATGGTTAGATGGATAGCACAACTGATATATAGATAGATAAATGGATAGAGAGGTGGATTGATAATTAAATACATAGATGGATAGATGGCTAACTCAACCGATATGAAGATAGATGGATGAATTGATGAAGAGATCAATCGATATATAAACAGAAGGTTGGATATATTGATCGATAGATAAATAGATAGATGGATCGATGGATGGATCGATGGATATTTAGATGGATGAATAGATAGGTTTATCGATAAATGAATAGATGGATGGATAGATGGATAGCTCATTCGATATATATATATATATATATATATATATATATATATATATATATATATATATATAGATAAATGGATGGATTGGTGGATTGATAAATAAATAGATAGATGGATAAATCAATTGGTGTATAGATAGATGGACGGTCAGGTGGATCAATATATAAATAGATAGATAGATAGCTTGATCGATATATAGATAGATTGACTGATAGTTGGATTGATAGATAAATAGATGGATGGATAGCAGGATAGCTCAATCGATAGATAAATAGATAGACGGATAGTTAGGTCGATCCATAAATAAACAAATAGATAGATAGATGGATCGTTTGATCGATATAGAGATAGATTGACTGATAGTTGGATTGATAGATAAATAGATGGATGAATAGATGGTTAGCTCAATCGATAGATAAATAGATAGACTGATAGATAGGTCGATCGATGTATAGATAGATGGATTGATAGATGGATACTTCGATCGATGTATAGATACATTGACGAATAGGTGGATTGATAAATAGATAGATGGATTATTAGATGAATAGTTCGATCGATACATAGATAAATATGAACAAACAGATCGATTGCTTGATAGATGTGAACGGACTGAGATTGATAGATGGATATGAACACAACTATAGATAGATTGAAAGATAGACAGATTGATCGATAGCTGGATAGATAGATGTATCGATGAATATATATAAAAACACTGAGATCAATTAACAGTATTATACAGATTGGGATGGGCAACAAAAGAACGATTGGAAATTTGATTGATCAATAGTAAAAAAGAATGCTCTGTGTATTGGCATTGATAGATTTATAATCGGTAATAAACACTTTTTTGCCTCGTCGTGAGGCATCTTAATATTTTGTGGTTGTCATGTAGTCGGTCATGGAGTAAAACTCTTCGAATCTGACAAGGTCAATAGAATAAAACTGAAGAACAAGGAGGAAAAAAGATGCACACATCATTTTCTTTTCTAGTTGTAAGCAAACAGGTCTGTTAGATGTGCCCAGTGTACGGGTACTTTGGCTTATCAAATGTGGTGTATAGATCGGTCCTTCCTTTGGAGGATGGACGATTTCGCTACGGGAGTCTCCTCACATGATCCACAGATTGTCACGGTACCTGGCTTTACCCAGACGCTACTGACTAGGTTGCCCAAGTCTGGCCATCGGTGGCAAAATATCATTTTACACCAGACTTGCTTTTCTGCCACCCCTCTCTCTATTACCCTCTCTCTATTCCCCTCTCTCTCCCTTCTCTCTCTCTCTCTCTCTCTCTCTCTATATATATATATATATATATATATATGTGTGTGTGTATATATAAGGCTACTTGAGGCTTTATCTTCCTAACCACTTATCAAACAACCTCCAATTCCTCTTATCTTTCAACCTTCTAAGTAAACTACCTGATCTTCCTTTTTTGTTCCCATTGAAAGCACACCTTTCGAACATAGTTAGCCACAAGTATATATACGTGAGAGGTGTCACGATATGAGGATGTCTGTCTATTACGCTATAGTAACCACCCAAACTACATTTTGCATGCAGACTCAATGAATCTTTGTGAAGGTGTTAATGTGAAAAAAAAAAATTAAGAAATTTTTTTTGAGGTTTTAATTGAATATACATATCTTATTTCACGTATATGTTTTTCATATAATCCTTCAACCGGCTCAGTCCTGACAGTACTTCTTTGCACCACTATAAATATTTGCGTATCTCTTACATTCTGCTAGTTTTTCATTCAGATAGAATATCAGATTTTCAATCTGATAATATACAGCGTTTTGTGTAAACTATGAGCTTCAATCCTCAGGGACCCAACCAACATCTAGTGAGATTTGTTATCATATCATGTCAGTAAAAATGCATAAAGTTTTTTACGCCATTAATCCCCATCCTCACTTTAAATCTCATATTTTCATCATTTACACGTTTCAAGACCTTTCAGCCCTGACATTAAAGACAAAGTCCAATTTACTTTTTCAATGGAAATAAGTTCACGTATTTTTTCATTATCGGCTAGTCGTCTATATATAGGCTTCAACTATTAAAAAAAGAACTGATTAACGAAAATCTAAAAAAAAATTAAATTCAGGATTAGAATGTTCAAGGGAGGCTAACAAAGAACATTTTCTTGCAAGTCTGAAAACTCTGATCCTTATATCCCACCCTTGTTCAACTTAGTGTAAACGGCTATATCAGCTTTAATTTTTTTCCAAATCATCAGTTATTTTTACTGCAGTATTATTTGTGTTGCTTTGCTGATGATCTCCATTGTGTAAACAGTTGCTGTTCAATAATCTTTTTCAAGGGAAATTGAATGTCGACATTATGTCATCAACAAATGGTTGTTGAACAAAGAGAATCTGATTTTGTTTCTATTGAATGAAAAAGGTCAATGTAATGGCGGAGCAAAGAGAGGAAAAAAACGACGGATACAAATTAGTATCGTAGTTGATGGATAATGTCACGGGCAGCTTTATGTCAACGTTTATTGATATTGACTGACTATGAAAGAAGAAGAGACAATGAAAGCAAGAAGAAGACGAGAAAGAACAATAACAAGAAGAAAAAGAGGAAGAAGAACAGGAAGAAGGACAACAACATCAAAAAGATGGGAAAGAAAAGGACAATGAAGAAAAAAAGGTGTTCTATGGTTATTGTTTTGGGTTAGACTAATCGAAGTAAATACTTTCTACTCGTACAGTAGTGAGATTGATCCTCTGTTAGTGTCTCCACATTAAACACTGTGTCAGAATGAGTGTTGTGTAGCAAATTTGCGTAAGATGATGGTTTAACCATCAGTCTCCTGAATCTCTCATGGCCAGACTGAGTTCTCATCTTTCATTCAAATTACCACACCTCTCCATCCAATATTTCATTCAAGTGTCTTATTGTAGAGATATTTTGATCGTTTAGGGTTTCATTGACGTAAGCGTGCTTTTTTTTCTTGACAGACGCCGTGATAGTTCTATTTTATTGTTCATCTCTTTTTCAAACAATCGGAAAAAAACATTCTAGTCTCTATGGTTCGTGCCTGTGGCGACTCTGTTCTGTTCAAAACTGGTCATTTGTTGTTTTGCTTGCTTTTTTGTTGTGTTTGTTTTTGTTTTCTTTATTTGTTTTTTTCTTGTTCAAATTTCACAGCATATTAAGAGAAATGAAAAAATATGCCCCAGAAAAAGATTCTTATCAGAAGTGCAAGCATCTCTAATATCGATTGCTGCCAATGACTGACTGATTCATAGACTTTGACCAATTAATAGACTGACATACCAAGTACAAAAAAACACTGCCTTACATTTCCTCTCGCTCCTTTTATATAAGTTTGGAAGTGCAAAGGAGATACCAAGACTATATAATGTCTGACTTTCAGGCGAGTTTTGGATTTGTTAGGTTATCATACATGAAGTGGTCGTTTTTGAGCTATCATAATCGCGGTAGCAATTTCGAAACTGAAAGGGTAATTATACATATTTGACTGATGGTTCGGCATTAACTTCCTTTCAAATTTTCAATCTGTGTGATAATCTCTCAGCCTTGTTGATACTATCCTCTAGAAAAAGGAGACAATTATTTTTGTATGTTCAGATTTGGTTAAAATTAGGTTCCAGTTCTCAAGAACGTCAATTTCTCATTTGAAAACTCAATCACTCCACGAGTAAATTAATCGAATGTATTCGAAATTTGCTAGAAAATACCAAGCTTTAGAAAACAGACATGTGCTGTTACTTTATCATGGAATCGTATATCATTGATATTCACAAGGCTTATCTCCAACAGATTATCACCTACTTCAGCACTTTGGGTCTTTTTTTTTTCTTCATAATAAAAATCATGTCAACAAAAGCGCGGTTATGACAGCATTCCATTAATATTTGCCTTCAAAAGATGTTAAGTTTTAACTTCGAAACCAATGAGAAAAGTTATTGAAGCAAATTAAGCTTCTTTTCGTCAATTAATTGTTAAGATCTTCAAAATGTTTTTTTTTCACTTTTACTTGTATTTTGTCTTACATAAACAGTAATTTTATGTGGGACAACCGAATAATTCAATTGACTGTCCAAAAAGTATTCAACCATTTCGAATACCGTGAAGAGCGGCCATCAGACTTGCTTTAACTTGGCAACTAATCAGAAGGCATTTACTTCCCATGCATAAAGATACTCGGTCTTTAGTAAGACGATATGGAGTGAGCTTGTGTACTGTGTGACCGTTGTCTGTCCTCTTTTGTTCCTTGCATCTTGTGCAGGTATTTTCTGACAAAAGATTGCAACATCGAAGTCTTCCATTCACTTTACAAAATAGATTTTGCTCCTGGTGACATTTGGCTTTTTGCCAAATAGATCTATTTGGGACATTTTAAGGGGCGTTTGTCAATCGTTGTAGATTGTAAGGTCTTTCTATTTTATTTGTATATCATATATGATTTAGTTTTTGGGGTTGGTTATTGCTTGCTATGTTTTATTTATTTAATTTTTGTTTTAATAGTCTGTAATTTATAACCACCAACAAACATGTATTCAAAGTAAATAAAACGAAAAAAAACAATATATATATATACACTTACACAATCATAAATATATATATATATCGTGACACCTCTCATGTATATATACTTGTGGCTAACTATGTTTGAAAGGTGCATTTTCAGTAGGAACAAAAAGGAAAGATTAGGTAGTTTACTTAGAAGGTTGAAAGATAAGAAGAATTGGAAGTTGTTTGATAAGTGGTTAGGAAAATAAAGAATGGAAAATAAACTTATGTAGCCTTATATATACATACATACATACATACGTACATATATATATATATATATATATATATATATATATATATATATATATAGATTGATAGATAGATAATGTGAACGATAGGAAGCAAGAAAAACTCAGTAGTGAAAGAGTATGGAAAATTTGTTCTTTAATTAGTTAATCCATAACTAAATTAAATTGAATGTCAAACATGTTCCAGGAGGTATTCTTATCTTCCGTAGCGGGTGCTCTGTGTGTGTGAGTGAGTAACATCTAGTGGTTCAGATATTTCAGGAGAAAATAAATTTACCATCAGATGCTTCCTTTGGGAGCAAAAACTGGAATCAAATCTTTTAGATGTGTGGGACTTGGTTCTGTCTGTGATGAAATCTGTGCTTGTCTGTGGCAAGGTGTGGTAGTAGTTGCAGTAGTGAGTCTTGGAGAGGCCACAGCGTGACAGGGTTGAAGGCTAGTCGTTTAGTATTGGATTGTGTGTGTCTTGGTCGGGGATAGTGTGTGTGTGTATATATATATATATATATATACACACGGACAATATATATATATATATATATATATATATATATATACACACGGACAATATATATATATATATATATATATATATATATATATATATATATATATATATATACATATATATATATATGGCAAACAATAAGAATGTATTGCAAGCTTATCCCCGTGGAAATACAACACTGACACTGTACATTTTTCCTTTGTCTTCCCTGGTTTTATATGAACAAATAAATAGTTCCTTTTTTTCTCAATTCTATAAGTCTCAACTTGGCTATCATTGATCAAAATTCACAACGAAAATACAATCTTTAACATTATCATTCTGCCTGGTCCTTTATCCAGGAGTTAGTGCTTTTTATTATTTTATTCTGTTGCTCCAAGCGGAACAAACCCGACGTGATAACAAACGGTGAGTCAGCTGAAGACATTTCATTGTAGATTTTTAAAATAACAATAGTTGATTGTCCGTACAGGACGATAGCCTGATAGATATAAATGTTGGTTAATTTGCTGTCCATCAGGTAAACGTCAGTTCAATAGCTCTATCAGGTAATGGAATCCATTCAGCAAAGAACGACATCGCAGGGAGGAAATAACATAGGAACTGACTAAAACAGCAGTGATGTAAAGAAAGCCAGGGGGCTAACGGGTAGAGCGTTATGGCTATATAAAATCAATATATGTCCGATTATTTCACATCAGCAACAAAAACATACGTATGTATATATATATATATATGTATATATAATGTTATATAATGCTCAGTGAAAACACAAAAATTCCTCAAAAACTCTTAAAACATGAATATCTCTGTATATTGGAAGCAAATTCAAACTAAACAATCTTGAAAAAGTCTAAGATCTCATATCAAATATGCAATAGCACCTTGAAACGCAAATAAAAAATAACACAACAATATATATCAAGAACAAAATTTAAACATGAATTCCATTAACAGATTAGGTAGAACCATGAGTTATAAAAGGCCAAAGTAGCATAGATGTTAAATACTACGGAAATTGAAAGTTTGGACGAACACAACACTTTAACTTCAGAACTAACTTGGAAAATGATCAGCGATGGTCGAGAGTACTTGGAATATATTTATATCAACAGATATGTGTGTGTGTGTGTGTGTTTTCACTTTCTAAAAACACAAACAAAGAAATAGAAAAAAGAGGAAATAGAGAAGGGTGTTCAATATGAAAAGGACAAAACATATTGCTGGTTACTGTTGAGTGCATTACGCACGAAATGTTCACATCAACTAGGTATAAATTCTTGTAATTTTGATATATATATATATATATATATATATATATATATATATATATATATATATATATACGATGACTAAGCTGAAAACAGTGGTTCGGATCAACCTGAGTAAAATAATGATCAATCGTTACTTCAAAGAATCAGATGAAACCTGGAAAAAAGATAGACCAGTCTGGTTAGTCACTAATTAGAAACTCACGCATGACCGATATCTTCTTCCAGCATATTTTTTTGGTCTGATGGTGTGCCCAGTATTCATTACTTTTATATAGATGCATATAAAGCCAGCAACTTGAGCCCTCTTCATCACTGAAAGAAACCTATGTTGATATTGGTTTTGGGGGGGCTGTTGAAGGAGACTAGCGTAAGTATCCCTCTAAATTGGGTCAGATGGTTAATGGGAGAAAAGAAATCTTCCTGATTCGTGAAAACAGTTCCCCTCCATTTTTGACTTCTTAAGAAGAAAGAAGTTTCCTTTCATCTTTGACCCTTTTCGAGCTGTATGTCAAAAAAGTTCCCCTTCACTCTTGATATTTTCAAGAGAGCATATATATATATATATATATATATATATGTATGTATAAATATATATATATTTATATATATATATATGTGTGTGTGTGAGTGTGTGTGTGAGTGTGTGTGTGAGTGTGTGTGTGTGTGAGTGTGTGTATGTGTGTGCGTATGTGTGTGTGTGTGTGTGTGCGTACATGCATATACAATATGTATATTGAGCGGAAAGTAAGGGCCCGGGTTAATATTAACATTACTATGTGAATAGAAACCCTGTCTTCTCTGAAATCCTGATCTTTTTATTCCCATTGAATACAATTGCTGAATTTGGTCGGACTGCACCAATGTTTAGGTGACTTTCATAGCATGGCTGGTAAGCACACAAACGATGTGACACATTCCTCTCAAATATACAGATGGATCTAAGCTAAAACAGACTGAAATAAATCCGCCTTTACCTCGACACTCAATCGATAGGTAGGTAGACATCAAAGTAAATCGACAACTATAAGAACGTACGAGCTGAACTCGAAAAAAATCGTTGAAATTGAAGAAAAAAATTACAATACTTCATATGGTATAGAAAAAAGAAATACACAAAAAAAGAATAATCGAATGCTGATGGAAAAAGGTAGACAAAGGCTTGCACAATGCGCGCAGAACAGCACTCTCAAAAAACAACGAAAGAAAATCTTACGAAGATTTGAACAGAGAGAGAGAGAGAGATGACAAAACATAAAACCAGACGCCACAGAGGCAAAGAATTTCTAGAATGACATATGGGGAAGTCGACAATGACACAACACTTGAATGGTTAGAGAGTATTTGAGAAGATTTCCAAAATGAAGGAGAAGAGGAAGAGTTGAATTGTCTCCAACCACACTGAAAAATATACTAAAAGAAAAAGAGACAGCTGGAAAACAGTGGAACCAGATGACATCACAGATATTGATTTGAGAGATTCACCACACAAAATGGCAGACTGAATTGGTTACTTTAAAGTTGCTTTGACGATCGCAAGTTCAAAAAAACAGAACCCAAATTAACCCCTTAAAAGGATACTGAAAGAGGGAACCAGGCAAGCAACTATCGATCAATAACGTGCTTACCAAAAATGCAATAATTGTTGACCTGAAAGATTACAGAGAAAATATATTTTTTCTATAGAAAGAAGGGGCTTGTTTCCAAAATTGAGAAGATGCAGGAAAAGAACCAAAGGAACAAATTACCCAGATGAGTCTGAAAGAAGTGAGGAAGAAAATGTAAAGTTGCAGTGGGTTGGACTGATTAAAAAAAGGGCACACGAAATAATCCAATGGTATTATAGATCAGCAGAGCAGAGGTGAGATCAATAGCCGACTAGAAAGTAGACTTGACAGCTGCAGGAAAATTCTTTGGTAAGCATAGAAAAATGGGAACTTTCAAGGGTGAGGGCTCTATCTCCCCACTACTATTTGCAATAATCATGATACAACTAAACAGAATCTTTAAAAACTGCAAAGAGTACGTATTTCGTAGAACAAAGGGAGAAGTAAACCACGTCAGTAACATGGATGACATTAAACATAAAATTGAGTCATCCAAAGACAGCTGTTTCGTTGTATTACAACTCTTCAGTGTGGCCATAGACTATCCGTTATCCCATCCAGTACTAAGAAGTAGGATTGAAACCTTGCTTCAGACCCAGAAGGTGACATTTTATCTCTGCCCTAACTAGCACTAAACGTTCAGTGAGGTTGGATTTACACGATATAATTTCTTGGGCACAACCCCCCATCCACCAGAGTGCTCCATTCCTAAATTGGACGAAGAAACAGAACATATGAAAAGTGATAACCGAGGAAGGAAATTAGAAATATTAGAGAATAAACTGTTCCGACAGATTTTGTGGCAGATTTGGTTGACAGTTTCTAATGATAGCGATAAAAAACATAAGAAATCGAATATGTAAAAATATAAAGAGAATACATGAGTGCGGAAAACAGATATGAATAACTGATTGAATGATGATAATGATGAACTGAGAAAGTAAAAATTTCAAAAAGTATAAAGATTTATGAGTGTAGAATAATTGGAACCCTCTGCCCTTACCCAGACTTTAGAATCAGATGAATCTGCTCTAATATTTAGGAGGGAGAGAGGTCAAGATTCTTTCACAGAGTTTTTCAGATAATTGAACCCTCTTTTATGTTATTTCTGTTGTTCCCAGAAGGTACAGATGTTCTCAATTTCTTTCTCCGTTAAACAAAGAAACTTTTTTTATTTTTTACCTTATCCCTGATGAGAACATCTGCAAGTTGAGAATTATGGAACATGTGTTCCCTGCAAAATTGGATATAGAATAATTTGATTTACAAGCATGGCTGCTAACACTCATTTTCTTTTGCTTTGAACAAACTATCACTATTAATACTTTAAACGCCAACTTTATTTTTGCCAAAAGGCATTCAGTATGAACTTATATGGCGGATTGAACCTTACACTGAAAACTTGAACAGAGGATTTTAAAAAAGAAAATCACCACTCATTGAGGATTGTTTGTTTGTGTGTGCGTGTGTGTGTGCAGTATTTAAATTTTCTATTCCGAACGCCAGCTGGAGTCCAGAAATGTATAGATAGATAGATACATCATCATCGTCCTTTTAGCCTGTGTCGTTCGACATAGACCTTCACCAAGATCAGACCTCTCTATCATGAATGCCACAGAACCAGTACTTTCTGAACTTATCTGGTTTGTCACGCCATCTTATATTTTGTCGGCGTCGGCCTTTGCAGGTGATCGCTAGGGATCTACGTTGTGAGTTGTGTGTCCAAGCGGCTGTCATACATTCTTACAACATGACCTACCCATCGCCATTTAAGTTTTCTTATCGATTCTATGATATTTTGGATTCTAGTCTTCTGTCTAATATGCTAAGCTGTTTTGATATCTCTCCGTGTGAGGCTGAGTATGATTCTTCTTGTCCACGTTGCATGGTTCTCAGTATAAAGGTTAGTCTTTCGGTTTGGTTCCATGCTGGACAAACGGAACAGAAAAAAGCAAGAAAATTTGCTTCCACATGAACTCTTATAAAACAAATGCCATGTGCAACAAATAGGTTGGAGATAAAGACACAGAAATCAAACCTGAAGGGCAGAACAGGAAAAATTAGACCACGATTAGAAGGATGACAAAATTCCATGAAATCGCCAGAAGAAGAATCACACAAAGTTGGCAGGATTTCGATAGGATACAAGGAAATCCCGTCAGTGCTAAAAAGTGCTAAAACAAAGGTATGCCACCAATGCATCCTCCCAATAATCACCTATGGAGCTGAAACTTGGAACCTAACCAGAAGATGAAAAAATCTTATAATAATTAGAGTCTGTCTGTTCATCTGTATACATATGTATACTTCCCTTTCACGAAAATTGCTTGTTATAAATCCTTAAAAAATATTTGTGTGTATAGAATTGATCACCGGGAAATGATTTTAGTAAATTGGTTTCACTCAATCCTCAGATATGAAAATTGTGTTGTAAACTGCGTTCTTTATTAAAAAAAGAAACCAAACAACTCTTTAAACATATCTCATATCACTATGTTATCGGTTATATATGAAAACTTTAAATAGTTGTCAGAATCTTTGGGGATTATTACTCATCCAAAGGGGTCTAAATCTGGGGGAAATATTTCTCACTTCCAGGGGTCAAAATAGAGGGCAAGATTTTTCCTACTAATAGAGGTCAAAATTGAGGGTATGATTCTTTCTCCATTAAAGGGTCGAAATTATAGGGATTTTCCCCACTTTTGGAATCAAAATAGGGAGAGCGATTGTTTTCACTTTTGGGTGTCAAAATCGAGGAGAACATTTTTTCCCACTCTCAGCAGGCGAAATTTATTTTTTTCCTCTACATTCAATGTGCCAAAATCCAGGGAAAGATTTTTAATCATTTTAAGGGGTTAAAATCAAAGGAGATTTCTCTACATTTGGGGGTTGAAATCGAGCGGTGATTTTTTTCCACTTCAAATGTTGAAGTCGATGGGAATTTTTCCTTCATTTGGGGTCGAAATCGAGAGGAAACATTCTTTCTACTTGCATAGATATTGGGAAGGAAACTCTATTTCCACTCATCGAAATCAACGGAAAGATCTTTTTTTTCCCTTTTAAATATCGAAATCCGAGGAAATTCTTAATTTTTTTATTTTTAGGACTGGAAATGTTGAATGATATATTTTTTCACCTTTTGGGATCAGAATCGAGAAGAATTTTTATCACCTCCTGGGGGAGATTTTCCTTCATCCTTTTAGGGTCAAAAATCAAGGAGGATTTTTTTCCACTTTTGAAGATCAAAGTTGAGGGTGATATTCTATTTTTTTTCACTTTTACGAATGAAAATCAAGAGGAATTTTTTTCACTTTTAGAGGTAAAAATCAAGGGGTCGCTTTTTCCACTTTCAGGGGGAAAATCTGATGGTATTTCTTTCGATGGGAAGACTTTTTTATTCTTAAAGCACAAAATTGAGGGGATACTTTTGTCATACATTTAAAGGTCGAAATGAAAAGGAATTTTTTTTCTCGACATCAAGATTTTTTACACGTTTAGGATACAGAATTATAGGGTATCTTCTCAACGCCGGGGCTCAAAACGGGGGGAATATTTGGTTTCCATTTATCTACTGTTTTCATTTTTTTTTTTTTTTGACAGCAATTGACACTACCACTTTGGGTGGTCAGTTAGTATATATAATTTTCAGAAAACATGAATGTCCTGAAACCAGCACAGATGTTTAAACCAGTTTCTTCGTGGGTAGTGGTGGTTGATAAGTCCTGGAAGAATGCCCATCATAGATTTTCTAATTGCAAAAAGATTTTTTTTGTTTTCTTTTCATTGTGTATCAAATGATTTTTCTCTTAAGTCATTGGATATTTGAACATTCTGTTGTATTGAATTTCTTTTTCTCTTGACACAAGGGCCGTTTCCAATTTTGTTTTCTTTCAACACAATATTTCCTTTAAAGCCAATGGCCGTATTGAATTTATTTTTCTTTTAACACGAGGCTGACTTGATATTTTTTTCTATTCTGCCTAAATTTCTGTCTCAAATTTTTAAACACAAAGCTGTCTCGAATTTATTTTCCTCTTAATGCATTGCCCTTCTCGATCTTTTTTATCTTAACACAATGATAGTCTTGGATTTCTTTTTTTTTACAACACTAAAGCCATTTCGAATTTGGTTGTTTTTTTTGTTTTTTTTTACATAATGACTATCTTCAATATTTTTTCTTCCAATGCAATGGCTGTCTCAATTTTTTTCTTACACTGGCCGTTTTGAATTGTGTTTTTTTACTCTCAAACACAGGCCATAATGAATTCATTAAAGGAGAAAAGAGTATATTTATTAAGATTTTTTGAAAGCTTTTTGCACAACTTAGTAACAATGGTCCCAATTTGAATTTTGAATGTGGAGTAAACAGGAATAAGTGAGTCAAAACAACTATACAGAAAATTTATTCGGGGCAATACAACACCAACTGGATGTTTCGAATTCATCGAGGGTGGAAAATGCTATTCCAAAGAAATCTTAGCGTTAATTTTCTTTCATGAGTTTTCTTAATTTTTAGTTGATTAAAATTTGGATAAGCGTGGCAAAACGGTTTTAAAAAAAACAATTTATTTAAAGCAACGATAAAACAATGTGTAGTTTTACCCGTGTTCAACTCCCTTGAATTCTCCTACTTCTTCCCATTTTCTATAAAGAGATTTCTCTTCTGCAGAAGGATTCAAATTTTGTACATCCTAGTGGAAACAAGAAAAAATATTCATGACGACATTTTTGGTTTGATTTTCTGTTCATTTTATCCTTTAATTTCCATGACATGGAAATAGTTCCGTTGGATTTTTCCATTTTTTTTCTTTATGTCAAAGGAGAATACGAATCGAAATATAACGAAACTGCATGTTGTTATTAATTTTCTGGAAGTATTTTTTCACTTTTAAAGGTCGAAATTAAAAGGGAATTTTTCACTTCCAAGACTCAGAATTGGGCGGAATTCTTTTGCACTTTGAGTGGCCAATTTCCAATAAAAGTCTCCTTAACTTTTAGAGCTCAAATGGTAGGAACAGGAATCATTTGCAGGGGGGCAAAATTGAGTTGAGAGATTTTCCCCTTTTAAAGGTCGAAAATGACGGGAAGGTGTTTTCCGCACTTTTAGGGGTCAACATTGAGGGCAAGGTTTTTCCAACATTTAGGAGTCAATATTTCAGGGAGGTTTGTTTTTTCTTTTCTTGATCGAAATCTTAGAGAATAATTTTTTTGATTTTCACGAGTAAGATTTTTTTTCTCTCACTTCCAGGTATCAAAATTGAGAGCTCAATTTTTTTCCTACATGTGGGGTTCAAAATTGACGGAAAATTCTCTCTACTATTACCTTCTTTACGAAAACAAAAGAAATTATTTACGACATTTTTATTCCATTTTTGATTCTTTCTCTCTTTTAATCAATAGAGATAATTTCGTTTGTTTTTCCCATTGAATTAAATTAAAAGAGGAAACAAATTGTGATAGAACTTGCAAAAAATATCAATAATTAAAGATGAGAACAAACAGGATGATTCATGAAAGAGAAAGAAAAGTAAATAGATACATTGTATTACTATTGCTTCAAATATGATTTTATAGTTTTTTTCTCGCTTGTTACTTTTTAAAAACGTAATTCCAATAGTGACTAAATAGGTTCAGTGGCACCAAAGGTCTTTTTTATCAAAACCTATCATAATGGGCTTTTTCTCTTCTTCGATAAATCTAGAATGGCCAGTGTGTCAAAAACGTACAAATTCCAAATAAATCTTTGATAATCAAAAATTGAAAAGAATTAAGGGAACTCATGAGAGAGAGAGAGACAGCACTAAGTTATGTTTAGAATGGCAATGTGTGTGAGAACATCCTCGGAAAAAAATCATGTTTCGGATTAATTGTTCTGTCACACTCAGAATTCTAATCGGGACTACTAAGTTGTGCCATAAGTTTTTAATGATTTTTTTTTCATAATGGGCACTTTTCATCCCTCTTTAAATTCCAGACATTCAGCGTGTGATTTTTTTTTATCAACTACTACTGAATGGAAAAAATATGTAAGATAATGAAGTTTGAATTATGTTTTGATGGGCACTATTTCACCCTTGATAAGTTTATGATGGACATATCTCCTGATTGGCTCATTTCTGGTGTCCAATCTTTTCATGGGCTGATTTCCTGATAAGCACTTATCAAGTTACATGCATAACAAACTGGATATACGTGAAAAAGAATTTTTTTCCCGAACTCCTGTTGATTAATGTCTTTTGGTAGTATGTTGTGTTTGGAGAATCAATTAAAAAAAAATTAGAAAAAGGTTCGATCAATGAATAAGTTACTTTCCTTGACTTTTGTTTAGGCACTAAGATATCTATTTTTTTCTCGAGAAACAAAGGTGGACACAAACTGAGGGACCTATCTAGCAGGAATTTATATTGGGAATTGAACAACCAACAAAAACCTCAATTTAAAAAAAAACCTCCCACGCAGTTAAGAGGAGCTTATGTGCAAAATTTCCGGTTTCAACTATGAAACATTTGACACATACATACGTATAAATGCCATGAGCGATGGATAACTCCAACCCAATATCTTAATGGTGGGTAACTTTGAGGTTAGCGATGATTTACAAGGTATAGATTACGTGAATTCTGAATAAATTGGTTTGATTCTCAACAGCTAATGCAACAGAATGGTTAATTGACGCTTTGGGGCTAAAACCTATTAATGATCACCTTAAACACGTCTATAAGATCCAAATGAGGCAAAAACAGGAAAGACACAACAGAATAATGAATGTAAACTATGCAAAGAGACCATTAATCAAATGCAACAGATTAGCTGAGCAGGAAAACAAAAAATAGACATGTCTGGATGGGAATGGTGATTCGTTGGAAATCCATCAAAAGACGGTGAAATAAACAAGTAATAAATGCTTGAGCCAGAAGTTATTGGGAAAAGTAAAATTCAGATCGATTTCCAAATTTGGATGGATCATCCAATCCATGCGACGAGACCGGGACTAATTATTATAAACGACAGAGAGAAATTCGGTCAGATGGTGCAGTTAGACCCAACCAACGGCAACAGGCCGTAAAATATGAGTGACCAGACTGCAACATGATTATGGACTATGAAACGATATGAATCGGCTGCTCATTCCCTCAGCCTTACATCCCCATTACGAAGAAATATATTTGATCTAGACAGCAATCTAATAGTGAAAATGGAATGTTTAACAAATATTTCCGTGGTCAATGAATGAAACAATTATGATCTGAGGGGTTCCTTACGGAAGCCCAGGCTGATCTTTCTGTAAAATCTGTTTATAAACACTTTTCAAAACAAAATTAGGCGTATTAGCCGCCTATGAGTGACTTTTACTTGATTTATAGCCCGTATCCTGGTCAATATCAACAACCTTTTCTCGTTGGTTGATTTGCACGGATGGTGTCACCATTAAAGCTGTCTGCGGCGTCAAGATAGCAGAAGTCACTATTCCAGGGGACCACAGAGTATAATTGAGAAATGGTATATAAATTGAGAAGAGATCAGAAATATCCAAGAAAAGGTGAAACCTGAATTATGACTGGTGTGAAACTTCAACGAGTTTCATATAGTTACGTTATGAAACATCATTATTTGAAATTGTGAGACTAATAGTGATATAAATATATAAAAAGGAAGTAAAAAGAATCATAACAAAATATAATCCATTTGGAGTGGAAAGAAAACTCACTTTTCAGTGATCCACCGATAATAATTTTTTTTCGGATATTTTCTTGGTTTTATAATCATCAGCCTATCAGCATTGGTCGCTGGGCAGATTATCCCAAAGATTCGCCAGAATTGCTCTCATTGGTATTGCGAGGCCAATACTCTCTAGAGTTATCTAGTTTTTAGCACTATCTTATTCTCTACCGGCCAGTTCCATATATGATTTCGGAGAATCCACGTGGTGATTTGGGATTTGCAGCAGTTGTCTGAGATCCTTGGAAAATGACCAACTCATCGCTATTTGAGTCTTCTGAAATCAGAAAAAAAAGCATATATCATGGCTTCCCAACAATTAAAAATCTCATCATTGAAATGACTTTAGAAATGCTGTCAATCTGTAAGAAATACTGGGTGAATATGGGTGCTGCCATAATAATTCATATCTCAATTCTCTAAACTTGGGGACAGTTAGCTGAGGGATGCTAGGTCTTTGTAACCTTTTTTTATAGACTTCATAGGACGAGGCATGGTGTCGTTCAAGTTCTAAGGTCCACAGACCAATTCTTGAACGGCAGTTCGTTGGTAGTCGCGCACTATTCTAATTAATTTTTTCATCATCGGGGAGAAGTTTAAGTCTCCCCTGAAGTAAACTATTGGAAGTAATGTTTACAAACCTAAACGTATAGAACCAACGCCGAAAAGTCTGCGCTGTATGAGAGTTAACTCAATATACTCTGCCAATGTTATTAGCAACATTTTCAGAATTATGTCATGATTTGAAATTGCACCCGGCAATTAATCTAAGTTTCCGTCGGACCCCATTTCTGTCAAAGGCTTCAAGATCTCTCATAAAAATAGATCGAATCTTTATTTGTATCTTATCTGCCAAAAAAGCAACACATTAGTAAATCTATCACTTTTGGCAATATTTCCTGCGATGTGAAAATAACATTTTAAGTGTTACAATATCTATTAAATAGCAAGAGTATTAGAACAAATTATATCGACGCCGAGAGCTGTTCAAGTAATGTCGCTTGTGCAGACATAATGGTAAAAGTGTCAATAATACAAGGATTGTAGTTGATCAGTTGTGATTAATGCAAGTCTAGACATGATTTTGTAGGAACGGCTATCCACCTTGAAGTGTGAAAACAACCAGGAAAGGAATATGCACACTATCAACGGTTGCTTAAAAGGATAGTAATACTGTTAAGGAAATAGTTAGAGAGTTGAGCATGCGAGAGTATTCGATCTCAAATTATGGTGCTAGTAATGGCAGTTGAAACAGGAATGAAAATGCAATGACGTTTGGCATGGTCTAGATATAAATTAAATTATACTTTGATCTTTGTTGACCGAATTGAACTTCAGTTGCTCAACTGGGAACCCAAACAGCGGTCAACTTGAACAGTAACAGTTAGACGCAAGAACACCGAATAAAAAGACCTTTTTTATTCTCTCTCTTTCTTTCTCTCTGCTTCTGTCTGTGTGTCTGTCTGCCTCTCTCTGTTTCAATTTCTTCCCTCTTCGTTTCAGTCAAAAATGCACGTTTACCAATAACTTATCTAATATATTACTAAAGTTATTCAATTCTTTACATATGTATGTATGTGTTTAGAGTGCAGATGTAAAAATCTTACACGAAGGTTATAATAATTAGCAACATCGAAATGAAAAGATTGAAACTATTCAAAATTCCCCTGAATTTATATATATATATATATATATATATATATATATATATATATTGTTACATACGTATATAGTTACGTATATATGCAAACACATACGCAAACACATATATACATATATAAATATAGTTACATATATATGCAAACACACACATACACACACACACATATATATGTATATATATATATATATATATATATATATATATATATATATATATATATATATATATATATATATATATCAAAGCCTGTCCGTCTGTTCGATTCTGTAGGCCACTGTAGAAACGTTGAATCTTGCATGGCGTTACATCTTTCCAGGTTGGACGACATTGAAGGCTGGATTTTTGAAAGGTTTTACGTGAAAATAATTTTTTTAATTTGATCCCAACTTTCCCATTCCAGAAGTTTTTAATTTTTGAGGACTTCTCTTCAACTGATCCACTACTTGCTAAAATTCAAGTGAATTCACCATTTCATATCCAAATGGAGTCTGACTAAGTAAATTCAAAATTCATATCAAAGTTCAAGCAAATAATGATATTTGATTCAGTTATTTCGAACAATAAGTTTTAGTTAAGGAGCAGAGGAGAATTTTGGAAAAGTTTATCGTCCATCCCTTCCAATATGTCCTGACATCTATGATATAGCCAGTTCAACAGCTTTTCAGTTTTATTTCATGTTACAGGAGTAATATAAAATGTATCTAAATATACATTCCTTTTTTTCAATTATGCGTGAACATTATTGTTTTTTTTTTTTCAATCAAAAACGATTCATTCACAGATTTACTTCCTAATGCGAACCACAACGTATCATTCATTTTATTGTTAAACAAACAAAAAAGGTAATCACCTAGACCAGATTATACTAGCATCATTCTGATGAGAAAAAGTGCTGAGATCGTTAATAAAAAAAAAAGTTATTCTATTAAACATATGTCTAGAATGGAGTAAAGTTCCGAAAGACTGGAACACGGCAATCATAATGCTTTTACATAAAAAAGAAACCAAAAGGACCTCAACAACTACTCATCTATAAGCCATCTTCACTGCATCTGCAAACTTTCCACAATAATCATCACCAACCGGATTATTAGAACATTAGATGAAAACCAACCACGGGAACAAGCTCACTTAAGAAGAAGCTAATCGACCATGGACCATATCCATTCAATGAATGATCTGATAAAAAAGCTGCAGAAGACAAAATGCCAGTCGTTATAGCATTTTGTTAGTACACAACTCATCTGATAGAAACAGTGATAGTATTCAATGTGATTTCATTGCTAATCATTGATCATTATGATCTTTTAACATTTGTTGTTAGATGTACATCTTCCCCAGTATTCAACAGACCTTTCTATCATGAGTGTCAGGACAGCAATACTCTCTGAAATTGTCTCATTCCTCACTCCATCTTGTACTCTACCATCTTCAATTCCGCATATGATTTTGGAGGCTCCACATTGTGATCTGTGATTTCCAGCAGTTGTCGGGCATTCTTGCTCAGTTTGGCTGAATCAACTTATAACTGAGATGAATATTATACGAAATCAGTTGTTTATGAAATCAGATATTGATATTTGGCTTTAATTTTAATCATATTTCCCCTATTTTTTTCCCAAAGTCTTTACCCAATTTCGCATTCCATGTTTTAGTAATACTCTCCAATTCAATTAAAATATTGCTGGAGTTTTTTTTATTTACATATGAATGAGGCACGGACAATGATCAAAAATTTAAAACCAAAAGACAGTCTTTCATGATTTTTTCTTTTCAGATCATTTTCTTTTGATGATAAACGATAAAAGCAGCCTTGAATAACTTCATGTATCATTGCAATCAGAAAAAATAAACTTAAGAGATGAAGGTGCGTTCAAATATAAGATTGTCACGGATACAATAGTTTCTATATATTCGATTAAAAGGCAACGCCGGGTACTCTGCTAGTATATATATATATATATATATATATATATATATATATATATATATATATATATATATATGCGTGTGTGTGTGTGTGTGTGTGTGTCATACAATATAACCACCCCTGGTACTGAAGCGAATACAAAATTCAACAAATACACGACCAACACGGACCTTATCAAATGAAAAGGTGTTTAACAAGATTAGCCAAGTATACCAAAAGGCACTAGAGAGAAGTCGATTCGGATAAAATAGATTAGAGTTGGATAAACACAGGAACAACAACAAAAGCAAGAATAAGACAAGACATAATTTGGTTCACGCCGTCTTCCAATAAACAAGTTAAAACCAATATCGGGGAAATTGTTTTATACATGTTAAGAAATGTCATTTTATGAAATTTATTGTGTTCTTGGGCACAACACAATGAATTTCATAAAATACCGAAATAAGTAATCAAACAAACATATAGCTACATGGAACATACAGAAAATATAACCATCAATCGCAACAGTTTATTAAAAAAATGTTAAACAAATATTTCAAACACACCCAAACCGGTCATGAAACTTTACGGAACCGGAAGTTGACATAAACCAAAACAAATGCTTGAAGTCGAAGTTTGTATAGAAAGCCAAAAAATACGTTCGAGAGCACGAGAATGAATCTATAAATGATATTTTGATTCCAAATTTCGAAGCTACACTTGATTATCATACACCATCATTAACGCAAAGTAAAATAATGGAATAGCATACAATTCTCTAAACACTATTAGGAAGAGAAAGAAGAAGGGAATTCCCCAACAATCGAATGGAGTATTAAACAAACCAGTTCATGCAGAAGTTTGTACTCGTTATTCCTTTTATGTTTACAGGAAAAGTATTATACCATAGCATTCAGTGATCATGAAAAAATATTGAACGCAGATTTCAATCAGATGTGGACACAAGTCTCAATTCAAAGACCCAAAGGATAAATAACAAATTATCAAGTAAACACTATATCAGTTCTGTGCAGCTTATTTCCTGTAAGAAATAAGTAACGAGGCCAGAGACAAATTTAAGGAATGTATTCAAAGATATATTATGATTGAATTGAAAATTATCCGTAAAATTGAGTTCATAGTAATTTATTGAAATATCTTATGAAGAAGTTGATTCTTTCTGAACCAGAAAATGCTAAAAGTAGAACAAAAATCACTTGAAAATAGTGGAACGTAGAATGATCAAGAACAGAAGATAGTTAAGTTACAGTTGCATATCGGCTGCTAATTTTATCACAGAGTGATTCTCCCTTTAACTTTTTAGAATAAAAATGTTACTAATTTGAAATTAAAAAAGGGTAACCATTTCACCAACGCTATAAAAACAAAAAAAAGTATATTCAGTCCCCCGATGAATATTTTTGGCAGCTTGAAACAGCTTGAAGCAGATTAGCCTATTCTGTTTGAGCCAATTGTAATAATAATTTGTTTACTCTACAAAAAAGTGTTATGCACTCTGAAAAAAAAATTACAGGAAAAAAAAAATATACATATATATAATTGTCGTTACGCATATATATATATATATATATATATATATATATATATATGTGTGTGTGTGTGTGTGTGTATCATAAAGACGAAGAATGTTTCTTTTTGTCCGTCTATGTTTGTTTTTATATTTCAATAGACTCTCAAATGGTTGCATTCTATACGGTGATAATTTCAATACATCTGATGACGGCCTTGTGTTAAATTGGGCTGAGCTTAGTAGATAACTAAGACGTCTGCCATACCAAAGAGTTTATCTAGCAGGACTTGCAGACCGTACATTGTTGGAGTGAGTCTGAGTGTTTGTCTCACAGCATTGGAAAAAGGGTCAGTCTAAACCAGAGAAAGGCAATCTTCGGCCTGCAAAAAGTTGTTGACCGATGTTGTAGATCAATGTTTTATTGATTCTTTGTGTGTATGTGATACATTCAAAACATTCACCAATTAAAATAAATTGCAACTGAATTCAATTATTTGTTTAATAATTTCATCCTTGGTTAAGCACAATTTATTTTCTGGCATGCATTATCCATTGATTTGAGACGATATATAATTAGATCAATTTAAACGGCTGATGTTTATAATCGAAACTTTTTATGGTATTCACCTGACCTATTGTCTACAGATAGATACACTATCTGATCTGCAGAGGCAAAAAAGCCAGATCCTAGTTACAAACTAAACTAATTAGCAGGTATGTTTAGGTACTTAATAAAAACTGCCATGTCTTCTTGCAGTACGATGGATTATAGATGATTAAGAAAGATGTGATCAATGAATAAGTCACTTCTCTCGTCTGGAAACAAGCAACTGACCAATTTAGCATAAACCTGCATTGTAAATTTCTACACACTTCCAATAATAACACTATCTAAAAGGGATTTCCGAGAAATCAAAAATGTTGTTCTTCTCTAGTTATAAAGATTTAAGGTTGGAAATTTCAGCTAGCTCCATTGGCGCAGCTTGTGAACGTGGTACATAGGTAGCCAATCAGCAAGTCGGTAGGCCAACCAGCAAGCCAGACTAAGTTAAACACTGAGAGAAAACTATATCGACAGTTTTAGTTGATGGTTCTTAATTCAAAGTCTCTAGCAATGCGTCAAAGTTTCGACAGTGACGAAATGGGTTGAAATAGTCTTTAGATCTGTAAAAGACAAGAAAAATAGCAAAAAAGAAAAGGAGAGGTGGGTATTACATTACACTAAGGATTAGGCAGATTTTCCATCAGCTGTCAATCTTAATTCCAGGAATGTCAGCAAGACTCTATCTATTTTCATTAAATGCATTTTTCTAATTATCTTGGTTAAATAAGGCATCTATAAATTGATACTTGCAAAGCGTTTGTCTGATATATCGCCCCATTCGTGGAACACCCATTCATGACTGAATACACTGCATCAACAATTGTCCGTAAGGCTACCTTATTGATTGTTAAACCAGGATTTGTCAAAGTACGATACCTAACCTATTATTGAGACGCAAGGTCTTCCTGACTTGGTGAGAGTTAGACAATAAATAAACCGATGAATAAAAGGTGAGTGAAAAAATCTTGATAGCACTGTTATGATTAAGATTTGAAATATGAATCATACTGTTCAGATCATTTGAATATCCACCAAATTTGATTATTTCTCACTCAACCCAACCCAAACAAGAGATAGATTGTATATAGCGGACAGTTCTTTGTATTTACATCAACATCTTTCTGAAAAAGACTGGATGAACTGGCGAAACGTCAAAATAAACACAGAGATCTCGTTTTTACACAAAACGTTCTCCGAACTTACCATTTCACTCTTTTGAATAATATCAGTAATAGTTGTCTTGTCATGGTTGGAAAATGGCGATACAAGTTCAATTGAAGATAGAGGAAGAGAGCGCTGTAAGTAAAACACGATTCATATGCGTGCAGTAAAAAACATCAATGAATTTGAAGCTAACAGTCGTCAAGTTGGATTTGAATTTCGATAGAGTGAATTGGTCTTTTTTAGTATTTATAAGATTATGCCCCATCTCTGAGATAAAATGCGTCCTTTACTCTGTGCTAGTGGGCCATAAAACTATTAGCTATGATTAAACTGGATCACCACGAGGAAATTTTTACATTTGATCACAAAAAAGATACAAGGTTTTTTTTTTGGGGGGGGGTTAATCAAAGATTTTTATGAACAAAGGCTATGATTGTAATACGCCAATTGGGGATTATACCAACTACAACGCCAGTGACCAACTACTTCATCTCACAAATCATTTCACCATTGTAAGGCAAACTGTTATTTTCCTATCAAAGTTTTTTGGGGGTAGGAAATCACGACTGTAAGGTACTTAGTGCAGTTTGAATTCAAAACAATAAATTGCCTTTTAGTCTAGCTTGATAATCATTACACCACAGCGAGGGACGCTGATATTTCCAAAGGAGGATTGAATTCTTCACACTAACATTGATTGGTTAGGATTTGTCAGGCTATCCATAAATATCTGCAAGGAATCCTACTATTCACAGTGTAGAACATACTAGACAACTTGTTTCTGAGCTTACTTCTACTGTAACTAGATATAGGTTATTTCGTAGATCTGTAATACTCTTTGTTTTACAGCAGTTTTCTTTTATATATTTTCCATATGAAATTTAAATGATCCTTTGAGCCATCAATCTGCAGTAAGTAATCGTGCATAAATCTAATTATGGAATGAATGTAATAATACAAAGTCATTTTAAGGGTTGCTTTATGTTCGAGCCTGAAAAAATAATGTACATATATTCCTGGTTTTTATCGAAAGAAAAGTAGGGGCCACATTATCTTCTGTTTTGCTTAGTATTCGAGCATATATAGTTTATTCCCCGAAAACAGTTTGCGACCCGATCTATAATTACTGTGCACCACTTTTCAACTCAATTTTGAATTCCATTATATGAGAACAATTTTATTTTCTATTAGCACTTGCTGTTACATGGGCGTGCTTCTGTGTGTGTGTACTTGTGCAAGTTTTTATTTGTATGTGCATGTTTGCATTTGCTTGCGTGCACATGTTCAAGAGTAAGAGAGTGAGATAGATCATATACTTCCTGTTGAAGCCTACGCTTATCAATACTCACAAGAACTATAATGACCTGAAGTCTACCACGAATTAAAAATTAAATCATTCCTGTGTCCCAGAGCATACCACAGGTAACTTGCAAAGTCAGAAGACAAGATGTTTGCGTAATAACGGGAACGATACTTCTCTCAAAATTCCTTTGTCCTAACAACCTCGTTACTGCATGTGTTTTTTTGTTGATTTTCTACGCAAGCTACACTTGCAACCTCTTGCGGTATCTGTGCCCTTTACTTCTCTTCATATAGCTCCATCTGTCATTACTCAATATCAAAATAAGATTAAGCTTGTGATTAAAGATGATACATTTCGTCACCAATTCTAGATTACACAAACTTTTCCGTATAATCTAGTCAACATCCGCAGTTCAGGCCAAATTGCATTGGAAAAATGGTCATAAAAGTTAGGCAACGTCGAGACTGATCCAGTACCTAAATTGGAGTGACAAGAAATGAATGAATCCATTTTCGAAACATGAAATGGAAACAAAAGCATGACAACCCATTCATTCAAAACGTCTTTGTGCAATAGGTTTTATCTGATGTTGATATTTTGAGACTAAATGCTGACGTAAAAATCCGATCATCAAATGGGAGTATGAATTTTCAAATGAAAATTTGGAGGGAAAATCACAACAGCTCTGTGTACCAGCGACTATTTGTAGACAGCACCTCCCTTGATCGGGGCATGTCTTGTGGCTTCCCACGACAAGACCTGCAAAACGAGCCATCAAATGAATGTCAAAAGGCCAAGAAAGAGACGACGTTCCAAGATCTGTTGAGGTCGACAGAAGGTGGGGAGGAGCTTTAGACCGATTAAAATAGATTGGAACTATACTACTAGACTGACTGGAAATTGCTCACGCCTCGACTACAACGAGTGTTGCATGACACGGGAAAAACTAAATCCAAGTCAATATTTTTACTGTTTTTTCGTTATAAATTTCCTGTCGACAATAGGAACTAATTGTTGTCATTAACTGATTCAGAAATAACGTGAGCCATTTCTCGAGACAACATTTCCTAATGAGAGGATAACGCCGTTTGGCATTGGAATTTTTTTTCTACGATTCTCAAAAAGGTATGTTGTCATTCAGAAAGTAATGCCTCATCTCCTTGTAGGGAATACTAGCTTTTTCAAGTGAAACAAAGATTAGATTTGTTTGTTGAGGACATGATCGCTATTACCGACGATGCCAGAGCCGATATTGAATCAGACTATTTGAACCTGCTAACTAAAGCAGTCTCCAAAACTGTCAAAATAGATTTCTACAGCTTTCAAGGTGTCTATGTATTTATTGAGCTAAAGTTCCAAGAATTTCAGTATTCATTCCTTATCATGTCAAGTAAAAAACGTTTTTTATTGATTTTTTTTAAATTCTTCCTTCCGAGTATATTTTATTTCCAGTATGTGGGTTCAATTTGCAATGTAAGTTTTTACTAAATTGGTTCAAACTTTTTGAAATTACGAACTTCCTAGTGATCCAACAGAAGGCAATGACAGTAACGTATTCATTGATCACCCCTTATCCCAATTTTCTGTTTGATCACCCCAACTTGACATGCTTTTTGGCGGTTTCTGGAGAGTAATCAACCAGACCTATTATATTCCTCGTTGAAAGATTTTGAACTCTGGACAGTGAGTATTCTGAGCATGCTTAATTGATCTTTCTCGCGTTTCCAAATGTTTTGTCACGGAAGAAATGTTCCAGTGATCCGGATGGATGAAATTATATCACGTCTTGTTAGTCACAGAATAGGAACCGTCGTACAATCTATGTCTTTCAGTAGCATGTTATGTGTACGTAATTAATTGAAGATTTTTGGGAAAAAAAACGAGTGGGTAATATAATGAATTACTTCTCCAAACTTTTGGGGGCAATTATCCGGGAAAAAAGTATTGATTTCCTCCCAAACTGACAAGTATTGATTTTCCTAAAGACTTCACAAAGTAAGTGACGAATTTAGAATGAACCTCAATTGAACCCAGCTACTACGAAGAAGGGAGGAAGAAGTAAAAGAAAAAAAACACACTTTCTCTGGACATAATAAGGGATGAATGTTTATATATTAAGCTTTCCGGCTACATCTGTGTAGCTTGGATATGTGATAAATCCATAGCCAACCAGTTAACAAGCCAGACCACCCTAAAAGCTTAGGGAAACCTATGCTGACCTTTTAGGTGATAGTTTTGATTAACTGTTTCAAATTATTAACAGCATTAAATAAGTGTTGGGTTTCCCACGGCAAATCTTGAGATCAAGTGATAGCAAGCATCTTTAATGGTCTCTCCGGTAATATTGGCGATCAAAGTAGATGGTTTCGGCTTTTTATCTGATTCCTCAAACCATTTTCTTAAGTTCTCAAGGATTGTTCTCATTTACTTCATTTGTTTATTATATTCAAAATACAAATAAAAAAGGCCGAGTAATACATTCTCATATATATATATATATATATATATATATATATATATATATATATATATAGTTATATGTAGAATGATTTAAATATTATTATCTTTGTCTACATGATATAATGAAAGCACTCACCTTCACAGAAATACACACAAACATTCACAAAAACACACACACACATCCACGAAGGCACACACACACATACACACATATATATGTATGTACACTCACACACACACACACACACATATATATATATATATATATATATATATATATATATATATATATATGTATATATACACACCCAAACACATATATATATATATATATGAGTGTGTGTGTGTACAATGTTTCTTATGTTAAGATCTTCAGTTGTCCATTTTTGTACTCAGAAGGAAAAAACAATGTGTATAATTGGAAATTACCACCGAAACAAAATCAAAATAAGTTTTGTCAGTTTCCAAGTCGGTCTTGCTTGTTATATGTGTATGAATAACGTGTATAGACCGAATTATTGGTGCTAGAAAGATGAACATGAAAATATTTACTCCTAATATATCTACAAAAATACACTTTTTTAAATACTCACCCCGTAAGGGTCTACTATGTAATGTAAATTTATGCTAAAACGGTACCTAGTTTGTGCCTGTTTGTAATTTGAAGATTCTGACATTTTAGTGAATACTGCCCAACAAAAGGCGAGAGAAGCAACTCATTTATTGATCACTCCTTGTTCCAATGTTCTAATTGATCACTTCAAACTCGGCATGCTGCCAAAAGACATTGGTCATCTGATGGCTACTATTCAATGATGAACCAGACCTGTTCTGTTTGTTAAAAAATATGAGAATCTAGAGGGACGTCGGTTGAACTTCGATAACTTCATATTGAAATTATATAGACACTTTTTCTGGATCGATGAACATTTTCAATCAGCTTCGACGGAAGGTCTCCATCTTTAGTTAAGTAAGTCTTCCTTTAAATTCTTCTATCAATATGTGAATTACTTAGGAGTTTTTTCCTCTCTACCTCTTTGCTTTTGCAGATGAGCTGTGCACAGGTTGGAAAATGACTCATTCACCTTTGTGACAACTGGCTCCAGTGAAGTCTCAGTTTCAATTTAAAAGCTTCCAATTCTGCTATCAGTTCAATTATAAGCTGTTTTTTCTTCCCTTGGAGCTGAATATTCAGATCAGTCAGTCGAGTTGCATTATCTAAAAACCATTCAATTACAGCCATTAAGTGAAACCCCGTGATATGTCCGGTAGCACTTACACAATTATTCAAGAGTACCGGAAGACCCAAAATCATTTTCATGAGAAAAGGCATTTTCTCTCAATAAATCTTATGAACTTTTTGGGGTGTCTACGAGGTGTAGTCATGCGCAATCCCAGGGTTCTAGGCTTAAAGCTGAGTTCAGCGGTGTAAACACAAGATCAAAAGAATTCGAAAAAGCAGAAAAAATCCATTTGAAAAATTTCAAGAATCCCCCCATTCCCTACAAAACTTTACAAAATGTCTAGTAAGGCACTATTGTAAACCTGTGTAGTACCGTTGATTTAAAAAAAAAAACGTTTTTAGAAAGTTTTCTGTAATACTCATGTGCCTTTGAAAGTTTCCACGCCAAATGGAATGTCTGGTATCTCTTGAACAGAATTCTTGAAAGTAAATTAAGATAAAAAAAAACACGAATCTTAATAACCTTCTGAACTATTTCAGAAGTTTTCTATTGGAGTACAATTTCGAATTTGCAAGGTTCAAGGCCAAAAATTAGTCTGGCATCGATGATACAACAAAAATAACCGAGTGAGAAAGGAAGAATACCATACTACTTGGCTGATTGTTTCGTCTGGTAAGTGCCATGATGGCAACAGTGATTCTATGATGCTTTCAGGACTCACTTTCAAGCTCTTAAAGATCTTTCTGCTCATTTTTCTAAAAATGTTGATACTTCCTCTTTTAAAGCGACAAGACATTATAGCACTCCCCCACTTCTGTCATCATGCTTCAACATGATATATTTTCAATGCCACCTATTTCAACGAGAAAAGCTACGTTTTAAGCTATTTATTCCAGCCCTTTAGAATAAATGGAAACTACCAATGGCAATAGATTATCAAATTTCTACATGGTGCCACAGAGAAGCCACTGATAATGCAGTCATGTGTGATTATTGGTTCCCCCAATAAATTCTTAAAGAACTGCAAATGCTTGAATAGTTTCCCCACGTAGTTTGAGCTCTCTCAGTATAAAGGCCACTACATATATAAAATTAGATGCCAACTTCTGATGAATTCACCAGAGACATCTTTGCCAGTTTTGTGACCAGTCATAGACAACATGCCAAAAAATTCTTCACTAATTTTGAAGTTTTTGTCAACATCTCTAATGAGTAGAAGAAGACTGGGCTTTATCTTGGCAAGCTGTACTTTCATCAATAGCTGGAGAATAAACGCAGACCTTTTCCACTCTCTGCTTTAATCATTCAATTTGGCAGTGATGTTGGCTCATCCAATCTGTACAGTCGAGCGCGAGTGACCGGCATTACGATACATCCCCATCTTTTCAGGACAAAAACCTAATACAGAAGTCGACGTACATTTAATATACAATTATATAAAGTCTCTTCTGGTATAATATATCCAAGCAGCTGCATTTTCTGTACTTGATAGCTTGAGGAATTAACGTTCTCTTCTTGCCAACACTTTATACTAAACTGGTTGCTATGGATCCAATTTTGCAACTTGAAAGTGCCGCATCAAATTAAACTATACGGATTCAGTTTCCTTGCACACAAGAAACATTATTTTGTGTTTCGAGACTATAAATATGTATCCATTCTCTTTAGTTTTAAGAACTCTGTTTTATGTTTTCTTGCTCTCTCTCTCTATCTCCCCCCTCTCTCTCTCTCTCTCTCTCTGCATATTCACATTTATCTCTCTCTCGCATCCTATGACAGGCAATTCTATATGGTATGTTTGCAAAAAATTACTTCATGATTTCCAGCTGAATTCATTTTAAGGACTCAGTATTATAAAACGTACAGCGATGACGCCAAAGTCTTGTGATGAAAAATAAAAATGCTCGATGGCCATTGATTCAATCAAAAGCCGAAATCGTGAGAGTTTTTAGAACCAATCCTACGCTATTTCCAATAGCTCCCACGAGCCACATCAAAAATCCCTGCGGATTGCATTCGACCCGAAGGCTGTGTGCTGTCAGGCTTGTTTTGAACGAGAGGAATTCTGATAGAATTTAATTGATCTTAGAAACCATCAGCTAAAACTGTCACCCGAACTGTCAATATTGGTTTTTTCATTTTTTCAATTCATCCAGCTAATTATATATCACGCATACGGGCCACACCATGGTAGTTAGAGGGCGTATAGTAAATTGATCCCTCATTTTGTGTCCGCTCATTTCCTCTGTTTCAATTCAGACTTTTGATATCCCCCAAAAGATCTTGATCGCTGGGTTGTTTCTCTCGATTGACTAATCCAACACGTCTTCTTTACTTGTAGGGGTTTGCCTTCAAGTAACTTTTCCAGTTATCTTTTTTTATTCTTAAAAAGAAATCATCAGTTTGCAAACCGGTTGGGTTGACAGGATGATACAAAATATCTCAAAGTAACAACTGAATTCCCTTGTGAGTTGATTGCACTGATGGTAGACGTGTTATTCTGGCGTATAATGTAAGCGAATTATCATTGAACCTGGAAGTAAATATGACCAACGTATGTTTGGTACCATTGAGAATGTTTTCTCTTTTTCTGAAAAGATTTTTTGTTTGATTAAACCCAGTTGCCATGATTCTAACTAAAGATTATTTCGTCAATCATATATACGAAGAAGATCAAAGCTTACCTTTTGAAAAAAGAAATTGAAGAAAATAATTTCTACAACACAAGACAAAAATGTAGCAATATGAGCTATGTCTTAATAGAATGGAGGTTTAAAGCATATTTATGGATACAATATAAAACTGCAACATTTATTATCATTTTGTGTTTATTATTTAACGGAAAAAATCTTGTGATCTTGCAGTCAGCTAAGGGAAACATTTCCTTTTTCCCCTGTATAATTCGAATATCAGTGAAAAAAGGAAAAATACCTTTCCAACAGCTACATTATTGAAGCGTGTTATGGAGCTCAGAATGTTCTTTCCAGCGGCACTAAACAAGTGTTGATGATGACTCCCAGGCTGGAGCCTTTTGGGGTTTAATTTGCTTACACTAATATGACAAACTTCCTCTTGACAAAACTGAATGGTTGTCGGAGGAAACGATCAGATTTGTCATCTCCCTTGATTCTGTAATCCAGTGCCATATGCTGTATTAACTGGGGAGAAGTTGATCGCCGCGAAATACCTTTTTGAGAGGAGACCGGCAATGTCAAGTGACCGCTTTTGCTCTAAACAAACAATGTTGGGCAACTATGCCAATCAGACACTCTCCTAGATAAAAAATCAGCAATTTTGTTTGTGATGGCCCTTTTGATTTGTTTATTTGTCTCTTGGCCAACATGTATATTATATTATCTTACATATAAAAATCTGCTTTCGAGTCCAATGAGCTCCATATGATTATTTTCCAAGTAAAATCAGTATAGAAATCTGCGTGAAGTGTTTGTGTTTATTCATTTATACAATGAATAAATACTGAAGATTTTATCGAATTCTGATGATTAGTTAATTATTGGTTGAATTCTAAATCTGATTGTGTTGACACATATCGCGATCAGTCAGAAGTGTGTGGACATCTCTATAGAGAACAAATTATACAATGCAATGCTTATGTAAATCAATAGATTATCCAAAAACTATCAACAGCGATATGGCCTACAAATACATATAATGCAAACATGTTTAAGAAAAAGTCCCATGCCCACAGAACACCTAAATGACACACCTGTGGACCGTTGCCCATCTGTTACCGACCCCTCCCTTCGATCATTAGATCAATGAGCCAACCAATTGATTTATTCCTCTCTTTCTATTATTTCTTCTCTCTCTATCTCTAATATCTAATACAAACGCCCATCTATTTATTTAAGAGAGGGAAGAAAGAAAGAGAGAGAGAAAAATAGAGCTTTTCCCGTTTTCTTTAAGTCTAAAAGTTCTGTGATGTGTGCTCTCTCTCTTCCTCTCTCATTCTCTACCTCTTTCTCTCCATCGCTCATGTGTATGTAAGGTTGTCGGATGAGTATTTTACTTTTGTAAATCGCTTATAAATGATTTCAGATTTACCATTGTTTGGCACAACACAAGATATATGAAGGACCCTGAAATCATCTTTATGTTGCTTTGCCTGATAGGGAGAGTGGCTAAACCAGTACAGATTGCTTCATTGATCATTGCTACCCACAGTAGATCGTTTGGATTCAGGTCATACATGTGTTCAGACATCCAAAATTGACCCCGTTGTTTGTGTTCACCACTTCTTAATGTACAAGGTATTTATGGCAGTGATACATAATTTCCCATAGTATGCTAGTTACTTTTTTTCCTTTTAGTAAGGAAGCAATCTTTCTATCTAAAGAATCCAATTGTTGTTTTTCGGGGGTTGGAAACGTTCTCTACGTATTTACAAATTGATTTTCTGTAATTTGCATAAATCAGAGAAATACAATTGAAGTCCCATTCGAATCCCATTAATCTGGGCTTTGGTTTCCTCGGATTTAGCTACCTGCTGTCATAGGAAGCTGTTAGCGCGGATAGTGAGATTGTTTGTTTGTCAGCTGCACACATAGAAGTTCCTGGGTAAGAGAGTGGAAAACTTTTCATTTGGATAAATTTTCCAGTGCATCCAGTTGTTAATTGGGTAAACTCTAAACTGCATGATGACGGTTGATGTATTCTTTCGGTGGAAATGCATCTTGCCAATGAGGGTGTCATGAAACTAGTTGGTATAAAGTCCTGGTCTCTGCCAAACTTAAGACTTGCGAGGATCACTAATCCAATGCATGCAGCAGGAAAACCAGGACTTGGTCACTGGCCTCCATACACCATTACGGTTGTATCTCAAGAGATGCCTGAACCCACCTCTAATCCAAAAAAAAACAAACAATACATGCATTATGCTCAGTGGTGGTTCCAAGAGTGACAGTATTGGTAGATATGACAAGGAGAAGACGTCAAGTGATTCCTTAAAGTGAAAAGGTAACAGTTCTTGATTTGAAAATTAATGAGAACCATATTTTCCAACGAAGCATCCACCATCCATGATAGTAATAACAGGGGGAAGAGGAGGAGAGATAGGGAAAAGAGCGAAAAGTATTTGTTTGGGTCAATTGATTCTCATATTTGTAAAATATTGCAATATAGAAAGATTTTGAAATTTTCATGTCGCAAGAATTATACATGAATGCACACAAGGTGTATCATATGCGAAATTGTGACCAACAAGTTCAGAAAATGCATGCTGCATGATGCTCGTGATAGGGAGATCTGGCTAATCTTTGGGGGAGGTCCAGGCGTAACAACAGACGTTTGAAGACTGGCACTGCTGATAATGATGATGATGGAATTCAGAAAATATTATGATCGTCATTTGCACTGTTTTTCGGCCATTTTGGGCTTTTATATGGACTTCGGGTACCTTTTATGACATCATTAGCTGCCTGTACAAAAGGAACGATCGAATTAAAAGCAGCACCTTTTCAAGGCATCAGACCTTTTAATGACATCATGGCGCTTCTTTCGTTTTTATTTCGGTTGTCCAACATAACCGAGACCAGCCGAAAGACCGACTGAGAGATTGACTTAAAAGCATCTCGTGTATGGTCACGTCTAAGAATTGCATCCTGAATTTGATATTATCTACAGTAAGAATGACTCATCTATCCTTCACATCAATTGTATCTCTACTATTGAAATTCTTTGTTTTATTATCATTCATTGTTTCTAACATCATTTTGCACTTACTTCATAAAAAGCTTCGTTATTAGTTAGTATGTATATATGGGATGATCAGCCGCACAAAAAACTATTTCTTTATCTCAAAGTAATATTTATCGTATTGAATCATGAATTTACTTTGAGACTGGCTAATATATCTAGATTGACATACTTTTTTTCCAACAGTATTTATTTCAAGTTCGTTCACACTTTCTTTAGTCTAAGTTCGATAATATCCGCAATTTCAAGCACCTGCTGTGGGTTAGGGAACATACTACCTGCGGATAAAGTGGCAACTATTTTACTTATATATCTATAGGCAAGGTGTAAGATCAGAATATAGATTAATAGATCAATTCATCAAATATTCTTTGGCGAAACAATCATTTTTCTATCAGCTTTAGATAGTAAACCGAATGTAGATTTAATGTGTATATTCACAGCTGCAATCGATGTAATAACATGTGGCAAATGTCTTTGCCTCCACTCGAACCACGATCGATTTAATGAGATTTTCTTATCGATCAGATAAAGCAAACAGGGCTTCATCTACCTTTTTCTTGTCGCTCAAAGCTAGGCCAGGCAGGGGGTTCAGTGAGTACAAAGGGGGATCGGCCTGTGTTATTCAGCGTTGTGTACAGATTTATATGGTCTTCCCCATGATGATTAACGGGATGGCCACAGGAAACTCTGTGCGTGATCACAAGTTGGTCAATCATCTATGTACTAAGAAGGTGAAACTTTGCTCAACTTCGATAATGGTACGCGAATAGGTGTATAAAACGTGATTTGGTAGTGAATGTACGAATCAGAACTCAGCTGACTGGGTTGAATATTAGAAACTGTCAATAAAAACTGTCACCAAAACTGTTAAAATTGGTTTCTTCAATGTTCAAGTTGGTGAAGCATGTTTTATACACGTGTATCACATGTATCGCACTAATTGAGAAAAGGCTGAAATCTTCTACTTTTACGCTTTATCATGTCTAAAAATCTTTTGTCTTATAATCCACCCTGAATAAGTTTTGAAAAGGGGTTCAATTTTCAATATAACTTTATACTAAATTGGTCACTAATTATTACCCGCTTGTATTTTTGAAAATTCATTTTTCTTTTTTTGGTGATGCGATAAAAGGTGAGAAATGTATCTTAATTGATAAAACTTTATCCCAATTTTCGATTGATTACTCAAAAAGACGGCTGTCAAAAGATGTTAATAATATGACAGCTTCTATTGAGATTTTTTTGTCTTTCATTTCCATTCCAAAAAGGGGTGCAGGTCGACGCCCAGCTCCTTTTAGAACATTGCTTGCCAGGCGGTGCAGAAATGAAAGATACAGATAGCAGGGGCATATTTAATCTAATGCTGAACTATCAACCATTACAACATTTTGAAGAAGGTAGTCATTTGGAAAGAGGGCTGGAAGGATTGGGTTTGTGTTTTTCTAATGATTTTAGTGTGGAAATCTCTCTGTCTCAGTCTATTCATATTTATTTCTTTATCTATCTATATATCTATATGTCTATGTAGTACATCGATCTAAATATATTCATTATCTAGATACATATATCTATCTATCTGTCAACGTTCCTCAATCTATTCATTTTAAATATCATAACAAACACTATGCAGAGAGACGCTTCTAAATAAATATGTGTAACGTCTGAACTTTAGCAATCATGTTTCCTGCAGGATGTTTTGCCTAATATTATGTCAGCTTCAAAGTGCAATGAATCCCGTACAGATCATATTTTGTTTTGTACAATTTTGTCTTTTCTCCGTTGGAAGGGAAGAGATTTCGGACCGTTGACAAAATGAGGAAAGACGTGTCAATACGTCTGTTGGCAACCCCAAAGGCTTGAATAGAGCAGTATTTTACAATATGATTGTAAAATTTCATTTGGTGTTCTATGCCAAATGCAAAAGTGCCCACATAGTAATAAAAATCAAAGCTGTTGCATCCATTAACACCCTAGATACTGGGCTGGTCGTATCTTTTCAATAAGGTCAAAATTGCTACCACTCTAATAGAAGTTGCCAATGCATCAAAACAAAATGGCAGTCAAACATCAGTAAACTCCCTGAAGAGACAAAGAATCTCATCAGAAACTTTGAGAAAATCATGAGCCACCAACAGAAAGAAAAAAGATTGAATCGAACAAATCAAACAAATTCATTGAAATTGGACGACGAGAAAATAAAAGAAAGTACACTTGAGCAATCATCGTGAGCATTCTCGTAAAAAGGTCTGCGTTTCAAAAAAATTAAAATGGTTCTCATTTCAGGAAAAATGCAAACATCCGATGTGCTCAAACAGCAAAAAACAGGGACTGAAGGGTCGAATGAGCCCTGGAATTTTACAAAAAGAAACTTTCCTCTCCACAAAAAGCGATGCTAATCAACGAGCCGGATATAAAAACCACGATTAATCACTTGGAAGACTTCCAGAAGTTACTCCGTGAGAGGCAAAGCAAGCCTTCAAACAAACAAATAGAAGCAGGGAGTACCAGGACCAGATAACAACATCATTAACGTAATTGACAACTTGTTGAAGTCATCACCAGGGAAATGGTTATTCTATTCAACGTATGTCTAAAACTGAGCAAATTTTCTGAAGATTGGAACGTCATGACCTTGAAATTATCATAGAATTACAGGAATCCGAAAGATCTGAACAACTATAAGCTAATAAGCCAACTGAATCACTAATATCAATTAAATTGGCTGGCTGGCTCCAGAGGGAGTTACTCTATCATGAGCCCCCCTCCATTCGATAAATCAACTGAAAAAAAAAGCAGAATGTAGAATGCCACTTGCTGTAGCATTTGTAGACTTCAAGAAAGTTTTCGACTCGGTAGAAATACCTAAGTTATTTGATGCTTTCATAGAACAGAGAGTAGATCCAGTGCATGTGAATATCTTGCAGCATATGCACTAACATTACAGTTACTTTATCAGGTTTCATAAACACTGATCCTTTTCGCCAAAACTCTTCATAGCCCATATTGGGATGATTTCCCAAAACCTTTATTGGTAAAAAAGATATATAAGTGACCTCAGATTTGCTGACCGCATGGCTATTTTTGCTGACAACCTTCATGATCTCCAAAGATTAAAAGACGAACTGAATAAAGAAAGCAATGAAGTAAGCATTGGCATAGACATGGGTAAAATAAATGCCATGTACAACGATTAGGTAGAGGGTATGATAGAGAGGTCTCGTGAATCTTGAAGAAGGTCTGTGTTGACCTATGGACGCCAAAAGGCTGCTGCTGATGATGATGATGATTATATTGAGAAAATTGAAATCCCAGTGTCAATTTCATATTTGAAACCGTCAACAAAAACTGCCAACAGATGTTTCTTTTGGTTTTCAAGTCGGTTACACTCACTATGTATGTATGTATGTATGTATGTATCCTGCATACAAGTTATACAATGCTTCTTTTCAGTGATCACTACCCAACTAAAGCAACAGGAGTAATTCATCCTTTGGATACCCTTTCGGCTTTTTTTGTAATTGATCGTCCCAAAATCGGAACGCTGCCAATAGACGTCGATTAAGTCGCAGTACCTATTAAGTGAACAATTAGACCTGTTTTCGTCTGTACTCAAGAGATGAAAAGTTTCCTGAAAGTAAATATCGTCATTTATGATTGATAGCAAATGAGATATTGTTTGAAAGCCAAGGGCTTGAAGTCAGATGAAATGTTTAGACTGTCAGCTCTTGGGATCGTGGTCCTTTGATTTATTAGTTACTCTGAACCCTGAAGTACTAATATTCATTTTACCGCTTAGCCTGCAAAAAGTAATTGACCATTACATTCTGTAAAATATGCAGGTGCTCACTGGCGTAATTTAATCTTATACTTCCTGTATGGTCCTCTGACAGCTCAGACTAAGTTAAGTAAAATCAACTGTGATGCAAAAAATAGTCCTGGAGAGAGAAAAACATTTTGTTCTCAGGATAAAATAACAAGCTTTATAGATCAAGAGGCAACTTTTCATATGATCATTTAGGGACGAGAATTTGTTATCAAATCACACTAATTATCATAAATCCATAACTATGTCAACAAATTCCTTGTTATATGGAAAATCTGTTCTTATACATAGTTTTTCAATATAAACAGTTATTATGGATTTCATTATTTATTGAGTTACTATAGCTCCACAAATGACCAGCCTGACCAACCAGGGAATTGGGTTACGTATTCTTATCTCGCTCAATACCCTTGTGCGTCTGTGTGTCCTGGCGTTCTTGCTCTCATTTTGAGGGCTAGAACATTGAAAATTTGCAACAGCGCACCACTATGCGCCATCTAAAAATGTTTTCTTTTTTTTTGTTATTTCAAAAAAGTGATTTTTAGGTGTCTATTGTCATTTTGAATCAACAATGCCGAACTCTTGCGCTTGTATTCCATAGATAATTTCAGATAAACAATCTTTTTTTCATAATCCTCGATATTTCTCTAGATAATAAGTTCTGGTGCGTGCGCAAACTATGGTGATTCATTTATGCGGAGCCCGGATATTTTTAAATGGTTTATACCCTTTAAAACATGTATATATTCTGGTTTCTTTGATCTGATTATTCTTAGATGGAATTTCTAAATTTGTTTCACTGGAAAGTTCAATCGTTTCTATAGTAAGCAGAACATATTTTCATAAACACAACTTTCATTTTGAAGTTGAAGATTTGATTTTAAAGATTCGGAGAAAAAGAAAAAAAAAGTACAGCGTTCATTGTAAAAGATGTGTTTTAGACCGACTGATTTGGATAACTGTATGGGTCTGATAACACAATCCGTGATGATAAAACACATCGTTCTCCGTATTTTTATGTACTGTATACGTATGTATTAGTTGATCAGGTGTGTGGGTTGATCCCTGATCGACGGTTCTGAAATCATTACTTTATTCTGTCTTGAGTATAGGTCCGTTTTTTTTTTTTTTTGAGAGAGAGAAATCATTGCAGCATGTATGTCAGCACGAAACCTATATATTCTACCTGGCATAGCTCGGCCGCTTGGAAGGCATAATGGTCACTAGGTCTGCTTCAAACGCAGAAAGTCTTCGGTGGTTCAATTCCCAGTATGAGCAAACAGTGTTAAAAACTCTTCATTAAGGCAAATTTCCCTGTGAACCAAGCATCTAATTGAATACAATCCACATGATCAGGAGTGTGTGAATCATGGATAGGTATCGTGACCGTCCATATCTAAAAGGATTGTACCAAAGAAAAGAAGAAACTTCGGGTAGCGTACGACTTTGGTCGATCATTTAACTTAAACTAGCTCCATCCAAATTTGAGTATGACACGTTAAATATTAACTGTGTTATATAGAACTTTCCAAAGAGTCTAACGTGGCTCTTTTGTGTCTAGCATAATTTTGTATATCTTCCAAAATATACTTCCCTTGAGACCGTTGAACTGATGAATTGACTTTATATATTGGAGTTGGCTCTTAAAACTCAACTAAATTGTCGTAAAAAATATAGTTAAGAAGTGTGTCACTAATGAAAAGGTTTAAAAAGCACTCATGATTCGAACGATAAATTATAGTAATGAGGATTCATATTTTATGGGTCTATGAATAGACCGACATAATATGTACTCTAACTCATCTTCAGAATGAGCAGTCGATTGAAATTTTGGAGGAAAGACTCATCACATAATATCTATGCATTTATCTGCATATTCCCTGGAGATTCCATAAGAGTAAAGAAGTGCTCATCATCATCAGTCTTTCACCGTCCATTGTTAGATGTAGATGTTCCCCAAGATTCACCAGTCCTCTCTATCGTTAGCGTTCCTGAGCCAATACTTCCTGAACTTATCTTTTTGGTCTTACTGATCAATGTTGTGAGTCTTGATGTCCATCGGTTAATGTCGATCCTTGTAACATGACCATTCCATTGCCATTTGAGTTTTCTAATGAATTCTATGATGTTTGAAACTCCAGTTTTCCCCCTGACATAGTATGTGATCTTGTGGTCTCTCCAAGTGTTGTTGAGCCCGTTGCATGGTTGTCAGGGTAAGGGGCAGTCTCTTGGTTTGGTTCCATGTTTCAGCCCCATAGGTGAGGTTCCAAGTCGGGAAGATGCATTTGTTGTATATCCTTCCAGAGTGTTGATCTTAACCAGTCCCATTTTATTTGAATTTCAACCTCAAAGAAGTATGACTTGTATATAGGTCACCTTCGTTTTTTTTTTCTTACCTGGTATTAGAGACTCGACCTACACACAAGTATCGGAGGTAATTTAAATCATTATTTGTGTCAATTATTATAATAATCTTACTCTCCCTGGAGCTTTGTTAGGTATCCATTGTAGTTGCAGCGAGATCTTGAATCAAGGTAGACGCAAAGACAAAACATTTTACATGATTATCGAGTATTCTTTTTCAGTTTAAATTGTTTTGCTCTTGTGGGTTATTTGGAATCATATTTTCTTATCTTCACTCCATCTTGTATGCTTAAATTTAAATGCCCCCAATTCCTGCACTCTATGTCATGTGATAAATATGCTTGCAGCCAATTGGACATTATTATCAAATACTGAAATTAAATTATTGAATAATTTATTTCATTTTTTTTTAAATTTCAAAACGAGGGTTCTGTTCCAGCAAAGGAATACCTCCAGGCATTTTTTTAAATAGAGAAAAAATTAAAATGTTTGCATAAAAAGAGAACACGATGAAGACATCAGCACAGAGCCGTGGGGGTTGCCAAAAATTACAAGAAAAAATTCATGCAACTCTGAAAAAAGCATTTTTTTTCTTCAAAACGAGGTAGATTTTTATGACTCAATGATAGAAACTAGTAAGAGAGAAGATTAGACATAAATAACTCTAAATTTGTGCACGAGTATATATATATATATATATATATATATATATATATATATGTGTGTGTGTGTGTATGTATATATATATATATATATATATATATATGAATTATATATTTATTTATATATATATATATATATACACATACAATGCTCTACCAACATGGAATGAAGCACTCTTGTGGATGGGGAATCAATGTGTTAATGAATATATCGCTTAAATTCAACATTACTGACCGTCCAATACCATGGAGTAGAGGGATGATACCAGTTTAGGTTTCAATCCTGCTTCGCAGTACTGGACGGGATAAGGGATAGTGTATACCCACACTGAAGAGTTGTAATACAACAAAACAGCTGTCTGTTGATGACACAATAATTAAGGCTCCTCTATTCAAGGTTGAGCACTCTTTAAGTGAGGTAACTTGTTCAATGTAAGCTTATGCAATGCTCTACCAACATGGGGAATCTATGCATTGTAAATAGATTAATGTGATAATGTGAGACGCTCTATGAAGACTGTGCTTATGCACAAGTATGTGAATATGTTTATATATATATATATATATATATATATATATATATATATATATATATATATATATATGCGATTATGAATTGCGTAATAGTATGTATGATATATCATATATCAATTCTTGAAACAGTCCCCTCTTACTTAATTATTTAATTTACGTAGTGTAGACTGAGGGATACATCAACCGTGTATGACGGGAGATCATTTTAAATAAGACTTTCTGTATAATACAATGCAATTTAGATTCATTTTGATGGACCACATATATCCATTCCATAACATATATATATATATATATATATATATATATATATATATATATATATATATATATATTATTTTAAAAAAAACATACAAAATAAATTGGAACAGAATCACCCAAAAGTAAGTACTATGCCAAAAAGATAGAATTACACGAAATAGAAGACGGAAAATTACAAGGAGAAAGTTTATTAAATAAATAAATAAAAAAAGAAAAGGTGGATTACTCAGAATTGTAGACACAAGAATGAATTCTCTCTCACAAACCATGATAAACACAATGATAATCCTAACAACTAATTTGCTTTCAACGAAACGAGATATTAATTAAACTATGAAATAAACTAAAATGATGATGAATATTAGAAAGCCTCACCTTAAATAGAAAAAAATATATAGAATGGATAAAACAGTGACATTTGAGAGGTAGTATTCATAATTTTGGGAATTTTAAGTTTATATATTTAATTACAAATATGTAAAATAAAAAATGCAAAAATCAATTTACTACACATTGAAAACAGAATTTCAAATTCAAATTTAAAATGCCAATATCGTATGAAACTATTTTTAAAGATCAAATAACAGTATAAGGGAAATGATTCGATTTCAAATTAGATCCATGAAAAGAAAATGAAACTAAAAGTAACATAACTATAAGATTGAATCATGATGAGTTATTTAAAAAATACTGATTCAATCTGTATATTGACGACCGTGTAGCGGAAGAGTTGTTGGTTTCCAGTATACAATCTCATATACGTGTGAATTTTTTTTTGTATATATATATATATATATATATATATATATATATATATATATATATATACATATATATATATATGTTGGGGTGCGCCTACAGTGAATAGTGATAAGTTTTATGTGAATATCAATATCTAATAACGATTTATCCACGCACACACACATATACATATGTTTATATTCTCAAAAAAATCATGGACTCATCATTAGTAAACTTTTTGCTTCGTAAATTACTACAATTGTATATTCAGTTTGACTTTCACAATGTTCATGTGTGTGGTCTTGTACCAAACTAAAGTAAGCTTTATGATTACTTAACACATCCTGAGCAAGTTTTCAATGCAAATTGACGAATAAATATTGCGGAGCATTCGGCTTGGGTTATGACTTCGATAAAAAAAAATCATTGGCCTCGTACCAGACAAAGGTATGCTTAGTGTATACACCTACTTTGGTTATGTATGATCCAATTGAATTGGACTCACCAGTCCTCGTAAGATCACTGAAATTGAGTACCATCGAGCCTGGTCAGTACCTTACAAGTTTCCGACTGGAAATACCCGGTGTCGTAGTTATAATATTAAATTGGTAAACCTCCTTGCTGAACAATGAGATTGAGGTCAACATCTTTTTGAAGTTAAAGGGTTGATAAAATGCTAATAACTCTAGACTGGAAGAGAAACATTCTTAACAGAAACATCGACCCCCAAATCCCAGAAGCTAATCGGCTTGTATGTTTGGCGTTATTGATAGTGTAGGGCTTAACAACAGTCATCTCCTTTGGGTATCTAGTTAATATCACCGGCTAATTCCATGCAATTACGAGTTCAACTTCCCTGACGCCTTGTACCAGACTAAGGTTAGTTTGATAAATGGCCATTAATGACTGAAATTGGATTTACAGTCACGAAATGAACTAATCTTGCTTTAAAATACATCTCTTTTTACACAACGCACGGTCAATGAAACCTTTTATCGCATCAAACCCCATGACACGTTCATAATGGATGATTTGAAAGCACGGCTTCTGATTCCGATCTACACTATTTTAACGCCATTACTGAATAAAAATCGATTGCCTCATTATTACTCAATTCCCATTGGCAGCCGTTCTCCTGTCACGTGATATTTTCGCTAGGGGACATTCAGACCAGATTGTAAAAATTTGCATCATGTTTATTAAGTTTGTATTTTTTTTGCTTTTGACGAATGTCGCCAGGTCTATGACAGCCAAAACTAACTTACAAAAAGTTGAAAACATCCATAAAAGGAGAAGGGGGCGTATGAGAAATAGATTCACTTCATTTCAGATCAGATTGAAAGAAAAAGCTTGAAAGCGTCCAGAGAAAGAGAGAAGGGAAGCAAGTAGGAATGAGAGGGACTTATTGCTGTTTGCAAATACGGATAGGATACCTAAATGAGAGAGGGGGGGGGAAAGAAAGGACCCGTTTGCTGCTAACGAAGCAAAAGAGGGATGTGAAGAAGGGGGTATGTGAGGAAAAAAGTTGTCATGTCTATAAGAGCTAAATTCACTTTTTTTATCAGACTCAATTTCACATCATTCAAACATCTAAATTTTATAATTTTGTCGGAATTGACCTGAGATTTTGTATTTTTTCTGGAATATTGGAACAGGCATGGCAGCCTTTCAATTGAAACCGACACGCAACCAATTGCTCTTGGAATAATATCGTATTGGGATTGATCATTTAAAATAGTGGGAAAGGGTTCTTCAATGGATAAGTACTTTTTCTTGCCTCTTGGACAGCGTAAGAACTTTTGAACAAAAAATAGCATCGAACTACTTTGAAAACTTTGAAAACAGATGTCATCACTAAAAGCCTAATCGGGAAGAGATTTATTGGAAAACTAGATAAAAACTTTTTCGTCATAATAAACAGTAAATGTTGAGACTTTCGTCCTTTTACCTCCAATGGTATGGCATGCACTTCTGATTATGGCCAGCCAGCAAGCCAGTCATAGAAACGTTTGTTGATGATTTCTGATTATGTATTGTTCTCAATAATGTAAAAAACATATGTTTGGAAATTCGCATCTGGTCTTGCTTACGCCCAGATATTCGTTTTTGGCTTAATGATGCCAACGTATATCCAAATCAGATATTTGCATCAAGAACGTCATTTGAAAGACTTTCATCTTGATTCTTAAAATTTACTAACCTTTGCCAAATGCAATAGGTTGGGGAATTAGAAAATGGAGACCGTTGAACCAGTTTCTCAATCTCAACCGCCTCGGACAATCAGCATTCAAAACAGGTCAGTCCATCAATTCAGACTGTCACGCCACCAACAACTTTTAAGAGCATGTCGTGTTTGAGTGATCAATTAAAGAATCAGGAAAAAAAGTGGACAATTAATAATTCACTTCTTTTGCTAGTTGTTGAATGATCAAAAAGTCTAAATTTTCAAAGGAAAACAAGCATGGATGCAGTTGGGCACAAACTTCTGACCAACTTAGCAATAACTTACATTGCAAACTGAACATACTGACCAGACCCATTGGAGGTTTTATGAAAACAGTTTGTTCTAGACATAAGGAGTTAATGTTTACATTTTCAACGTTCTAACCTAATTGCAAATATGCTAACAAAAATGGTGTCATTACTGTCATGTCACAGTTGTTGAGGAAGAAGCGACTGAGATATACTTGAACAATGACTTCTGACTATGATGGGGAAAATGTTACAATTTCAGACACAAGACAAGCGGCTCTTTACGAAAATCAGCTCAAGATCACGTGAGAAGAGATATAATTAGAGAGATTAGGTTGCGCCAATAATCATAGTCGGAAGGGTAAGCTCTCATACCATGACACCATGGTTTGAACAAAGGTAATTTGGGGAATACGAACTTTTTTAAGCCATGGACTGGACGTGATGAATGGGTATTGTATATGCAGCTGAATAACCCCACAGCAGAGTGTCTGTGTACACCATTGCAGCAAGTATCTCCCCTCTAATTGGTTGCCTAGTTACGTCAAAACTGGATTAATACTTTTTGGCAAACATTGCAGATCAAATCTCCGTAGCCTGACAAATTGCCAGCCTGACCAATAACCCTTGATGGCTACATATTTTTCTTTTTTTAGCGTCTATGTGTGTGTGTGTGTGTGTGTATGTGTGTGTGTGTGTGTGTGCGTGTGTGTGTGTGTGTGTGCATGTTTCCCTGTCCAGGATTTCTTGGTCTCATTCACGGGGTTCCTATCTTTGAGATTTGTATGAGTACAACACGTTTCTGCTTTGTTTCTTAAGTGCTTTCGGGTGTAATGCGGTTATTTTGGACCAATGATGCCAAAATCTTGTGCTGGTATTTTTTTTTCAGAAAATTTTTAGATAAAAGACATGTTTCTTGTTCAGATAACTTTTTATGTTATTGGTTCTTGAACATGCGCAGGCTGCGGTGATTCATTTAGGCGAAATACAGATCTATCGGTTTGTTTTTTAAAGGTATCAAACAGGCCAAAAGGAATCACGATATCTGACATGAAATACAAGACTAAAAAGCATATTTTTTCTCTTCTCGAGACGAAAAAGCCGCCAATTTCTCTGATGTTGAGTGCAATTCAATATTGTGCCTCGTTTGTAGACGTTACAAAATAGAGTAAAAGATGAAACCTTTTTGGCAATCCTCCCGTAATGCCAAGCAACAAATCTTGACGTAGGACCCTCCCTCATTTCAGAAGCCCCACCCTCCCGTTTCTGAATCCACCAACTCACCAGATATTTGTCCGTCTTTACTGCCTCTTTCTTAGAAAAACTTCACAAGTTTTTGTTTTTTGTCGTTTTGTTTTTTGTTGTTTTTTTTCATTATTTTTTTTTTAATTTTGTTCTGATGACTCACAAGTCCTGTCGGAAAAATATCCAGTCTTTTGATTATCTCGAGAGCCTGTTGTGCAGCCTCGATGTAACTTGGCAGCCAATCAGAAGAGACTTTCTGAGCACTTATGGTGAGATAATCTTCCGTGGCGTTGCTCAGTTGGCAATTATATTGAGTGATCCTGTGTACTGTGTGATCGTAGTATTCCCAACGACAATAGAGACGATGCATCTGCCCCTTTTTTCTGACAAAAATTTGAATCAAATAGGCCTACCAAATTCCCTCTAAACAGCCAAAATTAGGGTCCCTTTGACCGTTGGCTTCTTTTGAAAGAGATTCCAGACATATTAGGTAGAAAGAAATGAGACAAACGATGATGATCCTGAAAGAGGACTTGGTAAACTTTTCTTTTTTTTTCGAATTGAAAAGACACTAGGATACGTATTTGAGGTCCGAAACAGACTTCTTTTGAATGGTATAAAGCAGCTATTCTCTATGTAGGTTATTTCCCATTAATATAAAACGGTTGAATACTTTCTGGGCAGACGTTGTGCATTTATCCGACATTTTGATGAATGACATGAGTTTCTTTCGTATCTTCAGTTATTTTTGTTAATTTTGAATTATTCACGTTTTAGGAACAACGTTAAAAGATATAAGCTTTGAAACGGAAGTGTCTTTTAGCAGCACAAGATAGAATGATGGGTGGTAGAACTATAAAAGAGAAATATGTATGATGAAAAGCGGAAGCCTTTGAACTGTCAACGATACATTTTTGGTGACATGTAAACATGGGCATAAAATTTCCTGTCAGTTCTAAGAAACCCCAAAACGAAACTATAAATCCATGTAAACATTGCGCTTATCTGTTGTAATTGACCTAAAGGGCTGAAAAATCAAACATTTACTCCTTATTTCATCTTGGGAAACTTTTTAAATTTTTTTTCCCATTTTGAATCCCACCTATATTAATTTGGGGGGGGGGTTGTTTCACAATGTAAATATATGCTAAAGTTAATTACATTCATGCTATTTTCTTTTGAAAATTCAGACTGTCTGAAGATCACAGTCCAGCAGAAAGCAGGTGGAGTATCTCATTCATTAGTCACCCCTTTTTCCAATTTTTTAATTGATCATCCCGATACAGCATACAGCAAAAAGATGTTAGTCACCTGACGGTTTCTTTTGTGTGACCAACTGCACCAGTTTTTATATTGTTATTTCCATCCAGAAACACCATTAAAAATAATCAATCGCCTGAAGACTCAACGAGTGCAAAATATTGTAAAACAGACTAAAGTACCTATCAAGATTGACTTAGATATTGAAGGAATAAAAAAAGGGACACAAGTTCTCATACTTGTAAAATTATTTTTAACATTACAACATAAAAGTTAGTGCCTTTTTTCTAATCATTTTTTTAACAACACATTATATTGAATATTATCATTCAATCCAAAGAAAAGGGATTAAAAGAAGAACTACCTGATACTTTTTGTAGATGTATCTATCGTTTCCTCACACCCATCCTCGTTAGAAGCTTTCAATAGGTCCAAATTTTAGATGAGATGTTAGCCAATACAAAATTTGACTTGTAAAATTCAGCCTCAAGTCCATTTTCCTCCTATTAGTCATATTTTTTCACGTTGACTTGTCAGATACATACCTCTATCATACACACAAATGCACACAATATATAAATATATACATATATTTGTATTTAGTGAGAGAAAGAGAGAGAGATTGATGGATATTTAGATAGATTGGAAGAAAGGAAATCGAAAAAAACGATGCAGCATTTCGATGCAAGTCAAATGCTTCTCCTCAGAGGAATAGATTGATCTGTGTCTAGTTTCAGTTCATGAACAAGCAGTGTGTATTGTGTTGGTGAGCTGGTTGTGAAGATTATTATTATTATCAATTTCACACAGGCAACTGGTGGTTACTACAGGAAGCTAAGCGACAGTAAGTCTCCTGAAGTCTTCAGCCTTCCCCACCACACTCGCAGAGTCAACAGCTGTGGTTTACAGTTCCACACCAGTTGCCCGATAGTTTTGCTGAAGGCTGAGTGACAGTAAGTCTTCACATGTCTTCAGCCTACATCTCACCTATCCCTCGTTTATCACATCAGTGCTGTAGTTAACACCCCTGCAACTATTTGGGTGTTATTTTTTCACTCTTTCTATTAGGCCACTGCTGATATTGAATGTCGTACACCTGATATTTCTAGTACTTTCTTCAGTATCCGTGCACTTCCTACCAGTGCTGTGGTCTGTACAGTTTTAATCCTTCATTTTATCCAGAGCCTCTCCAGTCTCGCCCTCAGTGACTTTGGAACTGTTCCTAGTGCGCCTAATATTACTGGTACTACCCTGACTTTCATGTTACACATCTTCTGTTTTTTGCCAGATCTTGGTATTTTTTCCAGTTTTTCACTCTCTTTCCACTTTACTCTATAGTCTGCAGGCACGGCCACGTCTATTATTTGGCAGATTTTCTTCTTCATGTCTATCCATACCTGGTCTGGTCTTCTCACTTGAATAAGGTGGTCTGTTTGGATGTCAGAGTCCCAAGTAATTTATGGATTCCATTCTCGAGGGCTGCCTACGGTTTGTGCTGGTACCACTTTTCTGTGTGGTTAAATCCCATTCGTGTACTTAGTTCCCAGTATCTCACTTATGCTACTCTTTCATGTCTGTGTTAATACTCCTTCTGGGCTAGTTGACTACATTCACTAGTTGACGGTCTCATTTCTTTCACCACACAGGTGGCACTTGCTGTATTCTAACGATTTTTGTTTTGATGTAGTTTGTACAGATGCATTTGTTTTGAGCTGCAGTGATGAGCAACTTTGTTTTTCTTTTCGACTTTCCTTTTCCTAGCTATATCTATGACCTCTCGTCTGCCACATCCTATATCTGTTTTTTTTTTATTCTCCGTATATATTTTTCTTTTCCCATTTTTTTGTTCCATTGTTTTCTACTTCGTTGTTTGTTGCCTTGTGTTATGATGTCTTCACTATTTGTTTGCACGTAATTTTTTTTAGATCTGCTTTAGCTCTCTGGAAACAGTCGTCTATGCCGACAAGCCTCCTGCCACCTTCTTTTCTCTGCACGTATAGTCTATCTGTGTCATCTCTGGGTTGTAAGGTTTTATGCATTGTTATAAGCTTCCTTGTTCACTGGTCCATTGATCGGAGTTCTTTCTTTGTCCATCCAAAGAATTATCCTGTGTATCTTACTACCGATACGACCCAGGTGTTCAATCCTTTTATAAGATTCTTGCCGTTTAGTTTGGCCTCTAATATCTACCTTATTCTCCTAAGGTATCCTCTCTTTATTTTCTCCTTCATTTCTACCCGCTTTATCGTGTCACATTCAAGAACTCACAGGTACTTGTATTGGTATTGTGCAGTCAGTGCTCTAATCTTCCTGTTGTCCGGGAGTTCGATTCTTTCTGCCGTTGCAAGCCTTCCTTTGTGCATTACAATTATTGAACATTTTTCTAGTCTGAACTCCATCCCAATGTCATCACTGGATTATTTAATTCTGTTGAACAGCTTCTCGCGATCTTCCCCGTTTTTTGCAAATAATCTTATATTACCCATGTACATTAGGCGGTTGACTTCCTTTTGTTGTGGAGAAATAGTATCCTTTGCTGTTTTTCAGGATTTCATTGAGTGGTATCAGAGCTAGAACAAATAGTAGTTGAGACAGCGAGTCTTCCTAGAAGATTCCCCCTTTTATACTCTCCTCTGCTCAACTTTTCTCCTGTGTCTTTCGAGTTTACTTTCCAGTTTTTCATAGAGATGAGACAAACTGCAAGTCATGTCTGTTGTTATACTTACTGACCTCTCGTCATTGAAAACGTTTTTTCGGATAATTTACTTAAGTAAGCCCTGTTTTTTCTTAAAAACTATCTTCAGAATAAAATGATATCAGTATAAAATGCACATAAAACCGTATTTGAAATGACAAACTACGTGTATGATAAAAGCTACATAATAAAAAAGTGGTTGATGTTGGATCAGCAGTACTGGGGTGCCATGTTAATAGAACTGCTTTGTTTTGCTAAATCCCCCAAACTGTTCCATTGTAGACGACTGATGATCGCAACGAACGACAATTCATACATCGTAACGTAATGACGAAGCATACGTAAGTGGGGAAAAGACTGAGGAAAATAACATGAATTGAATCGACAGATTTTGGGGAATGGTTGACATAAAATCTTGAAAAAAATGTTTTATGGGAAGCTTTTTTTTTCAAGCTTTTTCGACTATATATATACACACATATAAACAAATAAATAAATAAATAAATATATATATACATATACATATACATACATATATATATATATATATATATATATATATATATATATATATATATATATATATATATATATATATATATATATATATATATATATATATATATATATATATATATATATATATATATATATATAGTGAGAGAAAGACAGATAAAGTGAGGGGGGGCATTGTGACATTTCACGCCAGGTAACGGCACTCTTATCATTTCCAGAGCGCACAGATACTTCAGTTTTTGGCAAAAGTGCTGATCCGTACGTAAATAGTGCTTTTGTTCTTTTGAAGGGTACTATTGTAGCATCATTTGAATATGGAACACAAAAGTAATGGTTGAATTATTTCTTTTAATTGTTTTATTCAATGCATTCACAGGTATTCCCCTACTTCCGACATCATGACTTTCGACCAACTGTACAAACGATCAAAATAAGTGAATATAAACTATCCGTGTAAACATATAAGTTACATCCCTGAATTAAAAAGAATATACATAACTATAAGAATTTGCCTAGTCGTACATACGTATAAGAGCTGACGAAGTGCTGGAGAGTAAATACATAATACTTGTACATAAAAATTATACATACAATGAAAGTACAATAAATGCATATCACGTTGAATCTACAGGATGGAAAGAGTGAAAGAGCAAATGACATTGAAGGCGTTCCTGAAATCTGTCCCTTAAATCGATGGAGAAAAAAACGAATGAAATATTCAACTTGAAGGAAATTGTATCGTACGATACATATTTTTCCAATGCATTATTTTCTGAACATTCTTTCTAAAGAGAAAATTATTTCATGTTATCGTTATCGTTTACCTATCTTTCTTTTTAAGAATACAATTACGCGTTTGTTTCCAATTCATTTTACAAATAATATAATTAAATAAAAGCAGTGGTGCTAATTTCGGTGTCTTTGTCGTATTTTTCCAGTAATTGTGAATCTACTGTTGACAAAATTTAGATGTTTTTTTTAGTTAATGTACAGTTACGTGTAGACACTTTTTTTTTCTTAATTTTCCGAATTTGATAGTTACAGAGAAAGCATAGCATTCGAAGAGAAATTGTCAGCCTTGGAACGATTTCGAGATACCACCTGCTGATCGGAACTGGATCCGGTAGTAAGTTGGGGAATAGATGTATTTTCTAATGTAGGAACTGGTTAAAGTATATAAATTCTTCATTTACGTCTAATTATATTGGGTATCGTAAAAGTTCAGTTAGCTTATTGTGATAGATTAGAAGACCTTTTTGTTTTTTTCTCTTCATCACGTTCATCGAAGACTAAAAACGTATTCAAGGTTCCATTTTGCTCTCCCTGCATCTCTCGACCAACTTCATAATTCAAATCTCCCAGAACCTTTTATGTTTCTAAGCAGAGAACTATTCTCAGTGCCCTTTGCATTCTCCTAAGGATTTGATTTCTTTTTCATAAAGATATTTTCTGTAGATTCCTGAACAATTAGTAATGCTCACAGATGGATTAAAACTTCCCAGTCAAACTGTAAGAGTCTTTACCCTGTCAGCAAAACGACCAGCCAGTTGGCAGTATTTGATTGGAATGTTAACGAATTCAACAGACGGATAGGATTAGCGGGGTTAGGTGTGTGTAATTCAGATTGAGAAAAAAGAATCGGTTAGCAATTCTCTTACACTGGCTACAGCTTCAGCCGTTCTCCTCTTGGCTCTTCATATCACATCACTTCTTACTTGGCCAGTTTGCGATGTGTGAATTTGACTAAGAATCCTAAGTGGTGTATCTTAATTATTCTTGCTTTATTTTACGCACAGCCGATTGGAAAGATCGATTATTACCCCCTCAAGGGCATTAGTAATAAGTGAAGACAAACTGGCCCAGCCCGAGTTCGAATTCGGCTTGTCGGGTTAATTTTCTGTGCTTTCATCAACTTGGCCATCTCGAACTTCATAAATGAGCACGCTTGGCCACACTAGTTCCAATTTCTTTTGCTTCATCAAAATCTAAAGAGTGACCAAAAAAAAAATTCAATTCTCCATACACTATCATTCAAAAACGATGCGTCCAATTTCAATTCCTTTAT
>OY735234.1:14767357-14819857 GCA_963457665.1 Thysanoteuthis rhombus | reverse complement strand
CGTACCTTTATCTGTTCGATTTCTGCTGGGTCATCCGCACAATATGCAAGTTTTTTGGCTTTTCAAATTTGGTTCTGATATCTCCTCCTCATCATCATCAGTCTGATATCTTCTGTCGTTGGACATAGACTTTCCCTAGGATCCACCACATCACAAACGTCAAACAACTTTTAATTGGTCAACGTTCAGTTCCTTGCAACCTCTTCAATTGATTAGCTGGCGTCTGTCTCGTTTATAATTCTCAATTGCCCGTCAATTTTAGAAGGATGTCGACATTTTCAAAGCTCTCAACTCCGTTTCGAAATGCTTGGAGCCAAAATGTACGTTCATTGATGTTCCCCTGACGGAATGATGCATGGTCTTGCGAGCAAATTAATATAAAAGTTGTTTACCTGTCCTTCTCGTAAACTAACACAACTTTTTAACTTCATTTTAATCCACCTCCACATAAAAATTGGCAAAATACTTCTCTTGGAGGTGGCAAAAAACTGAAGGTTATTCACAGAGCTATAGATGCCTTAGAATCGTAATAATAACATCAGCATTTGATACCGTTACCAATGGCCCAGTGATAGAGTGCTCACCTCTGGTTTGGTTATAGTAAGTATTTGAATTGTTCTCATTGCCCCTCTGCTGAGATTTCAGGATTTATTAGGGATTAAGAATGATAGCTATAGATTTATAACCATTTTACGCTTGATACACCAGTTCTTGTAATGTTAGGCAACTTCAAGCCTAGCTAGTGCTGTGAAGTGTAGCCATTGGAAAATACCTGGGCCATAACCAGAACAAAGGCCTGGCAAGCAAGAATTGGGTTTTACTAACGATTGTCCGTGTGCTGCAACTCCCAAGTTGAAGAAAAGAAAAATCGTATGAACCTACGTTACACCCTAAGTGAAAGGATTCTCTATTGACGAATGTATATTGTGAATAAAACAATGTTGATTCCCAAGAGAGTATACAGCTTCGCTGGAATCAGGTATTAGTCGCAGCGGAGGGCAGACAAGAAAAAGGAGACCAGGTGTGATTTCACTCAGAGAAGCGTTACGTAATTAACGTTGTTTGGCACAGATAGTGTGGAAATGAAATTTGATTGATTGACTACTGAGTTTTGCAATTTATTCGAGTGGATTCCGATATTTGAATTAAATGTTCAACAAAGAAAATGTTGGAAATGCGAGGTCTGCCTTGAGGCTATCGCAGTCATTTAATATTAATCAGCCTACCTTGGACAATGACTTCTCCGTGCCCTTCAAAGTACATCAATTGGTATCTCACAAGGAGCTAGATTAGTATTTTAAGGAGGCTGGCAAACTTGACGGATAGGATGATTCGCTGTAGGTCCTAGACGAAACACGAATAACTGTGAATACGAAAGTCATGTAGTACACGGAGAAATTCATAAGAATCTCAATATAAATCAAAAACCCTTACGGGAAAAGTGAATCCTTATGCATGTGCGGTAAGGGTCCTTCTGATTGGTTGTATCAAGGCTGGGCAATCGTTTCTAGAAATATCTATAATGACTGAATACTTTCTGGACAGACCTACACACGTACACACACATACACATATGTATATATAAAAAGAACAAACTATATATGTTGAAATAAATAAGGATATATATATATATATATATATATATATATATATATATATATATATATATATATATATATATATATATATATATTTGTATATATAAAATCATGCCTCAAGGGGAACTGGCATTTGATCAAGACTGATTGAGAGTCATGTTAATATGATTGATTTATTCTCAAATCCCCGAAGCAAATACATGGTAAACAAGTGGTGAACCCAACAAGGAAAATTTACACATAGTACCATAATAACTAAATCTATGTAAATCATGAAATCCACTGAAAATATTATGGATTACATAAACAAACATCGGGAAATTATTGTTATAAAAAAGGTCCAATAAATTTCAGAGGTAGGTGAAAAGTAAGGAAAAACCACAATCGTTGGCGATTGATTTTACGACTGTTTCCTTTCATTAAAATAGAATATTGAGCATTTGAACGGGCGTAGCTAATGTAATTCTGGAACATGTCAGTTTTTTTCTATTCATGATTATAACTCATTTTCCATACTGATATTTTTTCAACTTTTCGAACACTGATAATAACAAGCTGTGAATACTTATCTCTATGTGAAATTGATTTATCACAAACTAGCAAACTAGAAAGTCTTTTTCTCTCTAGAAAGAAGGTTTATGTGTTTCTTTATAGCATATACTCGTAAAAAAAAAGGACGGGTTTGTTTTATGTATGGATCAGAAAAGAGGATCCTGAAGGTATTTTATTTGGTAATTTACTTTTAATGATCCCAGTGCTTCAAGTTTTTAGTGAAGTTTCAACTCGACTCAGCTTTAATGTATGATCAAACTTAAGTCTCCCGGGTTTCTGTGACGTATTATCTATCGTTATGTCGTGCAACTCTCACTTTATTACATTCCTTTTAGCTCTATCGATCAACTTCACGTGACTCAATCCAGAGGAATCGAATTGGCCATGCAACCAAATCATCATCATCATCATCATCATCATCATCATCATCATCATCATCATCATCATCATCATCAGTTTTTAACGTCTGTCGTTGGACATGGACCTTGCCTGCGATTTGCAACAATTCTCTATCATGAGCGTCGCGGAGCCAGAATTTCCTGAATATGTCTAGTTCATCACTCCATCTTGTCAGCCTCAGTTTCTTTTGTAATCTCTTCGGATCCATGTTGTGAGACGTGATGTCCATCGTTTGTCTTTCATTATTACAACATGTCCTGCCCATTGCCATTTGAGTTTTTTTAATAGTTTCTATGATGTCACTGACACCCGTTTTCTTCCTTACATACCGTCCTATCTTGTGATCTCTCCGTGTAAGTTTGACCATGATTCTCTTATGTGCACTCAGAATACTCCTCAGTTTGCAGGTCAGTCTCTTGGTTAAGTTCCATGTTTCAGCTCTATAAGAGACTATCAGGAGAATGCATTGGTTGTATACTCTTCTTTTTAGTATTATTGGGATCATCTGGTTCGTAAAACTTGAGTTTGCTCTGCTGAAGGCTTACCATCCAAATACTAATTTGCTTATATTTCTGCTATATGGATAGATTTCTATCAATAAAATGAATATTGAAATGTGTTAAAATTTTATATTTTAATTTCCCACTCAACTTGTGATATTTATATCAAGCAGAGCCGCTTAAAAAATTAACAACGATTTTCAGATGTAAGGAAACTGGGTAGTTGAGAACGTACCCCAAACCACCCGAAAATACATAAATTGCACTTATATAAGATATCCCAAAAGAAAACATCTATTTTGAGAAATGAACAATAAGAATTTTAAAAACATAATTTTAACTCATGAAAACTGAAACAAAATGCGCATATTCTTCTTGAATGCATGAAAGAAAACCGTCTTTAGTTTGAAAATTAGATTATATGTCGGTTATCAGTGTATACGGATCTTAAAGCAGTAAACAGTATCACATAACACCTTTCAAAGCATTTCTGACACTAATTGTGCGTTCTCTAGGACCTGTTTTATGGAATTTTCCTCTCGAACTTTTCTATAATTTGATCACTCATCATACCTTTTGAACTTGCTGGTAACTACAGAAAGAATTTTGTTCACATTCATTGTCAATAAAAGATCGAAAAATTAGAAATCTAACGTGACTGGGTGCTTCAAGGTCGAACTTTACTCTGACAATAGCTCAAAAGTTGGTTTGTTTTTATAGATATTTTGACTTTCTTGAAAGAAAAAAAACTTTTCCCCAAGTGAAAAGATTTTTAAATTTGGTCAAGGTTTGGGACCTAATAAAATAGTATTTAGATCTTTTTTTTAGCTCAATTAGCATGAAAATCTGGATATTACTAGATTCATCTGAAACAATTTAAATACTGAGTAAAACCTAGCATCTGTAACCTTTTATCTCTCCCTCTGTAGTTTTCTCTTTCTCTCTCATTTTCTCTCACTCTCACTTTCCCCTCACTTTCTCTCATTTTCTCCTTTTCTCTCCATTTCACACACTTATTCATTTTCTCTTACCTTCTATTTTTCCTACACTCTCACTTTCTCTCTCACCTTCTCTCACTTTCGCTTCTTTTTTTTTTTTTACTTTGGCAAACGAAGTCGGAACAAATATATGTATTCACTTATGTCTATTTGACACTGTCCTTCAAAACCGTCAGAAATAACCATCAAAACGAGTCTCTAGAGTTTTCAAGCAGGACTGGCTGAATATATACGTATGTATGTATCACAAGTACTGGCGTAAGCAACGGAGTAATAGGGGTTGAAATATTGATCATCTACCCTTCTCCCAACAGGAAACATTTTCTTTTATTTTAATCTCCTAAATAGGTTTTCACTGAGTGAAGGATGGCAGGTCAGTTTGCACTGTAGGTTTATGCTAAATTCGTCCCTAATCTGGGCCTGACTATATTCATGCATATTCATTTTCGAACTCAGACTTTTTAGTGACCACGCAAAGGGCGAGAGAAGTAACCCATTCATTGAACACCTCCGTTCCTATTTTGCGACTGAACATCGTTGTTCACCCGACGGTTTGTATCGAGTAACAAGACATTGAACACAGACTTTTAGTGATCACACAAAGATGAGGGAAGTGATTCTTTCATTGATCACCCCTGTTTCTTTTTTTTTTTTTTTCGATTACTCATCGTTAATCTGGCTGGTTGGTTGTCTACGTACAAGCTGCATCAATGGTGCTAGAGGGCTGAAAATCTAAACATTTACTCCCTACTAAGTGTACAAAAAAACGATCATTTTTTTTACCCCCACCATACGAGGTTCATAGTTTACATACGTTCAATTTACAGTGTAATTACAAGTTTTAGCTAAATTAATCCCTTAGTTCGTACACTCTCATCTTTTGAAAATTCAGATTTTTTCAGTGATCACTGCCCAAACAAAATGTGATAATAATAACTTATCCATCGATGACCCCATCTTTTTTTGATTGATCATCCCAAACAAGGCTTGCTGCCAAAACTTTCTTCTTAGGGGCAACCCAAACCTATTTTTCATATATATATATATATATATATATGTATATATATATATATATATATGTGTGTGTGTGTGTGTGTGTGTGTGTGTCTGGATTTACTGATGCACATCCATACAATACAAGGTCTAACAATTCTCCATGAAATCACATGACATTTTTGTCGAGAAGTTTAGAAAGTTACCCATCTCCAGCATTGTAACTAGTTGTTAACTATTCTCCATTCAGTGACAATGGCTTGAATGGGAAATGTGCTGTCTGTCTTTTTTCTAGATATCTCCCTGTGATTTGCTTTCTCCGGTCCAAATCCCATCCAATCATTTTAGGTATGTTTTTGAGACTATCGCCTCATCATAATTTGTCACCTGAGTGTCACTACTTTACTCAGCCAAGAAGACATATACAGTGAGGGCAAAATGTATCTGATTCATCTTTACAATTGTCTGTGTGACTGTATTGGTTCGTGTGTTGTTTTAATCTCTTGCGTAAATGCTGTCATTGTTCAAGCTGGATAAAGATATTAAAACGGATCTTTTGACACGTATTTGATACTTCCTACACTCACTGTACATATATCAGTAGTAAAGATCCAAGGAGAGAGACAGAAAATACAGCACAATGAACATTCCAAAACTCTTACGAAGCAGCCAAAATACATGAAGCTGGAATGAAAAAATAATCTATATGACACTGGACTCAACAAGGCAACAAAGGGGTTCGTCAAAAAAGAGTACATCGGATATAAAAGAAGGAGATCAAATAGATAATTTTAAAAAGATAAAAACGGGACCCAAAATAATAGTTGTAACAACAACAGCAATAAAAAGGACAAAATCTAAACCAAAAAAAAAAAAAAAATTGGTTCCATGTAAAACATAAATAACAACAAATAAAAACAGAAATAAACAAAAAATACCAACAAAAGAAGATAATAACTAAAAAGTAACGGAATGTGAAGGTTTATTGGAGCTGGAAGTCTGGCAAATATATAGAATGAGTTCAGGATAAAAGACCCACATCTTGGTGTCGAGCAGACGGTTCATTTGAGATAAACAAGTATAATATTATGAGAAAATACTGTGGGCATTAAAGAAGTGTCCTATCAAATTATATCAAGGAAGAATTAGGATTTGAACCTCCGAAAAATTGATCGACGAGATTTTTTTTAAAATCTTTCTGGATTAGGATGAAAACTAGAAGCTTGGAATTATCTATAAAAGAGTCTTTTAAAAACGATAAACTGGTTGCAAACTTATTACGAAAACAAATAACAACTGCTCCGAATTTCAGCAATGTTAAGCAATTATTATAGGAAGCGGGGACGTTTACATCCCAAAAATTGATTGGAAATATCAAAAGATCATGAAATCAAGATTCAACATCAAATAAATGCATTAGGATAAACGATAACCTCTTGAAACAGCATATCAAAGAACCAACAAGAACTCTTTTTACATTATACAAACAGAGAGAGCAACTTCAGAAAACCCGCAAATAAGATTTTTAAAAATAAGTCTCTGGGATACACTACATCTACGAATGAAAATGGAGACCTCATAGACAATGAATCTTTACCACAATCAGATGGGAAAGGACCGTAAACCCAAATATTTCGAGAAATCAAGCATAAACACCTAGAAATTCACACTATACATTGACAAAGAAGTTCATTCACAACTTAGAAAGATTAACATGTATAAAACACTGGGACTGGATAACATACACTTTAAAATACTTTGAATAGCAGCAAAAGAATTATACAAACCATTTACAATAATGTTCAGCAAAATTATGTCTGAAGACTGATTACCCAACGATTCGGAAAACACCAATACTCAATGAAAACAGACGTATTCATTCATATCATAAAATTCGAAAATCTTTGATAACATCACGGAAAAACCAATTATAAAAATATTGAGAAGTATGATATCATTTCAGATATCCCACTCGGATTTATGCATGGCAAATCATATCTAACTAACTGATTGAAAACACCAGAAGAATGGACAAAACAAAATGATTGAAGCAATCCCATCGATATAACATATCTCGACATTAGAAAATTTTTTGACTCAATAACTCATAGAGAGACTAGTATACAAACCAAGATACTACAACATCAAAAAAATTATGTAAACATGGTGGAAGACATTTTAACAGGAAAGAAACATTAGGTAATGATTGCTGGTACTAATTTAGAATGAAAAGAAATTGAAAAAAAAGCTTCGGTATTATACCCGATACCTTTTGTTATATGCATTAAAGATTCACTAAAAGCATTGCAATCCAAATACAGTTCATTTGTAGATGAATCAAAATCTTACGACACAGTTGAAGATCAAAACAACACAACACCTACGAAAGAATTAGAAAAAATGTTCCGCAACAACTACATTTCAATACAGACAAATAAAAAGTAATGCATATAGGAGAAAAAGCAAGACACTATTACATGAATAATGGAAGCAATAGAAACTATAGAACTACGACAAGATTTCGGCATAATCATACCATCAAAACACCAAACCCATAACCGTATATCAAAACGTATTGAAAAAAGCTGCAAAAATAACTGGGATCATAGAAAGCATATTCATGTTCCTTGATACATTTTGATTATACGCAATATATATAAGTTTCCAATAAGAATATGCTGTAAAACATGGTTTCCAAATTGCAGAAGGATATGAAATAATGTGAAAACATCCTGGGAAGAGCAATGGAATTTGCTCCAGAACTACAAAAAAAAACTCCCATGTGTAGAAAGACAAAAAAACAAAACTAACAACGTTAGAACGTAAGAGAATAAGATGAGAAAAAAGACAAATACTTGAAAATAATCAAAGGAATCGACAAAGTCCCAGGCAAAATGCTGTTATAATTGAGAAGAAATGTTTCAAGAACATCACAGAAAAAAATTGAAAAAAAAACAAAATTTTCTATCTTACGAAGAGTTGTCAACATTTAAAATAAAGTTCTGAATGAGAATCCAGTAAAAAATAAGCTGAAACATTGAAGAGCTTTAAAAATGAATGTAATTCCACAGCAGACAAGAAAAATAAATCAATTTTATGCTAAATCTATTTAGACAATGCTTCCATGAGAAGAAAGTGGTTTAAAACCTCAGTCTGGAGACGATAACCCCACATCATTGGAAAGGAAACGATAAAAATATCAGCGATGACAATCTTATTGATTCATACCTAACAATTATCGAGAATACTTGAAAATATGTTAACAAACACTTTGATGAAACCAGCCTTGTAAACAACCTGGAAGTGGCAAGTCAACAATAGAATACCTAACTGCATTGAACCAACAAATGGAAAAGACGTCAGAATACCACAAAACACTATGTATGACTAAGGTAGACCTTGAAAAAAATCTTCGGCTCAAAAGAACGCACGACAGCCTTCAATTCAATCCATGAACAAGGTATAAACGAGAATTACATAAAAGTAATTGGGAATATATGCAAAAATGGAAGTGTAGTGATTAGAATCCATAAAGATACTTACAAGATGAAAAATGGAAAAGGTGTAAGTCAAAAGGGATATAAAACCCTATAACAAAATCTTAAAAGCACCGGAAAACAGACTGAAAAAACGTGGGAGTGAACATAGATGGAACATAACAACATGAGATACTGACATGATACTACATTTATATTAGAAACTGTGGAAGTGTCAAGTGATATGACTGAAAAAAAAAGCGAAAAAAAGGGTTAAAGATGATCATGACGAAGATAGAAAGGATGTTTAATGACGAAGTCCTGAAAAATACCATGAGAATTGTGGGTAAAATATTTGGAAATGAAGCAGTACATACAGTCGGGTCAGGTGATACAGCTAGAGAAAGACCGCGGAAAAGAATTGCTACAGCATATAACAATTGGCTGGAAAGCATCTGGCACAAATAGAGAGCTACTGAAAAGCTAATTACTTTGACCGTTGAGCAAATAATTGCAGAATACTAGCAGTGAAGTACGGATGCTAAACCTGGAAACTAACAAAACCATTCATTAAACCAACACAGAATCAAACAAAGGGCAATAGAAAAAACAATGGTTGGAATATCTCATAGCAAGAGGAAAGACAAATTTGAGTTAGAAAATGGTCAAGAGTGAAAAATATTGCTCAAGTAAATGAGCAAGAAAGTGGAGCTGGGCTGGTCACAAGAGACGGTACAATGACACGAAATAGAATGTACTTTAGTATGACATAGCAGAGATTTGCACAATCATTGTCATGATGACCGAGATGGAATGAATTTTTTACAGCTGAACATATATATATATATATATATATATATATATATATATATATATATATATATATATATATATATATATATATATATATAAAATGGTTAGAAATTAGTATTTAGACACTTGCAAATTTTTGAAACCATAATAAATACTCAATATACTTCCAATACTAATGTTCACTTTAAATTTACACGCTTGATGTATTTTGATATAACATTGAAAATTACGGAGAAAAAATAAATCTTCCCAAGCATACACTGCAAGTATATATCAAATGAGGATATTGAAAGAGTCCAAATGCTTTTGGGCCCGACTATATATATATATATATATATATATATATATATATATATATATATATATATATATATATAGATAGATAGATAGATAGATATATATATATATATAGAGAGAGAGAGAAAGAGAGAGAGAGAGAAAGGGAGACAGACAGACAGACAGGCAGACAGAAAGAGACGGACAGACAAACAGACGGACAGAAGGGGGATAGATATAGATATATAGATACATGATGGCATGTATACATGAGTATTTACAGATATGTTAGTATATTTGCATACATCTTCGTGTTCATTCATCTTATATAATCATAAATATACGTTCATGTTTATGGAAACATTTACAGGACATTCCTATGTATTAATATATGGTAATTTGTATAACTTTGACCTCGGTGTATGTGTGTGTGTGTGTGCATGTGGGTGCGTGTTATGTGAGTGTATATGTGTGTGTTTGTATTTTGATATTTCTATGAATACATGTATTAATACTTATAGACTTGGACACATACACAAAAGCACACAAAGTTTGTTGTACTTATATGGATACAAATACGGATGTTTTTTTTTTCTCTCAAGAGATAAGTTTGCACAGCAATCAGATCAATTTCTCAACGCAATTTTCTTTTACCTTTGAGGAAAACCAAATTATTGAACATTCTAGTGTAAACAGCTGTGTGAAACATTAGAAACCGTCAACTAGAACTGTCGACGGAAGGTTTCAACTTCAGTTTTTATGCTAGTATAGCTGCTTTAATTAGTATACATCGTGCTCACACGCCGTCCTAATTGAGCTACAGGGCTGAAAATTTCACCCTTCATTCCTCGTTATCTCTAGAAATGACTTGTTGCTTTTTGAAAAATACACTCTCTGAAAAGTTTTTTTTTTTTAAATTCAATTTTGCAATGTCAGTTTATGCTAGATAAACCCCTTCTAATTTGTGCCTGGTAGTATCCATGCTTGTTTGGGAAAAGTTGGACTTTTTACATGATCACCTCCCAAAAAGGACGAAAGAAATAACATATTACTTGACCAGCCATTTTTTTTTTCATTTTTTTTTCAGTCAATCACCCCTAACACGGCATGCTTCCAAAAAGGTGTTGGTTATATGACAGTTTTTATTGGATGACTAACCTGATCAGATTTATCTGATTTTATTTCATTTACTTCGACATGTGTTCATGCTTTTTTTTGTTTCTTGACGGCAGAGTGGAAAATGAACTCAGACCAATGTTCCGGCTGCACACAAGAAAGAATTATGTTACGCAGAAGAACTCAATGTTGCGCACGATATACGATTAAATAATAATGACTCTGTAATAAGAGGAAAATCAATACAACGAATAAATCACTCCTTTTATTATACACTTTTTGGTTATAAGTAACTGACCTCCCTTTCATGAACTTTAGAAGAAAAATCGATGATTGTTTCAAAAGCAGAAATATTTCCTGCACACGTCACACTTTCTACTTGCTTACAGGTTCTTGGTTCTTGTGCAAGTCGTGAAAATGATAGATCGATTATCAACTTAGACCACAGCACTGTCTGAATCAACAAGATATTGTATATTAGATGAACATTGACCAGAAAACTGTTAAAGTCAACAAGATTTTATTGGTTTAGTATTTATGGAAATTTGTATAAGTTTAATAATAATAATAATAATAATAATATTATTATTATTATTATTATCATTATTATTATTATTATTATTATTATTATTATTATTATTATTATTATTATTATTATTATTATTATTAGCAGCAGCGATTTCACTCCAGTTGCCTGGTGGTTACCGCCGGGGGTTGAGTTGCAGCAAGTCTCCTCAAGTCTCCAACCCTCCTCTCTTCATTTTCATAGACCACATTAGTACCATAGTTTACAGTTTCACACCAGTTGCCCGGTGGTCATCGCTGGCACTTAAGTGACTTTGGGACAGTTCTGAGTGCGCCTAGTATTACTGGTACTACCCTGACTTCTATGTTCAACATTGACTTCAGTTCTCTTGCCAGATCTTGGAATTTTTCGAGTTTTTCAATTTCTTTCCTCTTTATTCTGTGGTCTGCAGTCACGGTGAAGTCTAGTATTTGTCAGGTTTTCTTCTCCACAATTGCTACGTCTAGTCTTTTCACTTGGATGCGGTGGTCTGTTTTGATGTCAAAGTCCCAAAGTAAATTGTTGTTTCCATTTTCCATGGCGGTCTCCGGTTTGTGCTGGTACCACTTATCTGTGTGCTTAAATCCCATTTGTTTACTGAGTTCCTAATTTATCACTGTTACTACTCTATTTTGTCTTTGTTTATATCCCTCTTTGGCCAGTCGACTACATTCACTAATTATGTGGTTTACGGTCTCATCTATTTCCCTACACAGGTGGCACTTGCTGTCTAACTGTGTTCTGTCGATTTTTGTTTCTATACAGTTTGTTCTGATGCATTTGTTTTGAGCTGCCATGATGAACGATTCTGTTTCTCTCTTCAGGTTTCCTTTTCGTAGCCATGTCTGTGATCTTTCGTCCGCCACATCCTTTATCGGTCTTTAAAATTCTCTGTATAGTTTCTTCTGTTGCTATTTTTATTTCCTTGTTTGCTGTGCTGCTTAATTGTTTTCTACTTTTTGGTCATTCGTAGCGCTACTCCAGGCACCGATTATGATACCTTCAATGTTTGTTTGCACATACCTTTCTAGATCTGCTTTGGCCCTCTAGACATAATCTTCTATGTTGATGTGCCCACTGCCACCTTCCTTTCTCTTCACATATAGTATATCTGTGTCATCCCTGGGGTGTAAGGTTTTATGCGTTACCATAGGTCACTTTCATCCTTTTTCATTTTATTGTGGATCTATTGCAGTTTAGTCACTGGGATCCATTTGTTTTTCAGATTTTTTTTTTTACTGGTTCTACCAGATGCTGGCTCGATACCTCAGATTTTCCCCTCCATATTTCGTGCATGCATTTTGTAAAACACTGCACCGATGGTTGCTTTTGAAGTAGCTATATATTACTAACCTATTCTCCTTTCTTGACCATTTTCTCCTTTTATTCTGGTTAACACCAATTCGATGGTGGCACTTCCCTTTGATTATTGTCATTTTTATTTTGCATTTTCATACTAGTTGCCTCGTGAGGACTGCTAGAGACTGAATGACAGCAAATTCCATCAGGTCTAGAGCCCTCCAATTCATGCACGCACAAGTTCCACCCAGATGCGTGATGGTCATCGCTAAAAGCTGAGTGGCAGCAAGTCTCCACGGGTCACTAACCTGCTTCTCATATCTTACTCATCTGTTACGGTGGCGCTGTGGTGTGTTGTCCTTCAACCTCTTTGATTCCCCTCACCCCGCCAGGCCATTGCTAACAGCTCGGACATGTAGATCTCATATTCCTTCCACTCTCATCGGTATTCGTGCGGTCCCCAGCAGTGCTGTGATCTCTATCGCCTAAATCCTTCTTTTTATCTCTAGTTCCCCCAATCTACCTTTCAATGTCTTTGGTATAGTTTCGAAGCCACTCACTCTTACGGGTACAACCCTTAACTTACCAAAACCTATTATTTGACCGGTTCTTGTCCGTTTATTGTCCACGATTACCAGGCCTGGTCTTCTCGCTGAAATGGAGGGGGCAGTTTCGATGTCAAAGTCCCTGAGTTTACGTAACTTCTATTCTCCAGGGTTGTCTCCGGTTTGTGCTGGTTTAAATGACCTAGAGAGCTGAAAAAGTCCAAATGCCCAGTTACTCACCTATAAACGGGAAGGGGTATATCGATGTATATATTTTCAAGAGTATTAGTGTAAAGCGGAAATCATCAGTGTCCACCAGAACCACTGTATTTTCCACGGATAGGTTCATCTCAGATATCTTTTCCTATTGCTGTATTTATTTATACATCTATTTATTATTTACAAGCTTCTCTGGACATGAAGTATGTACCAAGAGCAGCGATTCCTATGAATTTCGAGATCCACTGACACTCATCATTAATATCACGAACTACACTTGAATAATTGTAGAAAGAACCCAGGTTCCAATAAAAATGCATAGGGATTTAAGTCGATATGATTTCATCCTTCTCTACGTATACGGAAAGGTATCATGTCAGGGTTCAAATCTCTAGGATAATGAATTAGTTTGAGTCATCGTCAATACCATGATTCTATTTCGTCATTTAGACACGTTGGGGCTTTAGAGTGTTTTTGCATGCACTGGTAACGTCGGGATATTGAACACGTGAACTCATCTTTATTTTTCATCTTCTTTTCTAGGGTAGATAAACCGAATATTGTCTCAAACTCATAAATATCAAGAGAATTACTCATTTCGTTGGCAAATACCAACTGTTTCTGAATGGAAATGTTACGTAGTCTTATTACGCGGACTATATATTTTTCAATCTTGCACTCCGTAAAGGGTCACTCTCACACTGATGTAGTCACTCGAATAGCGTAAGTGTAAGTTATTTATTACTCTATAAAGCAATAGCATACTTATGAGATAAATTAAAATGTACATACTGTAGATTTCTCTGTCCCTAAACAATAATAGTAAATTTCCTTCCTAGCTGCACTAATTGACTCTAATAACGGAAATTTCAACATCTCCCCATATAAAGAAAAAACAAGTGCAAACTCCTGTCTGCTCAACTATAATAGCTGATGCCTTAACCGCAATAAAAAAAAGCCATGATGAGAAATCTAATTAACCAGATAAAACTAATGTCTTCCCATAAAAAAATATCGAGCAAACACTAATGAATAATTGATTCCTCTACTATATGTTAGACAAACTGATACTAAACACTAAACAAGAAAAATAACACTCTCCACTGAACCAAAAATATTGTTAACGTTTACTTCTATAACCAAATGCACCCAGATTAGATGAAGACGAAAGAGCCATGCACAATATAATCCAGTGATACACATCTACTACCAATCCCCCCCAAAAATCTGAAATTAACAATTTACTATGAAAAAAAAATTACAACTTCAAATATCCTGATGACCAATGATCCCCCCATCCCCCCCAAAAAAGAACCCACTTCAAAAAACTGATGTTGAATGTACCTCAAACAAAACATATATTGGACATAAGACCGCAACCTTGACAAGAAGATCATGACATTCATCAAACTCTAGTTCCATTTGCCAGTATTCAAAACAAAAGCACATTTGCCCTCCTTCAATAACCGCATTATACTTACAGAAAACAGTACAATTCTCGAAAGTGCTCACAATATAAAAAGACTCAAAGTAATGGAGGCAATTCTGATCTAATCCAAACAACACCAAATAAGCAAAATCTCCAATTGAATTGATGCCAACATCTTAAAAAGCCTATAAACAGTAATTAACCAGCAACCTAAACTAATTAAAATTCTTTAAAAATAAATAATTTTCGCTAATGAATTGAATACAACCAATTTTCACTACAAACGGAAGTGACATAGGTGATATGATAGGTGAAATGATAAATACAGTCAAAGTTTGACAACTGGGACTAATTGCTCTCTGATTTGCAAACAAACGTCGGTAACGACCAGCAATGGCCGAAAATACTCAGATAATCAAAAACTACACATACAAAGTGAAATTTTGAAGATTCATTCATTCAAAAAATTAGAGAAGCTCGCAAGAAGGTCGTATATATATATATATATATATATATATATATATATATATATATATATATATATATATATCGATGAAAGAGACGATTGGAGAGTAAAAAGGAAGAAATAAGATAAAACATTCGTTAAATTTCATTTTTTTATCATTCAATGTGTATGTTTCGATCAAATTCCTCTGAAAAAGATGGCTAGCACACGTCGAAATGCATCGGAACAGGCCCAAAGGATAAGAAGAAAAAATTGAGATGTAACATCTTTTCGTCTTAAGTTTCCATCCTCACCTTCCAATAGTCACTCTCATCAACATTGTTCGAACACTTCACATCCACAATACAAACATGTGTATATATGAATACATGTATCAGAATACCGTCATGATTTGGAAGAACATAAATGGTGTATAAATGACATCCCTTTGTTTAATTCAAATCACCGTTAGTTCAAAACTTTCATCGTCTGAAAAATCTATTTTGGACCAAAGGAATGTTAAATTGAATGAACGAATCTCTGTTTTTATACCATTTTTGGTCTTTCCAAATTAACTCTTCATCCTGATACTGTCAGATAAAGTATATTCTACAATGATGCACTGGTTGTATGTATTGATCTATGCACAAATTCAAGTATAGATGGGTGTATGGATGAATAGATATATTTACCGATAGATGAAGATTGTCTCATAATAAAATGATTTGTTTTGCAAGCACCACTAAATCAAGGTACTATCCATACATGAAAAAAATGATTTCCTATAAGAAGCCTTCGTGAAATCGAACCTAGTTCTAAGGGGGAATCACACATGATATATCCTCCTGTCCTAGCTTTTTGTAATATCTGCAGTTATTTTACTCATGTTTGCTTAACTGTAAGATTAATTTCCATAAATCATGGTCCATAATATTCATTTTCTGTTTCGTATTTTCTTTTGTATTTTTGGTTAAATGAGTGAACATGTTTGAAATTTGGGTGGAAGATATATATATATATATATATATATATATATATATATATATATATATATATATATATATATATATATATATATATATATATATATATATATACATTATTCAAAGAGATATGTATGTTATTTTCCAGTAACATTTTTTGAATGTAAAAAAAAATATATCTATTTTAAAAACAACATCAAAATAAGGGATTTTAAAGAATTATTTTCAAGAAAGTTGAAAAAGGACTTCTAGGAGTATCATGTCAACGCATTTCCATACCAAGTTGCATCTTTTATTTTCGTTTGTTTTTTATTTTTAATGGAAATCTATTAATAAATGAGGGAAGACAGCTCATATAATTCCTCAACACACTTTTCAAAAAATCAAGGTGAAAGTTTCTATAAGCCCCCAAAACTCATTTTATATATATATATACATATATATATATATATATATATATATATATATATATATATATATATATATATATATATATATACATATACATATATATATATGTATACATATATGTATATATATATATATATATATATATATGTATATACATATACATATATATATATATATATATACATATATATATATATATACATATATATATATATATATATATATATATATATATATATATATATATATATATATATATATATATATTCTATGTTTTTATTCCCTAGAATATTTACACTATATATCAATACAATATCTAAATGATATAGAGAAATATTCTAATTTGAAAAAAATACTGCTGCTGGTATTTGTGGTATTTGCCGGTGTTTCTATGTATGTTATACTCTGTATATAAACAGCAGCAGGTATATGAATCCTTTCTTTCATACCTTATTGTTATATGTCATATGAAAGGAAATTGATTTTTTTTTTCAATATGAGATCTAAAAAAAATATATCAAAGTTTTACCAATTCATGAGTGAGTTTAGCCCTCAAACAAATGGAAGAGTTTTTAGAACAAGTTTTGTTTTCTTTCCAATTTGTTCCACTAATCTCCAATCATCTGCAGCAAATGGTTGTGTTTCGGGCAAATCCAAGAAATAATTCCTCCATGATGGCTTCATCCGTCCCATCGGGATTCAGGGCAGATGAAGTTTTTGGCCGCTTGCCATATCCAGCACACATACACACACACACGCACATGCATGCATGCATATATATATATATATATATATATATATATATATATATATATATATATATATATATATATGTATATATATATATATATATATATATATATATATGTATATATATATATATATATATATATATATATTTATTTATATATATATATATATATATATATATATATATATATATATATATATTGTATTAAAATAACAATATGTTTGATATATAAATATCGTAATAAAATACTTAGACGTCTGTTGCAAAGATCCAACAACGCCTTGCAATGCAATGTGATCTACAAAACCACGAACAAAAACAACCTTTCTCTCATTACACGACTGAAATCAAATATAGCATATATATAGGTTTCTTTTTATCGAAGGAACTTCAGAATCTGCATCCCGGACACTTCCTGAAAATGGAGAAGAATACATTAGGAAATATTCCAGATCTCCTCACCACCTCGACCTTCTACACAGCATTCACAAAGGGAAACACAAAAAAAAATCACGAGTCTAATATGAATAACAAGAATAAGAAAATTCTAAAAAAATATACGCAGCGCTATATCCATCAAATCAATAACCACAAACCTGGGCAAAAGTTTAGCCAAAATACAGACATACATATATATATATATATATATATATATATATATATATATATATATATATATATATATATATATATAGAGAGAGAGAGAGAGAGAGAGAGAGAGAGAGACGGATTAATAGATATATATAGATTAATAGATAGATAGATAGATAGATAGATAGGCGGATGGATATGAACTCTGCACGTTCTGTTGAGAAAAAAATTCAATTTTAAAGATTACATCTTTGCGTACGATATGTAATGCAGATAATTTTTTTCTGATCACTGCTGATGTATTATCTCCCCTTATGTCGTTATATAAGCTGTTTTTATCATAGACTTGTTTCAGAGATCAAAAAAACGGTACAGGCATTTGATCATGACATCCCTTATATGCATTCATCTAACACCTTGCCACATAGATTTTTTTTTATCGTTAAAAAAATATTCCAACGTCTGAAACGTCTGTTTATCTATGTAATGAAAAGTGGAAGATTAACTTTCTCTGTCTGCAACGATGGAAAATATATTGAGCTCCTCTGTAAAGCCATTGACATTTTCACTTGATTAAGTTGAGTGAATTTTTGTTGAAATTTCACTTGCCTCTGATAAGGTGTATGAATTCAATCATATTTCTAACAGCTTTAAAGTAATGACATATTGAGTCTCAAAGTACGTGAAACCTGTTAGGATATACTCACTAGAAGTGACGATCGATTGTTCCCTAGGTTGAGCATTACCAGGGAACATATTGCATTACGTTGCAGTAAGGTGTTAAAGAGTAGCGAACCTTGCTTGAAATTACTTACATCTAAAATGTTTGTTAATTACGTATTTAAATGTAATAATTTTCTATTGATTTACAAATCATGTGCAATGTTATTTTACTCAATTTGATGTGCATCATTTTATTTCTATTTTGTGGGGGTATTGATCTGATATATAGGGTTTGCTTGAATTCATATATTCTATTCCGATCATCTAATGTTCACTGATATTAAATGCATGCGATACCCAAGGGCCTTCACGGAAGGCGTGGTTAAAAGAGAGTGATGGGGACGATTGTAAATCAATCAAGCAGTCTAACCCTAGTCCTAAAGTCTCTAGAAGACTTCTGAAGGTCTGTTTACTCAACAAACTCATAGACCCTGACCTTTTTGGGGGGGGTCTGTCCACTGACCGCCTATAATAACTTAGAGTATCAGGGAACTGAATCTTTGGTATATCTCGGAATTTTTGAGATGAGGTATTATTATTATTTCTATTGATATTCGGACCATCCTCATCTTGGTTGTAACCACTGCGCTATGTGTCCACATGGACACATAGCACAGTGGTGGTTACAGCATCAGACAAATTACTGCAAAGTAATCTGATGGTTCTAGGTTCGATCCTAGTGTGAGACAATATAACAATTCTACTAACGCTAGGAGGAGAGTACGGTCAATATAACCCAGTCGGATAAATAAAGGTTTCGGTTCGTTACTTCCCCAAATCTACCAGATGATGCCTGACAAAGGCCGTGGAGTGCAACGGCCGAAACGTTGTATGAATAACAACCAAGATGAGGATGGTCCGAATATCAATAGAAATTACTGAATCTTTAATTGTTAAGCCTCAATGCACATGCCTTCCTGGCTTCGAATATCCAGCTACACTCCAAAACTCACTCCACACGTGTATTATCTGAGCCAATACTTCAGCCCAACCTTCATTCATTTGGCTGAAACATATTTTACAACTCCGATTATAAATTTAGGTCATTTGCTTCTTAAGAATGAAGAGTTAGATCTTGTAAACGATTTTTTCCAATTCATGAGACCGCCAAAACAGCCAGTATTTTGTTAGCTTTAAGAAAAAAAGTGGTTATACGAACGTAGAACATATGTCCGAATTCTGTGAGCATTACATTTGATAAAAGTGACGTTGCCCTCTCTCTGGTCGCAATCGACTCATTGAGCTTAGCAAATATCTACATACTTATATCTACGTGTGTACATATTTGGCGCTGACTTTGAACAAATAGTTAACAAGTTCATCTAGCGACCTCATTGAGTTCTAGCGCTGCTATTGTGGCCTTGTGCCAGGCCAGAATGAGCTTAGTGCATCTCCCTCTGTCCCTTGCTCTTTCTCTCTCTCTCTCTCTCTCTATATATATATATATATTTATATATATATATATATATATATATACACACACACACACACACGCACACACACACACATGTATATATATATATATATATATATATTCAATAAAAGAAAGGGGGCGAACATGAATATTTATTTTATCAAGTAAATATATATATATATATATATATATATATATATATATATATATATATATATATATATATATATATATATATAAAGGTAGCCAGTCTGCTAACGACAAGAACTGGATGAGAACCTTTTCCCATTATTCTTTTCTTTCCACCATTTGTCATTTTACACATTATCCACACGCCTTCCTGTCATAGGTCGTTAGTTTATGTATCAATAGTCTACACAATACACCCTCGCTCCTCTGGCCAGACAGATTGACGTGACCTCTAGACCACGCTTCTTTCAGCATGCCTGATTATGTCTTGGAAAAACGAAGCTCATGTGTTTAAATTAGCAGACGTAAAACGACGCCATATTGGGTGTACGGGCTATCGACATTTTCAACCAGAGAATGAAACTTGGATTTATGAATTTCTCTTTCGTTTGAGTAATTGTTAGTTTTGTTGAACTCAGAAATATTTACTTGATAAAAAAAATATTCATGTTTGCCCCCCCCCACTTTTTATTGAATTAGTTCTGAAAGAATCTATGTGTCTCCTCTAAGTCGTTTGGGTGATTTGTTTTCTTATTATCTTCTTTATTACTGGAACTTTTATTAGTAACTAGACAACCCTGTGACCCATCGGAAAATTATTGAAATCTGATGAGATTTTACACACACACACACACGCATATATATATATATATATATATATATATATATATATATATATATATATATATATATATATAGGTGAATGCAAGTATAAAAAAAACACAAAAAAACACTCCATTTATGTTGGTTATCTATTGCTTTCACAGTCTCTGTGACGACGAAAAAGCATTACGGTTCCAATCCTTTATTATTTTCCTCGAAGATACGCTAATATGAAATTATTACGTGTCAGATAAGGGTCCTTGTGTTCGGGAAATATCAATTTCCACCCAACACTTTGGACAGAAGAGATGGATCCTTTATTTTGATTGGTTAAGTGGTGTGATTAGAGGTTGGGTTAATCCAATTAGGGGTCCAACCATTTTATTTTGGGATTTCAATTGTAAGATTATTAATGGTAACTGATTTGAGATTTCTATCAACTAAAATGTTATGTAGCTTGGTATGAAGTCACGCATTTACAGTGTTTGTGCACTTGTTAGTGGAAGCAGTTTTGACACAAGCGTTTTTATGTGAAGATAACGAGGTACCCTGGCACGAATCGAATAATCTTTGGCTCCAACCTCTGTTCCTTCTTCTTTCTATGTGCCCAGTCCATCTCCAATTTTGTTGCTTAATTACATGTACAGTATCCTTCCATCGTGTCTTCTGATGTATTCATGCTGATTTTTTTCTATCTCATAAATGTCTAGCTAAAATGCGTCATTTCAGCCACTCAGAGGTGACATGATTTACAGATAGACATAATCAGATGAAGGTATATTCGCTGAAAGTGATAATATAATGCTCTTTCGCCTAATGTAGCCGGAACATATCTGGAAAATATTTGTGCGATTTATCCGATATACACTTGGTAGAATTAAGTAATCTCTGCTCATATGGATGTAAATAACGTTGTTTGCGTGGTCTTTTCGAGCTAAACTTGCAGCCCAACGCATTTCTGTTGATGGTGCCTAAGCTTACAGATATCGGATAAGATGCCTTGCAACATCTCTCACATTCGCTTGACATTTCTCGAAAAGGTTACTCATCTTTTCAAGTATTTTGAACTTCATATTCCTAATGAAACGTTCAATGATAGCCATACTTCGTTGATTTTACTGAATTTGTGAGCAGTAAGCCTGAAGAATTGAATAGACGAGTCTGGTTAGTCACTGAATAGAAACCATCATGTTGGAGGTGGTGCTTTTTTAAATGAAAAAGTTTGGGGGTCAATGAATACATCCGCTTTTTAGCCTTTTTTGCGCAATGATCACCTAAAACACTTATTCCAAATAGGTGAGCACAAAGTAGTGATCAACTTTATATAAACTTGCATTGTAAATTGAACCATTTCACTCAAAAAGTAGACAGTAAAGAAATTTGAAAAAAAAAAAATTTTTATTGAAGTAATAAAATGTAAATGGTTTTATTTCCAGCCCTTTAGCGCTGTTCATGTGACCTGTATACATACATACATACATACATACATACATAGCATGCCAGCCAACCAAGCAGACCGAGAGAAACAAGTATATCTCTGAAATTTTGAGATGAGGTATTATTATTATTTCTATTATTATTCAGACTAATAAATAAATAATAAAGGGTTCAGATCGTTACATCCCCACACCTACCAGATGATACTTGATGAAGGCCGTAGAGTACAACGGCCGAAACGTTGTACGAAAAACAACCAAGATGAGGATAGTCTGAGCAATAAAAGAAATACAAGAGAAACTATTTTGGCAGTTGTGGTGACAATTTTTTCGACAATTTCTAATGTGTAATGTTTTCATTGGAATATCATTAGAAGAAGGTCATTGCTTGTTTTAATTATTTATGTACTATTTATCCTCCTGAAGATCACTACATGTTCAGAGGACAACGAATATCTATGAAATCCTCCCAGAAGGAGAAATCCTAGTGAAGAATCACTCTTGGACGGCAAACTCTCGGTATAGCTAGCTCAAGCTTCAAGAACAAGAGAATCCCATTATTCCTGGATCAAAGAAAAGTTCACAACTAATGTATCCTCCCAATAATCACCCATGGAGCTGAAACATGAAATCTAATCAAGAAACTGATCCTCAACCTGAGAACCATACAATTTGCACACGAAATACTCGTGCTCAAAAAATCATATGGACAGATCATAGCACAATTTATTAGGAAAAACAAGAGTCTGAGAAATCATAGGATCCATTAGAAAATTCAAATAGCGATGGGCTGGTCTCGTTGTAAGAGTGCCAGACAACCACTGGACACCGTGACTCACATCATGGATCCACAGGGATCACATGCAAAACCGTTGTCAGCAGAATATAAAATGGCGAGACGAACTAGACAAGTTAACAAAGTGTCGGCCCCGAGACGCCAATGATGGAGAGGTCAAACGAATCTCAAAGAAGTTCTTTGTCCAACGACGGACGCTAAAAGGTTGATGAGGACGATAATTGATCAATGATTTGTGCTGCTCTCACAGGGATTATGTTTGGCCACGTATTCACATAGTTTATGGATGACAGTTTTGCCCACTCAATAATGTTTTATTGCTAAATCGACAACGAAAAAGCGTAAGAAAATGTCGAAACGCGCCTTAAAAAACCGTTAGCTAGTCAATAGTTGTTTTTGATGGCTAAAAAGCTTTGTTTGTATATGAGTAGAAACTAATGATATTGCTGGAAAAATAGCTAAAAAGGGCTAAAAAATGGTGTTAAATATTGAAATTCTGTGCTATAAAGCTAGAAACGAACAAAAACGCAAAAAGTTCTCAACTAATTTCACTGATGGCTGTGCAGCGGACAAATCAATAGACGCGTTGTTTTCTATTTATCAAAGAAATCCAAATAAGTTGATAACATTTTTAGGCTGCAAAAGAAAATGATGTGAGCGTTTCGAATAGAGAAATGGCTACACATATATACTATCTAGCCGTAAGCTCTTGTGGCTAAATGGATGGATGCATCGTCAGTGAAAGATGGGCTTACAGGATATGAAATGTAGATTCAAGTCCTACCAGATGTTTATTTTTAATTCCGACTCCACGGTACTTGGTTAAATGATCATTGGAAAATTGAGATAAACAGCAGAAATAAACTGACGAAAAAAAAAAAACAGCTAGAATTTTAAATTACAATTTTTCACTCCGGAATTAAAACTTGTATAATAATTACTACTTGGGTATTTCTTCTGATTGATAATCTGATTTATTATTTTCCGTCATGCTGAAGGGAACTATTGTATGAAATTCTGTGGAAAGGTCGAGATTTGAACTCTGGAGCAGACCTTAGTAGCCAGATGATATATAAATTGGCTAAAGGTACATTAATGACTGGGCAAATCCAAGTAAATATCTAGCCAGAGCTCCTGCCGTGGGTTGGAAAATACGAAGCTAGTTTGAGGAGTCATTACGATGGAATGGTGATGATATGTTTGGCTGAGTCGTTGGTGTTGGGGCAGTGTGCACTGCCTTTATTGCAGCTCGCTCACAAACAAACGCTGAACGCTATTCCGATTTTTCCCCCTATTCGTAAAAGCGAAAAAGTGACGTAAAATGAACCTGTATGCAAATACTGTTCCTGCCATCGAATGATTGTTGGTTAGCTTAGCAAATGGATTATTCCCAGTGAGTTTCGATCTCCGTGTAGGAATGATGAAATTTTAAATAATTACAAATTTGATTTCAGTGTATGCATCGAAAAGATGCCATACTTCAATTAACCATGTTGAACTAATAACCCCAAACAAAACTATCAGCAGCAGCAGCAGCGACAACAGCTTTTTAACCTCCACCGTGGGACATAGTCCGTCCCCAGAACTTGTCGAACTTTTCAGTCATGGGCATTGTGGGCATTCAGAACCTACTCAGCTCGTCACATCATCTCATTCTCTGCCTGTCACAATTTTGGTATGATATATATTGTGCTGTCTTGTGATACATCCATCTCTTGGTCTTTTGTTCCACTTGCATAGATCTCAGTTCAAGGGCCAATATTCTGTGTAGGTGCCATGTTTGAGCTCCATAGGTGACTATCAAGACAACCCTTTTAAAACTAATGGGATCTTTTTGTTATTGGATGTTTAGCTTGCTCTACTGAATAAATGTCTACCTAAGGCGATTCTCCGTTTTGTTCCTTCCTCTTTCGATGATCTCATGGGAATTTGTTATCCAAGTTAGATGTAGTAGTCTACTTTCTTTAGTTCTGCGTTTTCAATTTGATCATTTGATCATCCCCACCCCCAGCATATTATTGTACATGACATTGATCTTACCTAAGATGATGTTTAACTACTTTCATCGCTAACCCCAAACACTTATTTGTTCTTAAATGTTAGGAGACAATAGTGTGCTAATTATAGACTAAGTGCAGAATCACTTAATAAGAATAGACAACCAACAGGCATTTAGTGCAGGGGGGGGGCTCCTAAAATACGGGCCTTTAAGATATTCTACTTTTTGTTCATAGTATGACTCTGAGAAGCCTACAACTTTCACCACTTCATCATACAATGTGGATAAATGGATGTTCGCTTTCTAATTTTACCCAAAGGCAACTGAACTCCACCGATGTTTACTAATGGTCAATTATTTGCCGCTGGCTAGACGGCCAAATCGAGACCATTATTGTGTGAAGAGTGCTTCAGGGGTTCAAGGTAACCCATTAATTATGTACCCACAATCGCATGAGCTGACGCTTCGAAACATTTTATCTCACACGATAAATCATCTGTTATCAATTCTAAGCAACAAAACTTTCTTTCAGGAAACTTGTCAGTTCAGTACAAAAAAAAAAGCAACAAACAAGATAGAAAATGATATTGGAAATGTGGATTGCAACTTTCTCAAAACTACATCATCCTTAGCCCTTGTCAAGGTTGTCAATATGAGTAACAGCTAGTTACTGTTGAAAGACTCTTGACAGTTCATCGAAGCAAGCAAGATGTGACTTTGATGTATATCTCACTATTTTAGCTCACTGCCAGACTAAGGTATGCCACGCAAAGATATGGTACTGGGTGTTCCAAAAGATTATCAATACTGATATTCTAACCGTGGAAATCATTGCTACGGAAATTTTTATTGTTTCATTTCTTGTCACTCATCGCCAGGCGACTAGCAGGATTTAAAAGGACGGTAGTTGCCAGAGTGAGCCTTTAGCAAGCATTATTTTGCATTTGAAGAGATCGGCTTTCCCCTTCAAAGATCAACGGGGTCTCCACAGAAGGTTTTCTACATGATCCGAAGCGGCTTAAAGCATCTGGTATACCCAGTTGGTCACCCATCTAGGTTCTGAGCAAACTTGAACATACTTAACTTCCTTGAACGTACGAGAACTGGTGCATACGACACGATTTGCCAATGAGGAAATATTTATCACAGCTAAGTTGGTGAAGTTATCTATTTACTGTTGATTGTCCCTCTGTTTGCTTCTATATTTGTCTACACATTATCTCCAAAGGTTCTCGATTTCAAATTTGAATTCGATGAAAAGGTGGGCAATGAGCTAAGGGAGAATTGGTCATTATCAATGACGGATCCAGGAAATGTTCATGATTTTTGGTTGGCGCTGGTGTTGGCCAAGTAATGTGCTCTTCTGGTGCAGTCAAATGGTCAAGAAATTTTGCGATAGAATATAACGCAGAGATGTTGATTCATACTTTTCCCCGGGTTATCAGTATGTCCTCTCTTCTATACTCTTTTACTGGCTTGCCAGTGACATCACGATTATTTCACTTATCTGATATGTTATTTCTCCCAGATTGAGTATTGAAACCAGTAGATATTTGATTCCTGTTCTCTTTGGTCATTTGTGAGTTAGCTTTTACATTGCACCAACCGTTTCATCCATTCATTTTAGAAGGTAAAGATAGGGGCCGATTTTTAGCGAGACATATAGGCATATGGTTGTTTTGATTCATCTCTCCAGTTCTTTTGCAGTCTTTTCATGGATTGAACTACTGTCTCAACTAATATTGTAGATGGTATAATCCAGTCTGAAATAACTGTGATAGGTAGAAAAGAAATGACTTCGGACTTTTGTGTCTCAATGAACTTTCAATTTGGAGTTATGCCCACGACTGAAGAGGAAATATACAACACACTTAATTGGGTCTGTGCCCTTGGGACTGAAATTAACGTTGAATTTTGCAGGGTTGGTTCGGACAGAGGTTTGAACCCGGGTCATTATTTGATTTCCCAGGATACAAACACTGCAATGATGAGAGTTCCCTTGATAGAATATTCCAGTCCAACGTGCACAGATCATTTACAGAAACAGAAAATAATGAACTGCACTGACTAAACTGTCAATCCTGATGTACAGGGCGTCCCAAAGTTAACGCTGATTGGTCCTAAATCGAATTAATGTAACCCTTTAAATGACCCTGCTCGATCGATTATCCAAGTTTCATAAGGATTTTCTCTTTTTGCGTATGTATAAATGTATGTATACATGTACGTGTGTGTGTCTCCGTGCTCATTTTTGGAATAACGGCCTTCAGTACGCCACTAAGCACAATTTAAAAATAGTTATCTTATTTTCCCTGCAAAGTGCTTTTTAAGTCTTCATGACAACATGCCAAAATCTTTTTATGGTATTATTGTCGAATAATCTTAGATAAAGGATCAATTTCTCAGGATAATGGTTTGATAATTAATTCTCTTGCACACACATCCTCTTGTGATTTATTTATGCAAGGCACGAATATAAATTTCATTCCTGAATAAAGTTACTTATGCAATAAACATGGACAGAGCTTAAGATCAAAGGTGTTAGATAGGTGGTTCGATGTAAATAAGCAGCCATTCCTGATATAGTTATTCATGATCAACAAGAATTTTGTGTTTGAAAACTACAGATTCTAACAAGTAATAACTTTATACGTAGAATATAATGTGGTTTATGATTAAATGTTTTTAATACAGAAGTTCACCCGTAATGTCAAAACTGACAGCATTCTTGAAACTTATAGATATACATTGCATCTCATATATAGGTATATAATAGGGATTTGCATTGCAGTGAGCTTGGAAAAAGCCTTCTGCAGATTACGTGAGGATTTATTATGTTATGTTTCCGTTCTAATCATTTTTTATATTTTCAGTGTTCCTCAAATCCAGCATTTTTACTCCGTCACACAATAGTGAAATCCCATTCCAACACGTCAGTTTTGTTCCATAGCATATAGCAATACGAAGCATTGTTGGTTATTTCATTCAATGACGTGGATTAAAAATATTTCCTTTATACAGGTAGACACAAAAATAGCTCTGCCATTTGTAATGTGAGTATTAATGAATGGCAAACAAAACCTTGTTTAATAAGCAACGTATAGGCCAGCCTATATATATATATATATATATATATATATATATATAGAGAGAGAGAGAGAGAGAGAGAGAGATAGATAGATAGATAGATAGATGGATAGATAGATGGATAGATAGATAGATTGATAGATATAGATATATAGATGTAGATATATGTTTTAAGAAATGAATGTATATGATCAGACTGAATGATAATAGATTACATTATGTTGTATAGAAACTAAGTTGAAATAATCTTTCATTAAATGTTTCACTCGACGTAAACAACGTAAACAGAATAAACAATTAAAAAAAATAAGGCTGCTGCAAGAATCTGCCACTGTTAGGGTAGCAACTTAATGTAGCGATGCTCTTACCATGAAGCAGGTTTGGTTTTTGCAGTCAACCTATTTTCTTCAATTGGTAATTCTGTTTACGTTGTCTGAGGTGAATTATACTCTGACTGTGTAATGACAGGAGATCTTTTCGAAATTTTTTTTTATCAAATATAACGCAATTCAATCTCATATATATATATATATATATATATATATATATATATATATTATCGTGTCATCCACAGACAGCTGTTTCGATGTATTACAACTCTTCGGTGTGGCTATAGACTTTAACCCATCCAGTACCGCAAGGCTGAATTGAAACCATCACATCGGACCCGGAAGCCGATACCTACCTCTGGACTACGAAACTGGGTGGTCGGTAAGGCTGAATTTAAGCGATATATTCATGTTCGCAGAAACTCCTCATCCAGCAGAGTGCTATATTCGTATGGTAGAGCATTGCATATATATATATATATATATATATATATATATATATATATATATATATATATATATACGTGTGTGTGTGTGTGTGTGTTTATGTATTTCAGCGAATTATCTGTTGTGTTTCTAAGGGATAAATACCATAAGATATTCCAGTTTTGACATCCAAACCAATTTATTTAACTTATTTTTAAATTTGATACATTTTCTTTGAGAGAAAGTATAAGATTCGATGCCTTAGTGAACCTAACGACAAGACTCGAGTGACAAATTCCCAAATTAATGGCGGCAGATTAAAAACACGCTTGACCTTAGAATCCCGAATCGAAGATGTCAAATCAGAACAATGTATCTGTTCTGGTTCGTTTTTCTTTCCTGTACGTAAACGAGAAATGTTGAGTAAAAAAAATGAAAATTATTTTTTCTATGGACTTTTCTTACTCTTGTGTTAGTTACAAAAAGTGCTATCTAAATGCAAATTATACATGTGTTGGGGAAGTGTTGTGCGTGTATTTGTACGTGAAATTTCACAGCGATTAAAACAAAACGAATTCTAAGAAAATGTAATGCGTCTGGTTCTATAGCCTTGAGTTAGACAAGGCTAAGTTGTTTAATTTTCTTTACTTTTTTCATAAAGAATGTCCATGTTTTCGCTTTACAAAAATGTCTCTCACCTCCTGGCAATATGAGAACGATGTGAAGGAATGAAATTGAAAATCTGGAAAGACTGGGAGGCCTACAGTGGAGAGGACAAATAATCGGAACTTTGGTCTGAAAAATCATAGTCAACTGCAACAAACCAAAGTGGACAGCCCAGGAGCAAATCATCATCATCAGCAGCAGCAGCAGCAGCAGCAGCTTTGTAACGTCCGTCTATGGACATAGACCTTCCTCAAGATACGCCAATATCTTCTTTTTTTTTTTTTTTTGTCTAGAAAGTACCCGGAGAGCGCATACCTCTATCAACGCCAAAAAGAAATCAAATCCTGAACCCTCCTCTAAATTCAATCCATCGTTTCTTTTGCCGTGGCCTGCTCGTCTGTAAAGGTTCATTGAGATTCATGGAGAACTTCCGGAGATATCGTGTGCACCAACATGAGCAAATATATAAATGTATGGGAAGAAAATATGCTTCAATATAAAACAAATTCGAGCATCACCCTGAGATTTCCTTCTCCCATCCACCTTTCTATAATACGTTACTGAAATTCAATAAGACCTTGTGGAGATATATTGTGTTCACCGACGGACGGAAATACAGGAAGTTGGACAGAAGACAAGCGGAAAGACGAATTGAAAGAAACGAGGCATTACCAGGGATACCAAAACCAGCCATTGTTGGGCTAGATTTAGCCGATATTCTTCCCAGTCAGCCGATAAAAACCTTTGATTACTGTTAACATTTGGCCATTTTGAAGAAATGATTAGCCGATCTTTTATTCTATTTTATTGCTAACACCATACATAGAAATATTCAACATTTTTAGCCATAGGATTAGCCGGGAGTGGAACAAAGACAGTCCATCATAGCCATTTTATAATGAGTTTCAAGCCGAAAAAAATCAGAATAGGTCAAGTTGAACATCATGCATGCATTGCCGATTGATCACCGACTTCAGAGCCAATCCAACCATTTCCCCGATAGAAGTCACTAACTGGAAAGAAAAAAAAACAACGAAAGATTTCCGGTAGCCAAAAAGACCAGGATCATTTAGAACAATTTTTTTTTTAGCAAATCCATTGCATATCTGGTAAATTTGATAGAAATAAGTGTACAATTCTAATCAATATTTAGTGTGAAGGTCTTGAAAATTAGTTATTTTAATTAGAAACTCGGTTTTGCACAAGTTTATAGCCATAAAGTAAGCCGAAAATGGGAAAGATTTAGCCGATTTTAGTCGAATTAGAGTTGGCAATGTTTTGTGATGTATCTCGTATCTCTATAACTTCTCTCGTAGAGGTAAATGATCGAATCGAACGAAGAAGATTCGACAATGTTGGATTCTGTTGACAGTTTTTTGGATTTTTTTTTTCGTAGAAACACAGTTTGTATTCCTCGAAGCAAATCTGTTCTTAGTCACGTCTACCCTCTGGTAGTTTCTGCCTTTGTGAAAATAGTCAACTTTCTCGTTCAAACAATTTAATTTTAGGCACCTAGTCGTGGTGCAATGGTTATCAAGTTATCAGTTACTTGGCAACCAATAATTGTGGCCTTGTGTTAAAGCTGAACAGTGTTTACTAAATAACCTTGGACTCTCCATCGTTGTGTAATTGTTAGCTGACTAGTCTCACGTGTCAATGTGAGCGGTACCTTGGACAATTTAGATAATTCCTTTTAAGATTTTCAATACTGTTCGAAAACTACCTTGTTAAAGTCCTACATCATCATCATCAGCAGCAGTAACGTTTACTGCCCGTTGTTGGACGTATACTTTCCTCAAGATTTGCCAGATATCTCTACCATGAACGTCGTTGGGGGCTGTATTTTTTTTTTTAACTTGCCAGGTTTGTCAACCCATTTTTTTTTTAGGAGGATGATCCACGTTGAGGGTCATGAGGTCCAACGGTAGATTGACATTATTGCAAAAGGACTTCCCCGTGGCCGTTTGAGATTTCTAAAAGATTTCAAGATGTCTGTGAGTCTTCTTCATTTCTTGTATATGCTGCAATGTTGTGTGCTTTCCCCCTGTGATGATGAGCACAATTCTCTCCTATGCACGTTGCATAGTTTCAGCATCGGTCTCTTGGTTAGGTTCCATCTTTCAGCTCCATAAGAGATTACTGGGAGGATGGATTTGTTGTAGACTCTTCTTTTTAGGACTAATGGGATTTTCTCGTTTTAGGAGTTTGACCGTGCCAAATCAAAACAGGCACTTATCAAAACAGTGCTATTCAAGTTCCTGTAATAGGGGCGATACACTTGTAACCTTGTTCGGAAGCTTGATGACGTTCTAGTAAGTTCGATAGTCTAGCAGCTCAATTACCACTGAGAAGCGAGTTCGATCCTGATAATTGTGGCTTTGCATGTAAATCTAAACTACGATTCGGAATTTATTACACAGTTGTGTGTGTTAGAAACCTCCATCCAGAATTGTCAATGTAGATTCGTTCAATTTTTAAGTTTTTCTCGTCGGCTCTCTATGTATCACGGGCACAGAATGCATTAATGGAGCTACAAGGATACGGACTTCAAGATTCACTCCCTATCATATCTGGAGAAAACTTTTTTTGGTTTTTGAAAACACTCCTTTCAAATAGAATTTTAGTGAACGGCCAATTTACAATGTAAGTTTCCGCTGTATTGATCCGTAAGTTAGAAAATCAGATTTTTCCAGTGCCCAGTAGATAGTATGAGAAGTAACCAAATCATTGACCACTTCTTTTTTCCAATTTTAAGTGATCGGCCCCAACACAGAATGCTACCAAGAGATTTTGGTCACGTGATAGTTTTTATTGAGTGAATGACAAGACTCTGTACATTTTTCTGTCCTTAAATTTTTTTCCATCGTAAGAAATTCACATTTTTCTTTCCCAAACAGTAAAAATAGGAAAGTCATTATTGTTAGCATTCACTGAACTTTGCCAAGCTGGGTACATGATCATAATAATTGGTTTGCTAGTCAGGAATGACCTTAATTCCAGGGCAATAGTCTGCTACACCAGATTAAGAATCATGGTTGTAGAGTTGAAGTCTGTCGTATTTACCAAGCTTATATCTGTCAACACATATGGTAATATAATCTGTGAGACTTACTACATGATTATGGTTCTATGACAGAAGCTTGAGATACTCATAAAAATCTACAAAATGTGAGAGTAGAAAACAAGTCAACCTCCAAGTGAATGAAGTGAAGCTCGCCAGATTTAAGTTCAAAATACATAACTATTTATTTGCAAACAAAATTACTACTCCATTCTTTCATCAGCTAATGTATTTTTTTATGTCCTTTTTTATTAATACACAATCATTTTTCCCTCGTTGGAAGTTATCAGGCTTTTGTAGTCGAACACTACCATTTAATTTTGACGTCATTTTCATATTTATCAACAATGACTGATGACGCTGACTACACCAAAAGCCATTGTTGTCAAGCTCGAATATACAGTGAAACATTGACATACACAAAAACTGATGACGAATTCACCCACACTTTTAAAGGTTTGCAAATACTATTTACAAGAACTGCTAGTGAATGAGTTCAAATGAGACACGTTGTTTCGGAATAATATTGTATGGAAAAATAAATTCTGTTTTTTTTTTATGTTTTAGATTTTAATGGAGCAAAGAAGTGTGACCATAGTCCGATCAGGTTTGTTTTCAAAGAATTAGATAAGATAGCTGAAAGTGTTTATCAGGTACCACAGTGACTACATTATGGTCTCAAAGTATTTTTTTTACTCTTCAAGTTGGAAAATTTAAAAAAAAACACAAAAGATTCTTCTTTTGCTTTTCCCATTTCCTACTGACATGCAATGTTTCATCGGCATCGATCTAAAATTCCCAATCGAAAGAGAATAGATATTGTTTTGCAAATAAGTATCCATTTATACAATCTCACATCCACAGATCTTTTTATTCAAAAGGTCTCTATATGAATAACTGGTGATTGAAACAGAAAAGAGACGTATGAGGGACAGTCAATTAAAACTGTCAACGTAAGTTTCTTCTGTTTTCAAGTCATCTCGCTAATTATGTATGTATCACACATAGCAGCCACACCAATGGAGCCAGAGGGCCGAAACTTTCAATATTCACTAATTGTATGTAGAAAAACGTCCATTGCTTTTGTTTTGTTTGTTTTTTTTTTCTAAATCGCCCCCTCTTGGTTTTTAGTGGGGTTGTTCAATTTACAATGTTAGTTTGGCATGAACCAGTTTGAATTTTTAAACAAGATAAGAGGGCACAATCTTTTTAATGGTCCAACAAAACTTATTCTTTGATCATATCTTATTCCTATTTCATCATCCCCAACACAGTACGTTGCCAAAGAACGTCGGTCACGTGACAGTTTCTATTAAGTGACCAACCAGACTTATTCTTCTTTTATTTATTATTATTACAGATTCAAGCACCATCAGTTACCCGCCTTTGTAAAGAGATTGTACTACCATTTTATGAAATGGCCAACGCTTTACAGTGGACGCGTTTCTTTTGTCTCGATGAAGAGCGTTTGCGTGAAAGATAAGGAAATTCACAGGGCCTAGTCATCCGTGGTTAACATTAGTCTGGGGGTAAAAATAGAAAAAGTGAAAAACTTTCTTTTGGGGGTAGGGGAAGAAAATAGCATTAAAGCGTCGGAAAGAAGGAGAGAAAAGAGAGAAAAAAAGAGAGGTGAGAAAAAAGAGAAAAGTAAAAGAAACATGCAGAAGAAGGAAAAAGCGAAAAAGTGGATGAATGGTAGGATAGTAGTTGTCTGGAATTGTCAGGAAGATTGATGAGTTGAAGATGCAAAGTTGAAATAAGATGAAAAAAATACAAAGAAGATAAGTAGTTGAAGAAAAGAAAACAAAAAAGGAGAATATTGAGAGAAGAAGAAGAAGAAGAAGAAGAAGAAGAAGAAGAAGAAGAAGAAGAAGAACAAGAACAAGAACAAGAACAAGAACAAGAACAAGAACAAGAACAAGAAGAACAAGAAGAACAAGAAGAACAAGAAGGGGAACAGGAAGAAGAAGAAGAAGAAGAAGAAGAAGAAGAAGAAGAAGAACAAGAACAAGAACAAGAACAAGAACAAGAACAAGAAGAACAAGAAGAACAGGAAGAAGAAGAAGAAGAAGAAGAAGAAGAAGAAGAAGAAGAAAGAAACAAGAACAAGAACAAGAACAAAAAAGAGGAGAAAGAGAAGAAGTGGAAAAAGAAGAAGAAGAAGGAGAAAACAGGAAAAAAGAAGAAACTAAAAAAAAATGCAGCGTATTTGGAATAGGAATTCAAGAAAGAAATATAAAGGAAAAGAATTGTACGTGAAAAGAAAGAAGAGAAAAACTGATAAGGGAAAAAAAGAAAATCGTCGGATGGATTAAAGGATTGAAGAAACGTTCTTGAGGAGAGAGATAAAAGAAGAAAGGAAAGAAAAAGAGTGTTAATGGAAGAAAAATACAGAAACAGATAAAGATGAAAAAAGAAGTGTAGTTGATGAAAAAACATTGCAAAGAAGAAAAAAAAGAAATGTAAAATGAAGAAGGAAAAAAACAGTTCTATCGAAAAAAATAGAGAGAGAGAAGAAAAAACAAAAGAAGACGGTTAAAAGAAAGAAGAGGTAATGAAAAAACAATTAAAGAAAGAAGAAAAATACGATATTCTGCTGAATTGATTGAACGTAAAAATAGAAAAAAAAAGAAAAGATGAATACGTTAGAGAAGGAAAGTACAAACCCGGTCCCTCAGTGACCAATGTCTTTAGGCACAAGGCCATATCAGGGGTGATCAATGAAAAAATTTGAACAACAGTTGATGGATGAATAAGTTACTTCTTTCGCCTTTTATTGGACTCAAAGATTGATTTCTTAAAAAACAAGCGAGTACAAACTAGGGACCAATTTAGCATAAACCGACAAAGCAAATTGCACCCCCACTAAAAACCTATTTAACATTGGAAAATGAAGGAAGACGTGTAGACATAATAAGGAGTGAATGTTTTAAATTTCAGACCCCTGTCTCTATTGAAGTACGCATGGTACATAGATAGCCAGACTAATTTGAAAACTGAATAAACCTATGTTGATAGTTTTTGTTTATGGTATCTAATAAGTAATGCGCTGGAAAAAGATCATTGTATGTAAACACAAAGTATATGAAAATATTAGGTAAGGTTCATGAAATGGATCAACATTTCAGAAACTGAATGTTGAAAAAAATTGACGAAAGATAATTTCAGAAAAACATGATTCTGGAAGCCATAATCCTGACAGGCGTGACCTTCAAAGCCATAGTCAAAAAATACACAACCCTGAGAGCAATGAAACCGAAATTCACGATGCTTAGAGCCATAATACTGACAGACAATGTCTTGAAAGCCATTTTCCCAAAAGACATGATCCTTAAAGCCATCATTCAGGAAGTCAGGATCCTGGAAGCAATAATCCTAAATCACACAACCCTGAACGCCACACACCTAAAGGGCACGACCATGAAAGCCCGAACCCTGAAAGACACGATCATGAATGATAAAAGCCTGGAAGACTTGATTCTCGACGATATAATCTAGAAATACCAGTTACTAAAAAAACATAGTCTGGAAGGACATGGTGCTGAAAGCCATGAACCGAAAAGACACTATCCTGAAAACCATAATCCCGAAAGATACGACCCTGAAAGCCATGATCCTGAAAGACATGATCTTGAAAGCTAAAATCCTGGAAGAGACGATACTGAAAGCCCTAATCCCGAAAAACACTACCCTGAAAGCCATAATTAGAAGAAGCCCAACCGGAGAGCTATATACTTAAAAAAAAAACGATCCTGAAAGTCATAATATCCCAAATCACGATCCCGAAAGCCACACGAAATTACAAACGACATGATCCAAACAGTCATAATTCTGAAAACCCAGATATCGACAGTCATAATGCAAAAGGACATGATCATAAAGCCATGAACACAAAAGACACGGTCCCGTATGCCATAAGCCCAAAGACGACGTTCCTGAAAGCCATTATCTCGGAAGACATGATTCTAAAAGCCATAATCCCAAAGGATGCGTTCCTGGAAGACATGATGAGGAAATACCCGATTGTGAAAGCCATTATTCCAAGTTTTAAAAATCTAAGAGATCAGCATCCCTCATGGCTAAAATCATGGAAACACGAAAGATTGAAATATTTCAGCCACTTTTCTTGAGTATATTCCTCCAAACACAATGGATCTTTCCAACTGTATTTCCAACGACAAAAATCTGTATTCATTACAACTCTATGCAACTTTCTCACACAATGAATTTTTCTTACTGTTCTCCTCACAACACAATGGATCCGTGTCACTGTATTCCTTACAAAACAATAACTTTTCTTATTGTATTCCCAATCAGCATGATTGATCATTCTCACTGCATTCTTTATATCACAATGAACCTCTGATCTGACAGCGCAATTCACCTCACTATAATCATTGCAACAAAATATATCTTTCTTACTATATTCTTTACAATGCAATGGATCCTCATTTGTGTATTCCTCACCACACAGTGTATCTTCATTTCTGTGTTTTTTATAACACTATCATTATTACTGTTTTCCTTACAATTCAGTGGATTTTTTTCTGTGTACAACACAATTGATCTTTCTGTGTTCCTACGAGAAAATGCAAGGTATCTCTAAGATTGCTGCCCTGCAAGAAGGGCTGATGGGTTAAATGAACGAAAGTAACTCATGGTGAAAGATAACAGTTTAAAATCAAATTACTATTGTTGCCACGAAAATAGGAAATCGCCTTTTTACAACGACTGGGCAATTTATCAAAGACTGGAAAAGTGAAGCAATTTGAAGATTCATAGGACTTAGCGGATCTTTATTGAATCCCCAAACATAATGGAGATTTTAAATTGGGTGCTTTCAATGCTTTTAAAAATGAATAGCAATCTGTTAACAAATCCTTTTCTCCCGCTCAGGCCAATGGATTTGTTGGGAAAGGCGAGCGGATTGGCCATGCGAAACGGCAAGGAAGAAAACTTCTGTGCGGAAATGAGTCATTTTTCTGCATTTGATCTCTACTTGATGAAATCCCGGGAGCTTTTAACGATTCAAAGCCTCATTTGCCTGAAAGATAGAACTAAGTTACTGATTGGTTTAGAAATAGATTTGTGCTTTGTCAGATGAAAAGACACGCATCGGTATCGCTGTTTGATTGGCTGTTTCCTCAGCATTATTGTTTACGCCATATTTGTGATTTCCATGTGAAAGCAGAGTGGATTTTCACGTAGCCAAAACCACGTGGGATTATTGCACAGAAGATGGAGAAATTTACTAAGGATTGCCCGTAATTGCTTATATCGTACGATTGGAGAATTTTTCAAACCTAAATTTTAGGGTAACTAATTATTTATGATCATCAATCTCATTCATTTTCCTCGGCCATAGACGGGTACATTATGACCAAAAGTAAGTTATATCTATGGTCTGAGCTGAGTAATATTTAAGAAATAGTTAAAACGCCGACCAAACTTTGGAATGTTCAAAATGTTTTATCAGTTTCAATGCTAAGCACACTTCAGTCTGTTTCAGTGCTGACCCGTCAGGGTTTATTATTCTATTGAAACTGTTACGTGATCAATGTCATTCGGCAAAACGCTGTGTTGGAGGTGATCAATTAAAATTTTGGAAGAATCGATAGTCAACGGACAAGTTGGTTCTTTCACCTTCTGTTGAGATGTAATCACTGAAATGACTGAATTGAAAAAGAAAACGATCAGGTACAGGGACTGATCCAGCAAAAGATCACATTACACAATATCCTCGTTGAAAACTCATCCAGGAAAGAAATTCAAAAAAAGTTTTTCTTGACATGATAATGTGCAAGTGTTTAAATTCCAGCCCTCTTGATCCATTGGTACAGCCGGTACACGTGATAAATACATAGTTAACCAGCCAGCCAGCTGCACTAACCTAAAAACTGAAAGAAAGCTATGTTGACTGTCTTGGTGACGGTTTTTGTAGACCAATACTAAAAGAAAGCAAGAAAAACAAAGGAACTGGGAGAACAAATATAGAAGTCTCAAGAAGAAGCAAGAGGACAAAGTAAATAGGAATAAATTACTGACTATCCGTGAGAGGAAGAAACAAAGACCAAAGAATGGAAGCCAGGAAAAAAAATATAATCCAGGGAAAGTATTTTAATGGATAATTATCTTTTTTTTTTCTTTTACCTTTCCCCTTTTTAAAGCACTGGGCATCAATAATCTTAGAAGGAAGAAACGGTCAGAGAAAGCAGTTTGGACTAAGTGCTTTTTGATGTGTGGTTCATTTGACCACAATCTGACCACAAACCCATAAAAACTGTTTTGGGTCGAGTAATTATGGTCCGTGACTTCGATCTTTTCAAAAGAATCCAGAAAACACAAAGACATTAACTTTTTTCCTCCATTTCATTTCATTGCTTGACTTCTTTGCTTTGGTATCCTGTATTTTTCTTGCTATTTAATTTTTGCATGCGCGAGTATCTCGAGGACCGATGGCTATAACTGACTGGCTGACTAACAGAAGGCTGACTGACTGTTTGGCTGACATACCGAAGTATTCCAACGGCCTCTACTTTTCTACCTCTTCTTTCATATATATCAGGAAGTGGTAGTAATTTGACAATGTGGAACGGAGAGTTTGGAAAAGTTGATTACATATTCGCTTGATGCATTTCGCTGAACCTTTGACGGTGTTTTCGAAAGTACAGACATAGAAAAATGTAGTAGAAATGTAGCTTTATGCATGATTGAGTGCAGTAACAAACTTGAGACAAAGGGATGTAAAACAAATTCTGATGAAAGTGCTAGGGAGAGAACTCGTGCATCTCCGGTTTGACTTTGAGGCAGTCAACATCATTTCAATTTATTTTGACTTTTAAGTTCCTGTTGCTTTTATAACGATACACTTGGAGCTACGTTGCGAGTAACAATGTTAACACAGTAATTAGAAAGGTTAATCTAAGGTATTTTTAATAGAAAATTCCTTTTTTTTTTCAATTTGGACCAAGAAATTAATTGACACATAAGTAATACTAGCTGCGATGGTAGCAGTCTTAGCTATATCATTACCAGCCTGCAAGCAAAAACACGTACTCGAAGGACAAAAAAGCAAATGTTGTGTTCGTATCTTTCTGATTCCCACTCTCCCTCTTTCTGTACGGTATAATTATGATTTTCTTCTATAGTTTCCTCTGAGCTACGTACAAGAGCATGAATATACGTTTTGCAACAAGCACATAAAGGAACTCAATAAGAGTATTGGGGTTTTCAAATTGTGTTGATGGATTACAGATGTTTTATTGCGAAAATATGGATTCCCTACGTCTAATTTTGAAGAACGTTTTTTCTTGTGTTGAGGGAAAATATTGTATACCAGAATAATTTAGTGCCTTCTGGCTACAAAAAAAAAAAAAAAGAGAGCGAACATTGTTCCGTATTTTTTCTCTAATTTTAATCACTTCTACCCACAACTGACTGATTAAATCACTTGCTGGGTTTAAGATATCCATGGCTTCTAAAATTTATATCTATCTATCTATCCACCTATCAATCTATCTGAACCGATTCCTGATCGTTCATAGTAGAAAAGGTGACATTTTGCACCGCTTGAATGAGCACGTGATTTTTTTAATTTTTGAAAATTCCCAACAAAACTGGTCTTTTAACGGTGTTCAATTTACAATGTCTGCTGATATCAAATTGGTCCCTGACTTTATGTCAATATTTTTATGTAGGGGGTTATGATATATATATATATATATATATGATTCAAAGAATACAGGTAGTATTTTATTCGAAGCAACTTAGTTTACTATTACCACTGCATCATTAACGTGGTAAAAAGCAGTATATGTGGGTGACAGTGAATTACGATTACATTTGGAATGTTAGTTTTCTTTTTCATTCGGTGTCCTTCTGTACATTTTGTTTTTCTTTCAAACTTTCCAACACCTTTCTCTTTTCTTCTTCCGAATCGCGTCTACTCATTATCTAGTAACGTAAACAGTTTGTCTTGTTCATCAAGTAGAATTAGAAGACAATTGTCTATTTCCCACTGTAGCTATTACACATGAATAATTCGTGGATAGATTTGAATTCTTACAGTCGCTATTTGGCCTGCCTTATCCACTGGACTGTTGGACTCAATAGTAAGAGCAACGCTACATTTAAACGGCTAACTTATCGGTCGCAGGTTCAATTCCTGCAGTAGCCCGATTTTCATGAAAAGTTCATCTTATTTCACGCTGTCTAAGCCAAGTGACACATCTTCCGTGTAATATAAGAACTCATTTCAGATAGAGTTAGAAATAATATAAAGCTTTCAAAATTATTCAGTGGGATTTTATCCTCTTCTTAGTTATATAATTGTCTATTTAGAAGCAATATTACAGAACTTGGCAGTGAATGAACATATTGAGATCGTGTGAATAGAGCAGTAAATTGTGCCCCTCACCGTCCTGTAGGGCTGATTTGCCCAATGGTAAGAGCAACGCTACATTAAGGGGACAACTTAGAATGAAATCATATTCTGAATTGAGCCCCACGTCCACTACAAAATGAAACTATTCAAGAGGGATAAGAAAAAATGGGATGGGGGGGGGGCATGATGAAAAGTAAATGCTGAAATTAGTCCAGTCACCAAGCGTGACACATACATACATACAGTCATATAGCCATGCAGACATACATCACCATCCAGACAGACAGACGGACCAGCTTAAAACAATGAAGGAATCTATGTTTGTAGTTTCGGTTGACGGTTTCTGATTAATGAATGTAACATTCACGGAATCCTAATGATTCATCTTTAGTGAGTGAGCCGACATATTGTTGGATCTATTGGCTTCTTCACCCCTCTCTAGAAGTTAAACACTTTTCTTGAGTTTTTGCTCATCGAGACAACGTCAGCAAACGTGAGCACAGACACCCACACACAAACGCAGATAAAAGTACACACACATGTACACACACTGACACACGCACATATATACGTATATGCATGAACAGATTTTTGCAAAAATAATTGTATGACACACATACACACACACACACACACATATATATATATATATATATATACATATTGTCTTCGTGTGTGTGTGTGTATGTAAATGCTCATTCTTCACATGCATGAAATCACCAATATATATATATATATATGTATATATATATATATATATATATATATATATATATATATATATATATATATATATATATGCATGTGTGTATGCGTGTGCGTACGTGTGTGTGTCTGTGTCTATGTGTGTTCATCAAAAACGATCACGCTCAACATCCGGGGTCAAACTGATGGTAAATTTTCTCATTCTCAAAGCAGACGATCGCCATACAATATGGCGCCTGCACTAGAATATGGCAAAGTTCATTAAATAGCATCAAGTGTGAAGAATTCAGATGTTGAGAGATGAGAAAATGGTTGCCAATATTTCAACTGATGGTGACATCTTTGAATAGTGAGAAAAAAGTGACCATCCCGGGAACAACAAAGGTGGAATGGAAAATTGAATCAAGGTTTTGGATAAGTGTTGGGAACAGAATCGTAAATGGTCAGTGGGAAGGAAAATGAAGGAGAAGTAGAGGATAAAAAGAAATAACTGGGAAGGAATAGATGGTAGTATAATAGAATATAATTGGTGAGGCAAGAGGAGAAACATTAAAAAAAAAAAAGAACTAGGGGTACAGAGCTAACTCTTTAGGTGCCGGAGCTGAAAGATAGGCATACTGGAAATGACAAATGTTAACAGAGGAAGACTGTAAAGATTAGGCAGTTTCGGAAATGCGTTTCGTCTTGTCAATTTATTTGGGATTTCTATTTTCCACAGAGGTGCCGGAAAACTCCTGGATAGAAGATGGAAGAGAAAATCCGAAGACTAAGATAAAAGACGAATTTGGAAAACAGACCAACAAAAAAAATCACTTTACGTGAATAAACTACCGCATAGAATACAAGATGTAAACAACCATAAATTATCAAAATTATTGGAAAGAATTGATAATTTTATTATCTATCGAGATTTTGGCATTGTTCCAAAATGTCCTCAAAGAGCACATAGTCAGGTGCTCATTCAGTTTTTCAAAATCGTAGCCCCCGAAACGTGACCAGAAGCCCTGGGGCGCGCACACAAGCACACACACACACACATACACACACTTATACACATACGCAAAACAAACAAAGAGAGAAAAATCTGTAGCCCACTTGACTGGTTAGTTGGGCAATCCGTAAGGCTACGCTGATTCGTAGGGAACGTGTTTCTGGGCTTCATTGCTTCATCAATTTCTTTCATATTATCCCAACGTTTTCAGTTACTGTCTTCTCACCATTAAGCATAATTATCCAAGTTTTTTTGTACAGCTTTTTGATCACTATATGAAAAGAAATCATCCAAATACATTCCCTCTGCTATCCGGAGCGTTCCTACGAAAGTATTTTGTGAGTCAGAATGGTGTGAGGCGGAGAAACAATTACAATTGATTTATAAGGTGGTAATCTTCTAGAGCCCTCAGAACAATAAAATAGATAGGAAGGTTTACCTGACTGAGTGATCGGAGATAGTGATAGTGGAAAGTACAGATAACGGAAACGGAGAAGAGCGGAGATGGGGCTGTGTGCTACATCTATGATGCCTGGCTGCATAAGAAAGGCTGAACTGAACACGATTTCAACCATTCGGTTTTAGTGGAGTCGGGGACTACACTCATTTGAAATCTATGTAATGACTTTTTTTTTTTTACATAATCGTTACGGTGGAAGAGTCCATTGTTTCAAATGGTGGGAAGGAGATAATTTCTTCAGCATTTTTTGAAAGGTCCATGGTTACCGGAAGGAAACCACGAAAATCACATGGCAAATTATATATATATAAGTAATCAATTATATGAATAGAATTTAATTTTTGCTTCAGTTTTATTTGTACCAACTTTCATGAAGGCTTCCATAAAACGGGAGTGGATTCTTTCAAATGGCTACCACCCCCACTAAAAATAAATCTCCCAGTTAAAAGTTCTGGACTCTAACTGTCATCATTTTCTATCTCTAGGGATTCATGAATACCCAAACTATAATCTGGAGACACTAACTCATCTTTCATGGGACATATTTTTTGTCAGTCGACAGAATATCCAACAAAAATGTCACTCCTTTGTTACTTTATAGCTACAGTTTCCTTTTATAGTTATCGATCAAACTATTTTTGCACTTACCTACGTGTTTAATGTATGACTTGATGGCTTAAGAAATGAAAGAAAGAAATTAAGCTATTGATTATACTAAAGTGGACGGCGCCGAAAAGGTTACGCCCAAAATAACTTTCTCTTTCGGTCACCAAATGTGGTCACTTTCTACTTTTGATGACTCTAATATTTCCCACTGGAGACATGACAAAGTCCACGAGTGGATATATTTCTTCATTAGTTCCAAAAAATTCTCGAGAATGTTTCACTTTTCTGCGAGAAAGTTGTGGGTCAATCTATCTCTCGGGCTTTAGTTCAAGAGTAATGTATGAGTCGATGGCCGTAAGAGGAAAAAACGATCGATCGGGGGTCTGTGTGAAGGAAAGAAAAACTACGAAGAAAAAGACAACAATGAAAATGAATAAGAATATCCGTACCTTGCATAAATGATTCATCGTATCCCGTGCATATACCAGATCATTTTTTAAAGCATTCCAAAAAATGGATCGTTTATCTGAGATTATCTAAAAAGTAAATCTCCTGTATGAAGCTGTTTTTTTTTAATTTTAGGCAAAAATCTCAGCATTGTTTGTTTAGAATATAGACACAAAAAAAAACATTTTCTTTTTTTAATTCTTAGATAGTATTTACTGGTGTTTTCATACGAATTGCCACAGTTGAACACCTCTAAATGTGACCCGGAGCACCATTAGATTTGAAGAATTCGTTCGCAGATATTGAATGATGACGAGAATAAAAATCATTATGAAGGATTTGGGGTGGGAAATTTCGAAAGGAGTAAATAAATTTGCACTTTGAATAATACTTTGTATATAGTCAGTAACTTGTGCTTCAAGATCTGACCGTTGAAAATCTTTTTTTCCTGATTTTCAATACATTTCTATGGTCAAATCATTTGCAATTGCATATATATATATATATATATATATATATATATATATATATATATATATATATATATATATATTGATGAATGCCCTATTCAGTTAGTAATGCTTGAAATAATTTTGTAATTTTTTACCACTGCTAATCCCTTTCTCTCAGATTCCCAATACACTTCTATGAAAAGATCATTAACAATACTTATACATACATACTATAGCACTATTCTTTCAAAAAACCTTTTTTTTTTTTCAAATTTCCGACCCATCAAAAAATACACATTCTTTTTCTTTCAATGCACAGACCGGGTGTCTATGCTTTTTTCATAAAAAATCCAATTCCAGTTCAAATATAACTATAGTTTGGGTTTTTTTTTAATTTACGGACTGGCGTTGCCAATCTTTTGTCCTCACATAGAAATTGCAATTTTTGTAATGCTGCAAACATTTTTTTCAGTTTTATGGGAGAGTATTTATGAAACAATTCATTCTCATGAGCACACATATATATGAGTAAGCTTCCTAGAGTGAGATACAGAATGAAGATGACAAACACTTCTTTTCGAAAGGAGGTTAAACTGAATAACCAAAAACAAAATTGACTTGAAAACAATAATAGCCTATAGAATTTTAGACGTCAAAGACGTCACTGTTACCAATAAAGTAAATACAGGAAACGGGAAATTTGCAAGTATAAATAAATTTGACTTTGAAACGGACAGGAACAAAATAATCCCCAGGAAAAAGACAGGACCATGTAAATTAGAGAGGATTGTCAATTTCCGAATAGCCGTAGGGAATCTGGTAAACATAATTGGAGAAAAAGCAGAGATGGTTGGCGAAACAAATGAAAACAATAATATAAGATGCAAATGTTGCAGTAACTCCTTTCATTTCTTAGTAAGATGATAATCACAAATTCCGTAATGTATATATTCCGACGATTATAAGCTCATAAAATAATAACGACCTTTATATGTCGGTACCAGACATTCACCTTGGCAAGAAGATAAAAGCTAAGGAACTTCGAAAACCTCAAAAAACTAACTCATAATACTACGGAGGTTAATTGAAAGAGTAATATTAAGGATAGAATAAGATAACATTGATTGGAGCAAGAGCCAGGGTAAAAAATATTGCATATGCAAGTGAGCCACAAAAATAGAGATGGGCAGGACCGGTACCGAGAAGGGACAGCAGATGGAGCAGACACATATCCAAGTGGTGCCAACGGGACAGTCATACAGTAGGGAAAGACAACAGATAGATACGAGATGGAAAAGTTTCCAGGTAAGACATGGCTGAGATTAGCGCAATTACACTCGTCATGGAAGGAGATAGGAAACGTCCCAGCCTAACATAGGATTAACAAGGGTTGCTGTCGCTTATGATGTTGCAGATGATGGTGAGGACATATCTAGAAGTGTTGGGATAAATGATAAAATTTGAAAGGATGAAAAATAATGCATTCAAAAGCGTGGTTATCTTAATCATCACAACTTGACTAAGCTTTTTAAGTATCTGAAATGAAGGGAAAGAAAGAATGAAAGGAATACACTAATAGATGGATCACCATAGTCCATGTGTTTACCAAAACTAATTATCTGAAAGAAAAAATTACATCATATTATCGCGAAAAATTACCTAGAATTATGTAAAAAAATTGCCAAGAATTATGTAAAAAAATTGCCCAGAATTATGTAAAAAAATTGCTTAGAATTATGTAGAAAAATTGCCTAGAATTATCCAAAAGAAACAAAAAAAACTACCAAGCACTCTTCGACAAAAATAAATCTTTTATCTGAGAATTTTCTGAAAAAATACCATCAAAAGATTGTTTGACCAAAATGACCATCGAAATTAAGAAAGAAAAAAAAAAGCAGGAAAGGATGTTTTGAGAAAGAGGAAAAGGAAGAGGAAGGGATGAGGCATGTGAAGAAGTATAGAGAATGGGAAAGAAAGGAGTATAGAAAGAAAGATAGAAAGAGAAACAGGGTAAAATAAATAAGATGAGAGAAAAAAAGGGGGAATCAATACGTAGGAATTTGGAGGATGTAATCTGGCAACTCCTACAGAAAAAACAAATTTGTTTCATTTTTTTTTTTTTGTGCAATAAAGAAGAGAAAAATTGACCACGGATTGGCAAATAAAAGATAGCTTTGAACATCAAATAATACATTGTTAAATGTAGAGGAATAAGGAAGAAATAATACGCATAAAAAATAAAACAGCTTCTTCTGGCTCAACCGGGGAAAAATCACATATGATTATGGCTCGACGGTTAGAGATCCAAGATGGAGAGTAACAAATGATGCCAAGAGTGGGACGTAGGAGATGTCTTTGGAATGTGTCTTTTGCATTTCAAAAAGATAAATGATCAACCGTCGTCAGGGGCGACTCGAAGGTTCCTTTTCCACTATTATCCTTTCGAGGAGGAATGGACTCCAATCCCTGATTCATAACTCCATCCTAATCACACAGCTCAGGGAATACTCAATTATGAACAGAGTGCACAGGGAGATTTATCCTAACTATCGCACCATCTAAAAAACTCCAATTCGAGCTATTCAGTATTAACGAAAAAAGCCTACCTATGCAATCATACCATAGTTACATTCAAAGTATTTCCCTTAGGATATCATACACTAATCCCAATGTAACTTTCACTTTTCAGATCGTCCAAGTCCCAATCTAGAACTTCCACCAGCTGCCCCAGTTTTTGGTACGGTCTGAAATCTCATTGGAGGAAGCTACAAGTCGAAGGGAATCAAATCATAACAGTGGGGAGGAGTGCCAACGGATTTGAGGTTTCTGTTGCTTTTCTAAGAAAAATAAAACCTGCACGGGACTCAAATTATTGAAATGCCCAATTATTCTGAATAGAATGGTCACACAGTACACATGATCTCTCAATTGTGTTTCATTGCCAACTGAGTAACTCAACAGGGGGATGTTTTTCCAGACAAGCGCAGTTATCTCTCTTTTGATTGACTGCAAAGTTACATAACATCCAAGCAGACCGTTCTCATAAAATTCAAAATGGCTGGATACTGAATCCCCCTATTCACCGGCTAAATTACAAAAAGGAGCTGAAATCAACGTACAATCGCACATAAAGTCATTTAAACAGAAATGTTGTAAAGTACTCGACGGGATGTAAAAAAACTATTATAGATCCGTGGGTGGAATAGGGCGAAACTTATTATAAAAATCATCGAACAACAAATATGAGATCGGCTAGACTCTTAGAAAAAAGAAATGGCAAGAGGCGGTGAAAAAGGTGACGCAATCTGTGCTTATTTGACAGTGAATAGGCCATGTACAAAATGGACGGATGAGGTAGGTCTCCTTGTAAAAGACGACAGAGAATAGTGCAATCAAGTTCATTATCGATGATGGTGGGAAAAGCATTTGTTCATCAGTGGACCTATATGGGATGCTGCTGCTGCTGATATCCAGAAGATTAGCCTCATCCCCGACACTGTAAGATCCTTGGGCTCCCTTAGAAAAATAACCCCCTCTTTTCAAGAATAGCCTCTTCTCTTGCCTGGGGGGTTACTCCATCAATTTCTTTTGGTTTCTTATTTTGTGTCTGGCTATGTTCACGCTCACTTGAGATTAAGTCCATTTGTTTGTCTGTCTGACTGTCTGTTTGCCTCTATATATGAGATAACCTATGGCAAAACCACACGGATAATCCTTTGAAATTCCTGTGTATACCAATGTGACCCCGGGAAACTATTTTTAAGCGAACTAATTTTTGAAAATCACACTAATATGGTTTTACGAATGTTTGATATACTAGGTGAATTATTGCTGGAAAGAGTACGTGTTGAAAAAATGTTTTTTCAGCAAAGTAATTTTTAAAAATAACCCCAATATATTATCCATGAAAGTTTGATTTACAAGATGAATTCTTGGTAGAATGGGCACGTTGCACATGGAAATAAGCGTTGGGGGCTGCGTATTGTTTACAGAGAGGAGCAGAGAGTAAGAGGGAGAATGTTTATCTATCAGCTGCTCATTAGAGTGAGGATTTCAAACTGTTCATAGAGTGGACGGTAGAATAATGGAGAAAAGAAAGTCTATCGGCTGCTTGATGTAGAAGAAAAATGAGTTCGAACTTTAATTCGTTGAAAAAATTGAAAAAATATAAAAGTCACATATATCACTTTTTAAAAACAAATTACATTTGACACTATTTGATTTTTATCCATAGAATATCAGAAAATTGACGGGAATAGACTATGGCTATTAGTGCAGTGCTTTTTTCATTTTATCGATTACTTCATAGTTTTGTACCTGGCTGTATGACTTGATAAATACATCCCCATACTCAGACATTCACACACACACACACACATACATATATATATGTGTGTGTGTGTGTGTGTGTTTGTGTGTGTGTGTGTGTGTGTGTGTGTGTGAGTAAGCTTATGAGTACTGTAACAAGACAGATAGTAAGCTATAACTCATAGATTAACCCAACAGTAGATTGTCTGTCTAATTGTACGCAGTAAGTTTTGCTCTGATTATTTGCCTAGTTATATCCTGACTGTGCAATCATTTCCTAAGATATTTAAATCGCCATTTTCAGGCAGATTCCAAATTTGGCTCCGTCTTTCTTGTATACTGTTGCCAATCAAACACTTTTTACGACCTTTAAATAGCGTCAGAAAAACGCCAAAACATGCCCCAAAAAGTCAACCTTTTTATGGCAATCATTTTAGCTAGAACGGCTAGAATTATCTCATGGAGCTATAAAATTGCTAAAATATGGCTTGGATCGCCATAAACAAGCGCTAAATTCGACTGAAAGTAGAGTCATTAAAAAAAGAAACGCATTGAATTTAGCGCTTAATCGACCTTAAAAGAGAGTTAAAAACCGCAAAAATGCGCTAAAAACAGTCAGCTTTTTTATATTCATTCTAATATCTGAAATGTCTAGGATTGTCTTGTTTGCTATATAATAACTAGAATCTGGCTGCAATCGCCTTGAAATAGCGCTAAATTTGACAAAAACTTAAGCAGCCAAAAAAACAAAACATGTTAAATTTAGCGTTAGGAAAAAACGGGTATTTTGTTCAGAGGCGATAGTGTTGAATAAATGTATTTACTTCTTTACCTACACACATTTAAATAGAGTTGTGTCAGTCACAAAATGTTGATGGAGGTCATGATCCATCTTTTCACATTCTCTTTATAACGACATTTCTAAAATAAAAGAAAATTCCATTGTTTTTTTTTTTCCTTCCTCTGATTTAGTAATACTGAGGCCATGGATATTTCATTTCTTTTCTTTTCATTTCGACCTAAGCCGAGGTAATGTTGTTCTTCATCGTTTTATCTTTACTGAAGGTGAAAATCAATGCTTCATGCGATGGGAGCCCCAGGCGCATCATCGACAAATATAATGTTTTATTCTTGGAATTACTATTTCGAGGCAGCTTAGAGCGTCGTAGATTGGGTAAGATACTCACCTGTTATTGCAAGTACAGAAAATGTATGAGAGCCCGATATAACTCAAGAATTGATGGAATCATTTTTTTTTTTTATATCATCAGACTTTTAAATGCGTTCAACCTGTTACCTGCAATGAAAGGGATATCGCATCTTGGAAGGTTGTCAGACCAGTGCCATGGACGATATAACTCGTCAATGCAAGTCATCAATACATTGCCATTGATAATATGATTCGTTTCAGCAAATCGTCAGTCAAGTGATTACTTGTCTTAACAAGTTATCGGTTCACTGCCACGGACAACGTAAGTTGTCAGTGAGTTGTCAGTTTAGAGCCTTGGACGGAATAACTCGTCTCAACGAGTCTTCAGTCTATAGCTGCAGGTGAGATAATTTGTCCTACGGTAGAGTATCATTCCTCAGCTCAATGGTAAAACCCCATTTGGAAATGTTGTATATGTTTACAAAATACGAAACGATGAGAGTAAGTAGAATATTCTCCGTTGAGTTTTGAGCCGGGTGTCGATTGCATTCCTTCGTTTCTAAACTCAGTTGTATTATTGCCCTTGTCTTTTTCATGTGAGAGCGAGCACAGACCCAAAAGTAATCAACGATTGTTCTGCTGCAAAACCCAACCTAATTATGTGCTTTGTGATTAATTTGAGACCTGCTGATTAAGAACATGCCTTCGTTTTTGTTCTATGATGCGCAGTTCTCAACTTTTGCGAGTAAACACGCAAACATAAATATTTACACAAATACATGCATGCATAGATTAATGATCACTTTTTGATGTAGATAGGAAACCCCCCTGAAACTTAGAAAAAACAATTTCTTCCGTGAAAACTGACTAATTGCTGAGAAGTTTGGAGGTCAAATAGTAAGAAAGCATATAAAATTGAGAAGAAAAAAATAGGAATAATCTGAGTTAGATCTTAAACTTGATACACAACTTACATTTTCTGCGCCTGTAACCACTTGGCTATTGCCCAAACATTGAATAGAGGGAGTAACAAAGTAGTGCCAAAAAAGAAATTCTTAAAAAAAGCAATGACTCATTCCACTTCTTAAAAGTAAGTTCAAATAAACGATGAAAAAATCTTCCCCAGGTGATACTAATTCAATATATATATATATATATATATATATGTGTGTGTGTGTGTGTGTGTGTGTGTGTGTGTGTGTGTGTGTGTGTGTGTGTGTATTGTTAATTTATAAATGTAAATTTAAAATTTTTGAGGAAATCCAAGATAAAAAATGCAAAATAAAAATTTGAGACAGACTTTTTTCAGTGAGCACAAACACCCCAAAGACACTGACGATTTTTTCCCGCCAATTTCAACCTGACAAGATGTGCTGCGGTTATTTTGAGACGTGTTGATTCTGCCAAAATTAAAAATATATATATTGATCTAACACTAAGAGTTTTTTGAGAAAGCCCTAGACGAAACAACAAAAATACATCTTCAAACAGACTTTTTTCAAAGAGTGGGGACGTTGACTCCCTAGAAATCAATGAATTTTGTAAAGTTCGACCTGAATATATGTCCAGTAGTTAATTAACACCTGTTGATCTCGGACATGCTTTGATTTTCTTTTGTGATTAATAGTTCTCAACATCCTTGAGTAGAATCATATATACATACTTCTGTACGTAATGATATAAATTATAGCTATTTGATAAATCTGCTGTACATACTTGACTGATATGAAATAAAACCGTTTTTAACGTACAGTGGATGTTTCTATTTTCATCATTCTATACGAAAAAAGGCCAAAAGTGTCACAACATCGAGGAATACATTCGATCCTTTTGCATGGTGGGGTCCAAAATATCCGCAACTACTTACATACCAATATGCCTTTTGACAGTATTAGGCGTATAATTAAAAGATGGTAAACGTTGATGGAAGTTACGTCCTATCTTTTTACGTTCTCTTTTAGACAGCATTTTTGAAATAGTAAAAAAAAACTTGCAACGTGGTTTACTCAATTTTTGACAGTTTGGCAATATTTATTTCCAATCGATTGAAAAACTGCTTTGAAAACTGAAAAATGCAAAAATAGGCCTTTCAAAAAATCGGCACGGATTGTTTTTTTTCGAGGCTTGCAACGTTTTCCCTTGTATCAAATTGTTTATCGATTTGTACTTACTATAACTATACGCTTACAATATCAGATATGTTTAAAAAAATGCGTAAGTTTCTTCAATTATGAACTCTTCTTTCTTCACATTTCTCACTTTGAAAATTTCTTTACAAGAAGGATAATATTACATAGTAACATGAGAAAT